>CM060595.1:15166212-15596212 GCA_030578255.1 Tiaroga cobitis | reverse complement strand
CACAACTATCGCCTTCCCGGCCTTTGGCCTGCCCAGTTTCTCGCTGACGATTGGTAATAGTTGATAAATTAAACTTTTCCCAAAACCTGTCGGGAGTAGGGCCACATCACCTCCATTCAAAATGTTTAACAAACATTCTTCTTGTTCGGGCTTCAGTTTGCAAATGCGAGGAATATTCTCCACAACAGAGCGAATTGCATCCCGTGTCTCCATTTCCGCGGTCATTTTCGATTTCCCTAACCTAAAATACAATCTTAAACTCGGTGCTTAGTGTCTACGTCACGGCTCTCAGCCCGCCCTCTGTTCGTTGATTGGTCAGCTGTTTTCAGGCCGGAGGAAAACTGAGAGACATGTCGATGTCTCAGACAGAGTACAGAAGAAAACTGAAATAGAGCGGAAGTACGAAGTCTGACGCAGTCAGGCTAACACGCTTCCCTCTCAAAGAATGTTTTCACATGTGGGTATGTATATGTGGAAGCAGCCCACAGTTTCCGAAGTGCAGAGGAAATAATTTTATTTTAAAAGTTTTCTGTTTCTGGTAGAACTGTAGTCCGTTATACTGTGTTTATACTGGGCAACCTTCGCTTCTTATGTTGCGCTAAACCGCAAATGGGTCTGTTTCAAATAAAAGATGCAAAACAAACATTTTCTCATGCAGAGAAATCAGCATATGTATGTGTGTGAGGAAATATCCTATATTGTGCAGATGAGAACAGTTTCTAGTCATCCATCAGATAAGGTATTACATCTAGGAACATTTTCTTGTCGTTTACTGTCACTGTCAGGGACTATTATTTCTGGAAGGATGGAATTTAAAGATTTTTATTTAAAAAAATGTACATAATACATATATTTTCGTCTTTTCGTCACAATACATTTGTATTGTGGTAACCATTTTATAAAAGCAACATGGTACTCTAGGCATGCTGCATTGTGAATACAGTCACGGCTGAAGGGGCTGTGCTTCAACAGCAAACCTCGAGTACGTTATATTGCTTACTTAAAACACTCCACACACCAAGGACTGAGACATTCCTACATCAAGATTATCATAAAGTGTGAGTGACAATATTTGTGGCAGTAGTACTCACTAGCAGCAATGCCTCCAGCTGGTTAATATAGATTTCTTCACTGGCCAAGAAACCAGACAGAACCAGTTTCTTCATTTCCAGACCCTTTTCCATGTCTCCCTGAAACAGAAACACATACATTACAGATGAATCAGGCGAATCTAAAAACATATAACATGCACTGGGCCTATCAAACTTCAAACTGATGCAAAATCATAGTGGTCCAAATGACTTATGCTATTGAATTTATACCTGACATTCATTGCACTGCAGTGAAAAACAGAAAGCTGTTTGGTGTAAAAGTGATTTCCATGTGAGCGGTGCTTTATAAATTGCTACACTATTGACAATAGACAAATGGACCTGTTTTTGTAGTGAAATTTGACCATAATTTCGCTAATGTAAGATTGTCAGTGAATAATTTAAATTGCAGCCTGTTATCATACAATGCTTCTAGCTTTAGAAGATTGGTAAAATAGTGCGGAAGTAATAAGAACATTTTGTCACTTTGGAACTTGGCAACAACAAGTTTGGCAAGGATATTCTTAAAAAATTTACATTTTATGCTCCACGGTAGAAAGAAAGTAATACAAGTTTGGAACAGCATGAAGGTAAGAAAATGATGAGAGAATTTTTATTTTAGGATTATCTAATTCCCTCTTGCACATTTTACGGCAGTTTCAAAATCAAGTGGCCCTAAAAAGTGTGTACATTTTACAGTGTTCAAAACAGATAAATACTTTAGGTTGGTTCATGCACATTTCACGGCAGTTCGAATCAAATGAAATGTCTGGTAAGTGGAGCTAAAAGGTTAATGCTCTATTATGTTTGAAAATAACATAACTATTTTGCAACCAATAGTGTTAAGAAAGAAAATGTGAGACAAAAACACATTTTCTGAAGCAACCATGGACTTTTACCTTGTTTTCACAGTACATGACTTCAAGCTATTTTGGCAAACCATGTTTCCCAGGACTTGTACCAAAGAGCTCTGCATCGCAAGCACAATGCTGTACGAGGTGAGCTACCAAGCAAGTTTACATACAGCGGAAAAGCAATAAAGATGGAGAAAGCTATGTGACGCAAATGTCAAAATGTATTAGTTTGCAAATCATACACTATGGTAAAGGTGTTTTGAGGTGATTGGTATTGAAAATCAATTCATTACTAATGGCCCTCCAATACAAGCCATGGTAGCAGATAAGAGACTACTGGCTCACCTGGCAGATAAAGATAATCCGTGAATAAAACTAACTTTTAAGGTCTGGCATCAAATTTGTAAAAATAATAAACTAACCAAGGCAGTGGCGATGTTAAGATGGTGTGCCTATGACACGGAATTTGTACCCAATAGACATGACAAAAGATTCCATGAATGGGCAGAGAAAGGCCTCACCTCTTACTTTACATTTACACATAACGGACAACTAATAGACTTTCAAACTCTCAAGGTGAAACATGGCCTGGTAAATCAAGAATTCTATCGCTATCTACAAATGAGAAATAGATATGATGAAATTATAAAAAGGGGCACAGACAGAAGGGTCAGCATCATTGTGAATATATTCCGGTAAGCTTATAATGTGAATACTATTACAAAAACCATAACAAGGCTGTACCAAGGTCTCCAAGAAAGCAAACCAATAAACACGCAATATGTCAAAAGGAAATGGGAAAAGGAAATTGGCACAGCAATAGACGAGAATGACTGGGAAGTAATGTGTAAAATGCAGTGTAAGACAACTTACTCGTTAACTTGGAGAGAATTTGGATGGAAAAACATAATGAGATTTTTTATTACCCCTGTTCAGAAAGCTTACCAAAACATAGGAACAGGGTGCTGGAGACTGTGTGGCGACAGCGACGCTTATCATTATCACTTATTCTGGGCCTGCCCAAAGGCTGTACCCTTTTGGCAAGAGGTACACAGATGCTTAGAGAATATTTTTCAAACTAATATCCCTTTTGATTTCTTACACTTGTACCTAGGTCTGGAAACCCCAAATCTGACTTCAACTGCATATAAGTACCTGTTTAGGATTCTGTTATTGTCAGCCAGAAAAGCCCTGAGAAGCAAATGGCTTCAACCAGACCTACTGGGTACTGAAGAATGGTACAACACTATATACCAAATATATAATGGAGACTCACAATGGCCTAAAGATTAGAAAAGGAGAAATGTATTGGTCTCTGGTCTAACGGGACTGAGTATATAAGAGAAATAAGACTGGATCTTGTCTGAGGTCTGAGCAGCGAGGGCAGACGACACAGGGTTGGGGAGGGAGTGAACAGGAGAGAGAGGATTGAAACAAACTGTAGTAAGCACAATACGAGATTTTATCCACTTGTCCCTTTGTATATAGTTAGTTTATTTTACTTCTTTTGTTTTTATCTACATGCATTCACAAAAAGGTCAACATGTATGCGAGGCAATACTTAAAGGGTTAGTTCACCCAAAAATGAAAATTATGTCATTAATGGCTCACCCTCATGTCGTTCCAAGCCCGTAAGACCTCCGTTCATCTTCGGAATACAGCTTTAAGATATTTTAGATTTAGTCCGAGAGTTTTCTGTCCCTCCATTGAAAATGTATACACTGTATACTGTCCTTGTCCAGAAAGGAAATAGAGACATCTTCAAAGTAGTCCATGTGACATCAGTGGATTAGTTAGAATTTTTGAAGCATCAAAAATACATTTTGGTCCAAAAATAACAAAAACTACGACTTTATTCAGCATTGTATTGTCTTCCGGTTCTGTTGTCAATCCGCTTTCATGAGTCCGCAGTGACGCTGATGACGTAAGATGCTGCCGACGTGTATCTGGTACGTCCGTGTATTCGGGTTCAAATAAATATGGCTGGGCAAAAAAATGCAAGTCTTCCTCTGTGTCGAAATCCTTAGACATGTTTGCGAAGATTGTTTTGTTTACAGCGTGCGTCTCCCTCAGACTGTGAACGAAGCTCTTTCGTATGGAGCGAATTATGTGCCAAAATTAAACAAACAAATCCAGCATTTTGCAAACAAACTCGATCTGCTTTGCAAAGGAAAAATCGGCTCGCAAACAAACTCGATCTGCTTTGCAAAGGAAAAATCGACTCGCAAACAAACTCGATCTGCTTTGCAAAGGAAAACTCGACTAGCAAACAAACAGAAAGCAATTTGCAAAAACAAAGGTCAATTTGAGCGAAAATGCAGTGGAGTAACCAATATTGTGTTTTACAAATATAAAAAAATGATCCTTGATAATATTTCACAAATAAATACAAACCATCCTACAAATTGCATGTAACCTTTTGAACAAATACCAAATATAGAGCTTACAAATGCATATCTGGCTGTTATGATTGTGAGATCTCTCGGCTCGATTTTCTCACAAATGTGTCCAGGCAGATTTTCTCACAAATGCGTCCAGGCAGATTTTCTCACAAATGCGTCAAGGCAGATTTTGTCACAAATGCGTCCAGGCAGAACCGGAAGAGAATACAAAGCTGAATAAAGTCGTAGTTTTTGTTATTTTTGGACCAAAATGTATTTTCGATGCTTCAAAAAATTCTAACAAACCCACTGATGTCACATGGACTACTTTGAAGATGTCTCTATTTCCTTTCTGGACAAGGACAGTATACCGTGTATACATTTTCAATGGAGGGACAGAAAACTCTCGGATTAAATCTAAAATATCTTAACCCTCTGAGGTCGGCTATCGCGCCGGCGCGATGGTCTCGCTTTTTTCTTATCAGTGCAAAAGAAACTCAAAACACTCTGTTGATTTTGATCTAACATATTAAGTGTTGTACATCATTAGATCCTGATAAGTGTCTATTTTTTTTGTGGATACTCACAATAAAAACAAAGTGTTGTGCTTTTCGCCAAATAAAGAAAAACAAACATGATGCGCGTTCTGCCTTCTCTCTGTCAGTGAAGTCCATTCTGAAACGCGTCCTAAGATTATTTTTAATTCCGCGAATACTTGTCATACAGGCACGAGTGTTTTTCCATAATGAAGCTTGAACTCTCTTCTTTTAAATGAATGAATTTATATAAAAAAAACAAATATTCTCATCTTATGTAATCTGTATGAAAAGAGAGAGATGTCAGTATTTTTCTTTCCAGCTCATTACACCTAATTACGCGTTAATGTGCCACGCCCACGGAGAGCGCGCGCTATTCAAACGCAAATGATCTAAGACGAGCCGTTCAAACATGCCAACGCCCACCAGCTGGATTATAAAACACATCGTGTTTAGTAAGTATCTTGTACAGCTGTGGACACAGCGTATCCTTTCGCTGTGAGGAATAATACTATCTAATCCTGGAAAATGTACCAGAAGTGCTGGTAGTTTCATTTCGAGGAGCAACGGATCCAGCTGATGTAGTAAGTCATTTATTCTAGTGCTTTGTTCTAATCGTGATATTGAATTTGTCGGACTGTAAACCGCAAAAAGACTGTTTAAATATGAATTGCGTGTCTGTGTGTAGGCTAAATGATGAGTGAACGGCAAAGGCGCACGCGCTTTGTTTACTACAGTTATACAGCGCGTGTCTGTGCCGTTCATTCACTCTCGCACCTACATTAGTAAACGTTATGTTTACATGAACAACACATACAAACTATATTGCTATAGCCTACTAAGATGAGTAAAAATAGACTGAAATATGTTGAAATAAAATGTCTGAATAAGCAACAAGCTGCAAATTCACATGTATATACTAATATATCATACACAATATATTACAGACTAAATATGAATATTTAGACACGGTTTTGTGATTAGTTTTGGATAGATTATAAAGTTTTGACTGTAAAAAAAAAGACTACTGTCACATTAAATAGGTACGCTTTTGTTCACCAATTTCTGCTCATAGTTAAATATACTATAGTATGATGTTTTGTCAAAAATAAAGTAGGTATATTGAATTATCAACTAAGATGTTATTATAGTGTTTGTTCCAATATTCAAACTAATGAATCCTTACCTTTTTTAATACGTATGATAAAATGTATAGTTTTTACAAAGAAATACACTTGAAATATTGTTAAAATTGTAATTATTGTTGTAATTGTAACCTATTTGTAATTGGTTACAATTTCTAATTGTAAAATATGAATAGGCTATATAGATCATTTCTTTTGTCCTTGCATTCTTTGGGATCCTGTGACACACCTGTGTGAAAGGGCTAATTAATATGCAGCTCATTATGCGGCACATTATCCGGCCTTTGTCTTCTCAGGTGTGAACACGCCTCCACGCATATTACCTTTCCAAACCAAAGGTCTCTAATAAAATTTAAATCAGTGTATGTGTTTGTGTAAATGATTAGGCAGGATGATTTTCAGATCATTTTGAAGCAAAAATTCTAGGCAACAACACTGATTAGTCAAAAGTATTGTGGACACATATTTAGTATGTGTTTTGTGGCCTTAATTCAGACACTTTAAGTTTTAGTTTTTTCAATAACCATGCATAAGCAATATTCTCTCAAAAATACAAACATGTTTCATAATTGTTGCTGAGAAATTCCGGTAGCCCTGTTTGTGCTTTATTGAGTGAATTTACACCTTTGCCATTAACATGTTTATAAATAACTGAAAAAAGCACAAATGTCAGAGCATGTCAGAACACCTCAAGGACCCCAAAAATCCTTAGACCTCAGAGGGTTAAACTGTGTTCCGAAGATGAACGGAGGTCTTATGGGCTGGGAATGACATGAGGGTGAGTCATTAATGACATAATTTTCATTTTTGGGTGAACTAACCCTTTAATACTAATCTTCTTTTGTTTTTGGACTAAATGATATGTTTTGAAAAGTGCATAATTAGCAAGCATAATTCACACTGTTTTGAAAAGTGCATAATTAGCAAGCATAATTCAGACTTTATTTCTGTTTTTAAGTCATTATGCAAGTGTGTCTTTCGCAGATAAATGTCAGAGAAGCTTGCCTCCAATGTAAACTGACAAATGTGCAAGATCTTTATAAAAAAAAAAAGAAAGTTCAAAAACAAATCAATTAATTGACAATCTGAGTCTGTAATCCTATTGTGTGTGAAAAGGAATAAAAGTTGTTTGTGTTTTACTGCCTTTAGTGTTCATTTCAGCTGGAATAATATGCAAAGGTACATTTTTGTTGTGATATTCAAGAAATTTGCACCACCTGTAGTTAATCAAACCATGTGTTCAGCTTTTCCTACTACTAGTCTGTTCTGATTTTATTTCTCTCTCTGGCGTGAAATTTCTCAGGCAGAGACACACCCTGAGAATTCACCCATCCAGCTACAAAGTTCAAACTGTTTCTGTGTTTGTGTGTTCAAACAAAGACACGCTATCCAAACCCAGCCATTTGAACAAACACCTGTGAATATGAGTGAAAGAGGAAAACTTAAGGAGCCTTCAAGTGTAATCCAACTTTCAAATGTCTGCTTCCATGTATTTGCTCCAAATAAGCCTTTAAACCAAATCCCCCTTTGAACTTTCTATTTACAACAGCTCTTGCATATGAGTTCATAAAAAAATATTTTGGAACAATTACTGTATGTGTAAATTCTCCCACCATGTCTGTTCATCAAAACCACCACAAATATATGAGGATAAAACAAAACATGACTGGGTCTGCATGAAACCCATGAAATTTGATTACATAAAGGAATAAACAGCAGTTCTATCTGAAAAGACAGGAAGTACCACCCTTATGACTAACTACATAAAGAAAGCGGCCAAATATCCCCACCATTGCCCTTATAATTCACTCACAAACCCTCCTTTGTCCAGAGTACTATTTATTCTGTGACTCTTAAAGGGGAAAACTAAACACGTTTCAGACTAAAGTGAGGCCAGGACACGTTATGACAGTTATGAATATCCTGTGTGAAGATGATAATACTGGACGTGTAAAGAATAAAAAAGGATTACTTTTGAGACAGATTGTTAAAACCCTGAAGAACACTTTGAAGACCCTCAAAGGGATAGTTCACCTAAAAATGTATATTCTGTTATCATTTATTCACTCATGACTTTCTTTCTTCTGTGGAACATGAAAGATATTTTAAAATAATGTTGTTACCAAATTTTGGGGACCATTACATTTAATTTTAGGGAGACCAAAAAACAAAAACAAACAAACAAAAAAAAACTTCAAGAAAAGCAAACAGAAGAAAAGAAAGTCACACCACACAACATTTTGGGGCTTTAATACTTTTTAGACCCCGGATGTCATTGCATTAGATACAATATCTCAAAACAAGTTCAACCAACTCTTTTCTTTTTTGAATTACATTTGAACCTAATGCAATGACATTCATTTTATGTGAGAGCGATTTGAATTCATGTGTTGAGGTTCAGAATTTAAGTATTGCACAGCAGCTTTTACTTAATGAATAGCAGTGACTACGGTGCCCAATGCTGATAGCGATAAGATATTGATAAGGAATGACGTCACAGAAAGAAAATTATTTATAAACACAGATAGTGTCATTAGTGAAAGACAGAGAATGGGCAAACATGACAGAAGAGGAAGTTACAGAGACTGAGAAGTTCCAAGACTGTCTAAACAGACAATGTAGGCTACAGCTAGACCAAGAAATGCATTTGTATATATATGTATATATATATATATATATATATATATATATATATATATATATATATATATATATATATATATATATATATATATATATATATATATATATATATATGTATATATTTAAATATATATATATATATATATATATATATATATTTAAATATATACATATATATATATATATATATATATATATATATATATATGTGTGTATATATATATATATATGTATATATTTAAATATATATATATATATATATATATATATATATATATATATATATATATATATATATATATATATATATATATATGTGTGTATGTATATGTATATATATATGTATATATATATATATATACAGTATATATATATTTTATTTTTTATTTATTTTTTTTATTAAAGAATGTCAATGTTAGACTGAAGTAAGTCTGGGAAAGTTCTTCTAAGTGTCACTTATTTTCCTATTTAAAATGGAAAATTGTTGTGAAAAAAGTATTTGCAAGCCTCATTTTCATCTGTGAGAAAATAATCTGATTTTGACTGAACACATTAAAACATCTGCAACTGGTGAGAGCTGTGACACAATGGATATTGCACATGCTCTTCACACGTTGAACTTTGTTGCTCACATAGCTGATGCAGGTTTGAGTCTGCAAGATATCCTGAAACTAGAAACAAACAAGCTAAAGTCAGTCTCTGAATTTAGGGATTTTATTAGTAATGATCCACTGACATTTTGGCCCACCATATATTACACTAATAGAATGCTAATAGAAGGTTCATTTTAAAATTGGCAGTTGTGATTCGTTTTCATTAAGGTGAAACACTATTTATTAGTGGTGCTTGCTTTTTCACAAAAAACCCCTTGCTTTTTTAAAGACAAGTGTTAAATTTCACCAAACTTCCCACATATTTTGTGTTATGGACATGAACAAACCCTCAAATTTGGGTGGAGGATAGGTGTGCCATTATTTGGTGGATGATAAGATTGATAAGATGGGGGGAAATTAAATATTGACTTCCACTGAAAGGGAAGTATAAAATATCTATTTTATACACTACCGTTCAAAAGTTTGGGTTCAGTAAGATTTTTTAAAGCACTTAATACTTTTATTCAGCAAGGATGCATTAAATTGACCAAAAGTTACAGTAAAGACAGTGTTACAAAATTTATATTTTAAATAAATGATGTTCTTTTGAAATTTCCATTCATCAAAGAATCTAATATATATATTAAGCAGAACAACTGTTTTCAACATTGATTATAATAAAAAAGAAAAATCTTGAGCACCAAATCAGCATATTAGAATGATTTCTGAAGGATCATGTGACACTGAGGATAAAGCTGAATTTTCAAAGGAATAGATTACATTTAAAAATATATTCAAAGAGAAAACAGATATTTTAAACTGTAATTTACTCTTGTAATTTACTCTTGATACTTGATACTCTTGTTTTATTGATACTGTATAACTGTATTTTTGATACATGGTGAGCATTAAAAAAAATCGGTAACAAATAATTTATTTTAAGGAGACATAGTTACACATTACTACATGTACTTGCTATAGTAATAACAGCAAAGTATGCATAATTACAAGTAACTATTTATAACTAATGCCCTAAATCAAACCCTAACCGTAACCATAATTAATTTAATTAATATTACTCAGTCCTTACATGGGACTTGGGTATAATATAACTATTTCACCTTAAAATAGAGTGTAACCAAAACAATCTTACCAACCTCAAACTTTTAAACGTTGATGTAAGAGAGAAAAAGAGAGAGAGATACAGGGAGAGATTTATGGATATACCTAAATATCAGAGGGTGGGCTTTTTGGGGGGGATATTATGACCACTTACATTTTATGTCAAAATATAAAATATAAACAATGTCGTAAACTAAGAACTGCTCCTCTTTATCCTGGTCCTCATTCAAAACATGTGCTGCTTAACAGCTGAAATGTATTTTTCTTTTTCAGCTCATTATGCTGTCCATCTTCTGTGTTTGGACAACAGTAACTCAAACTCACATGATTCAGGTCAGTCAAAAACTAAAATGTTTTTTGACAGTGCACCAAATTGTATTGTGAGAGAAATGTTATAAAGGGATAGTTCACCCAAACTAATTAAAATTCTAACAAAATGTACTCTCACTCACTCTCGTATGTATAAATGAAAAAGAAAAATTCAGACGTGTTTGGAATGACATGAGGGTGAGAAAATATTAACAGAATTTGTATTATAGGGTAACTGTGCCTTAATGGTGTGTTTATGGCCTGTGATCTCTGAATGTGAGTGTCCAACTATAGAGAATATGAGAGTGTGCTAATGATAGCCACAAATTGAAGTAACTGCTGGTGGAGTCTGCTGAGGAAGCATGGATGCTCTTATAGAAACACTAAACTTCCCAAATCAAACTATAGAAAATGTAATGCCAAAGAGTCAAAATCACAGCAACAGTTGGTGAGTAAACATCTGTATTTGTGCAAAAACTGGCCCAGTTTCTGCCTTTACCTGAGTGATTTCTGTCTTGACATTTGTGTTAGAACAGGATAAAGATCATTAAGACCATACAGACTCACCGTTGCTACATTTGACAGGTACAAACTAAGCAAAAGGGAACTGAACAAACACTAACGCCACGTCGTGAAATGTTTTAATACTTTTCCACCTTACTATTTTTAGCCATTGAGACAGAGCAAAAGCCAGCAGAGGAAGAGAGAAGTGCTGTCTTGTCTCTTCACCTCTCAGCCGGTCTCTCTCTCACCTTAAACGTCCTGAGTTCCATTGGGGTGAATGGACAGTCCAAGTCCATCACATTGTCAAACAAATCTTCATCCTCCAGAACTTTGTCCAAAAGACCTAGCACCTCATCCTCAACCTCCTCCATGCTGGTGGCTGATCCCTCTCTCTCCTCTCCCTGCGTTTGACTCACTGCTTTCCTTCCTTTCAAGTTTTGACAAGCCGCCTGTGACAGATCAATGCCTACACTGGAATTCTACCTCTTCTGCCAACTGAGGGGTTTTTTTTCTCTCTCACTGGAACGGTAACATGTCCTCCCTCTCACACAAACACAGAAAGAGCTACGTGCTTCCTCTCTCTCGTATACACACACACACACACACATCGAATGGCCCGCCTCTGCACTCTCTCTCTCTCACACACACACACAGAGACTTGAGCTGATTACGTCCCTCCCCCTGATCGCAGTTCTGTCTTCCTGGTGTGTGTCAATTCCGGGTGCCCTGGGTTAAGAGACTGTCCACCATTTTCCTTTCTGCCCTTAACGGGTCTCTTTCTTATTTTTAACTCTCTTTGTTGTTCCCACTTTATTTTAAGTGTCTTTAACTACTATGTACAAACATTTAAATGAATAATTTAATACAATGCATTTATTGTGTACATACATGTATTTAAAAAATAACTGCATGTGATTACAGATGTAATTCATTTCTGTAGGTATCTATAATTAGACTGTTAACCAGGGCTGTGCAAAGACAGGTCGCTTGTGGCACCTTTAAACCTAATCATACCACCAAACCTGTCCCTAACCGTACCCGTATCCCACCACAATAACAACAAAACTGTTTTGCAATACAAATACTTAAGTGCATTGTACCTAACATTTATTCATTCATTCATTCTTTGTTATGTAAGTACATAGTGGCTAAGACACATTTTATAAAGTGTGAACTTTTTGGGTTACACTTTATTTTATGGTGTCCGTGTTACAGTGTAATTATGCATTTAAGTACTGTAGTTGCATGTAATTATGCATAATTTAATTGTTATTACAGTAACTACACACTGTTTTACACACTGTAAAATAAAATGTTACAACTTTTTGTTTGGTTGTTCCTGTTTAATTCAAGTATTATAAAATGACTTAAACCTGAATGAGTTTAATAGCAGGTTTAATCACTGATTAATCTCAAGACTGTAGGGCCAACCAACACTCTTAAAAATAAAGGTTCCAAAACTGGGTTTTCACAGTGATGCCAAAGAACCATTTTTGGTTCCCCAAACAGGGCTCCATGCAGACTGCGACCAAATGGTCGCATTTTGTGACCTTTTTTCCAGCTGATGCGACTAAATTTTGTTAGAGGTCGCACTGGTGACACCACCACATTGCCCAACTGATAAGAACCGCTATTTCTGTTGCATATGAGAAACATAAAATGGCAAATGAAAAGAAAGTGAAACAAAACCGTGCTACTCGTTTAAGCTGCACTGCACAGACCATGTATATGCTCAGACCAATATTAGACAGAGGGAGAGAGCGAGAGACACACGCAAGGTCTCTCGCTCTCTGCCGTGCGCGCTATGTATGTTATGCGCGCAGTATGTTCTGTCTCGCATGCGCGCTCTAGATTCTGGGAAATTTGAACTAATTTGCGGGCATCAGGGAGACGCTATCAATATGCGGGGGACTCCCGGAACTTCCGAGAGACTTGGGATGTCTGAGTGCGGGATTTTTTTCCCCCCCGGCGTGCATGTTAATCAATGAGTGCATTCACACCGGGAGCGGGAGCAGGAGCAGCGCGTGAGCAACAGTGAAGCGCGGGTTTCGCGGGGTTTCGGAGTCTTTGCTGCTGCCCACGCTCACTTAAAGTGAAAGCACACTTTTGATGGACAAAATAAATATGATTTCACCCAAAAAGTGCAGAAAATGCACATAATTTGCATGTCTGGTGTGTTTTAACAAGAACTGGAGTAGGGTATGTATGTCAGAAAAGAAAATGAAGACTCAAAAATATTTAAAGAATTTTTTTTATTGAATGCTAGACATCAAGTTATTATTTTCATCTTAAAGAAGAATTACAAGATGCACTTTTTTCAGTAAGCTAGGCCTATGTGTTTTCAAGGCTTCAAAGTTTTATTGAATGCTACCTCTGACTAAGAATGCATTACTTTGAACTTGTATAGTCTTTTATTTTGGAATTTTAAGAGCAATAAACATATATTGCAATGTTAAGGAATTCATGTTTTTTCATTCAGATATGTAAATCAACATGTATAAAATGCTATTAGTCAATTAATGGGGAGATAATCGATAACCGAATCGAAATCGAATCGGACTGGAAAAATGAATCGTTAGATGAATCGATGCATCGAAAAAATAATCGCTAGATTAATCATTTAAAAAATAATCGTTTATCCCAGCCCTAATGTGACACCATTACTACATAGCGCTGGGAGAATGAATAATAAAATAAAATATAGAATAATTTATATTATTCACATGTATTTATATACATTACTATTCGTACAACCTTTTGAGAGTGAAATTCAAGCCCTTTTTAAGGCTTTAAAGTGCTTCACACTTTTTCCAGCACTTCAAAGGTCTAAATATTATCCAATTTTAATGTTATTTTAATGATGATTTGTCATTTGTCATGATTTGTCAACTTTTGAAACTAAAAGTTTATAGATGTAGGAAAACTAACACTTATTTAAAAAGCCATGAACTTTTATTATTTTATTTTCATTACAACTATAACCAGTAGATGGACTGAGGAGCACTTATTGACTAATTAGCCGTTTCAACCAGTGGTTGAACGACTTCACATAAATGTAGACTTAAAAAAAAACCTAACTCGAGTCGACGTCTACTGGTCGCTGATTACGTCATTAATGAACAAATAAGCCTGAACCTTAAGATGGGAGTCAAACCCGGGTTGTCTTGTGCACAGTTATGGCATTGACACAATGCTGCCCACAATTGCTCAAATATAACAGCTTATTTTTATCAGTTCTTTTGTCTTTGAGTCGTTATATTTCTCACAGATTTCTGCTAGTTCTAAATCAGATACAGACAAGGTAGCAGAGTGAAGATTACATCTATATGAATGCATTAGTGACTGCGTGTGAATTCATTCTACCTGACAGCGTCTCTCTACTAAGTGATGCTGTGGGTTTTAGTTACTAAGAAATAATAACTTTTCAGTTTCTAAGCTATTTTATTGATAAATCACAGAACAGTGTTGACAATACATTTCTTAGCTACCGAATGTTTCTGTGTGCGTGAGATCTGCATATGATGGGAAAGCTTCTGTATGTGTGTGCGTTACAACGCAGCAGTGCATTAGTTTAGAATGGCAATTAACTTGTGTAAAATAAGCTGTTTAAAACGTGCATTCATACCATCAGAGCATCCAGATGGTATGATCAAACATATCTTGTGACGCGCTCTAGGAGTATGCATTTATTTCTCATTTTAACTGTTGGAAACAGAGCGCAAAAGTGGACTTCAAAGATTTCATATCCTGTTGCGCCCTCAATAGGCCATGATCAGCGACTAGTCGACGTCAAGCCTAAAGTGTCATGGCAGAAAACTAAAGTCGACTAGTCTGTGCACACCCTAATTTCAACTCCCTAATTTATGGAAAAAGTAGGAAATCACAAAGTCTTATGAAAAACAAAAACTTTACACAGAAAACAAATAAAGAGTGCTCAATTTATAATCACTGAAGATGTCGGTCAGATCAGTATGATACTATAGAACAACATTTAATAAGAGTAGAATATTTAACATAATATTTCAAATGAGGTTTTTGCACATTACTGTTGTTAATAAAAGTTAATTTTATCTGCATATCAATTTAAGCTCAGTGCTTTACTGATAAATTTCCAATAAACAAACATGAAATATTATTAGTAACTGCACTTGTTAATGCAAATTGTATGTAATGAAGTAAAAAAGCGATTATGTAAAAAAAAGTAATTTTATGATTGAATTCATTTTACGATAAATTTTCCTCCAGCGATACCAAATCAGGTTCTAGCGCCACCATATGTAGAACTTAGTGGCACCAGTGCTACTGCTCTCAGGTGTTAGTCTACAGCCCTCCTTAAGAATCTTTCAGTTTACAAAAACAACAACAACATCCGCAACATGGAGGGTTTGCAATACAGATGTTGTCTTATTTACAGCATTACAATGTGTAGCCGTCGCGCTGGACTACTGCGTCTTTTGAGGCAGCGGCAGAAATATAGGAGGCTGGTATGCCTGGGTTTATTTCCATGCTGTTGTGTTCGCTGGTTTCAAAACACGACTCTGTTGAATTGTCATTTTTTGATCATCCGGCACTTTGCAACCTTATTTCTGCAGCGACTTTCAGCATGTTTCCTATAACAACGTCTGACATTTACGTTTTACGTGGCGTGAGAAAGTCACATAAACCACGCAGAATCGGATCAGAGCAGTCAGACTGAAACGGATTTCCAGAAATGCGATTTGAATAGGATTTCAAATCACATTTGTATGTATCTTGATACAGATTTGTGCATTTCATGTGATTTTTTTTGCCATTCACACTTGCTAAATCTGATTGAATTTCAATCGGATATGCACGAAAATCGGATTTGAACTGACTGAACGTAGCCTAATTGAGCAGACTGTTTACTAGCTAAACACTTGAGTATATTGATGTACAATTGCGATGTCAGTTACATTGTTAAAGAAAACAGAAAAAATATATTTATTTAACTAAATTAGTTAATTAGCTGATTCATATAATCATTGTATCAATTATAATGATGTAGGCCTATTTAGGTCTATTTTTGTTTAAAAGTCTATTTACTAACATCACTCTGAATCCTTCATGCTCCACCAGTATTGACAATGTCAACTTTTGAACATTATCATTTGTGTGTTGTTATTTTGTCATTTGGAATTACACTTCTGTTCAAAAGTTTAGGTTCAGTAAGATTTTTTAAATGTTTTTGAAAGAATTCTGGTATTCTCATCCAGGTTGTATTTATTTGATCAAAAATACAGTAAAAACTGTAATATTGTGAAATATATATACACTCACCTAAATGATTATTAGGATCACCTGTTCAATTTCTCATTAATGCAATTATCTAATCAACCAATCACATGGCAGTTGCTTCAATGCATTTAGGGGTGTGGTCCTGGTCAAGACAATCTCCTGAACGCCAAACTGAATGTCAGAATGGGAAAGAAAGGTGATTTAAGCAATTTTGAGCATGGCATGGTTGTTGGTGCCAGACGGGCCGGTCTGAGTATTTCACAATCTGCTCAGTTACTGGGATTGTCACGCACAACCATCTCTAGGGTTTACAAAGAATTGTGTGGAAAGGGAAAAACATCCAGTATGCGGCAGTCCTGTGGGCGAAAATGCCTTGTTGATGCTAGAGGTCAGAGGAGAATGGGCCGACAGATTCAAGCTGATAGAAGAGCAACTTTGACTGAAATAACCACTCGTTACAACCGAGGTATGCAGCAAAGCATTTGTGAAGCCCCAACATGCACAACCTTGAGGCGGATGGGCTACAACAGCTGAAGACCCCACCGGGTACCACTCATCTCCACTACAAATAGGAAAAAGAGGCTACAAGGCTTGCAAGAGCTCACCAAAATTGGACAGTGGAAGACTGGAAAAATGTTGCCTGGTCTGATGAGTCTCGATTTCTGTTGAGACATTCAGATGGTAGAGTCAGAATTTGGCGTAAACAGAATGAGAACATGGATCCATCATGCCTTGTTACCACTGTGCAGGCTGGTGGTGGTGGTGTAATGGTGTGGGGGATGTTTTCTTGGCACACTTTAGGCCCCTTAGTGCCAATTGGGCATCGTTTAAATGCCACGGCCTACCTGAGCATTGTTTCTGACTATGTCCATCCCTTTATGGCCACCATGTACACATCCTCTGATGGCTACTTCCAGCAGGATAATGCACCATGTCACAAAGCTCGAATCATTTCAAATTGGTTTCTTGAACATGACAATGAGTTCACTGTACTAAAATGGCCCCCACAGTCACCAGATCTCAACCCAATAGAGCATCTTTGGGATGTGGTGGAATGGGAGCTTCGTGCCCTGGATGTGCATCCCACAAATCTCCATCAACTGCAAGATGCTATCCTATCAATATGGGCCAACATTTCTAAAGAATGCTTTCAGCACCTTGTTGAATCAATGCCACGTAGAATTAAGGCAGTTCTGAAGGCGAAAGGGGGTCAAACACAGTATTAGTATGGTGTTCCTAATAATCCTTTAGGTGAGTGTTCATTTAAAAAAACAATTTTCTATT
Organism: Tiaroga cobitis; assembly: GCA_030578255.1. NCBI lineage: Eukaryota > Metazoa > Chordata > Actinopteri > Cypriniformes > Leuciscidae > Tiaroga > Tiaroga cobitis. The sequence continues at coordinate 15,578,494 of CM060595.1, read as the reverse complement.
TTAATATATAATTTATTCCACTGATGGCAAAGCTGAATTTCAAGCAGCCATTACTCCAGTCTTTATTGTCACATGATCCTTTAAAAATCATGTTAAAATGCTGGTTTGGTGCTCAAGAAATCTCTTATTATCATCAATGTTAAAAGTAGGAGAGCTGCTTATAATATTTTTGTGGAAACCATGATGCTTTTTTTTTCAGAATTCGAATAGAATAGAAACTCAGGAATAGAACTTCAAAGGAACAGCATTTATTTGAAACAGAAATCTTTTGTAAAAAATGGTACTCTGTGTAAATATCTTATCTTGATTAGGGCAGTACTAAACATTTATTTTCTTTCAGATTCGGCAAGGGGTATGTAAACTTATTAACAGAACCATATTTTTTCAAGAATACAGTATAATTTTTAGTTAATATTTTTGCTAAAGAGTCTATCTGTCTATCTATCTATCTATCTATCTATCTATCTATCTATCTATCACTCTATGTAGTGTCTCTCTATCGAACAATACAGCGGCGCGATGAATCTAGGATATGGCCAAAGGTAGTTAATAATGGTTGTTAAAGTTATTAATAAAAGTTATTATAGTAAGGTACCAAGACAATTTTGCCATTTTTTATTTTAGGGGGTTTCCTGGATCAGAAAAGGTCCACAACTCCTCCAATGGATATAAAGCTCTCCTGTACTCCCAGCAATAACACTCAATGCATCAATGAAATACACTCAATTCACATTCCCATCACCAACACGTCCGCATGTGATGATTCGTATGGGGACACGGGGTCAAGGGGAGACGGAATAATAGATTTGTTAATGTAATCGAGTTAAAACTCTTATTGGGTGATACTCTATTAGGAGTGATTGCTTGCAGTGCACACACCCACATTTTGCAGTGTGTGAGCAGAGTGAGGTCAAAGTCTGGTTGACTGAAATTTGTCCACCCATATTTTTGACTGATCACACCCAAGCACACATCACACTCATCAACATGTCAAACTATTTATCAACCTTCCTGACAAACTCAGTTAACGTTGCATGATCATTAGAATCATCATCATCATGGAATTGCATTTGAAAAATTGATGGTAATCCTTGAACAAAAGTCATTGGGGAATCCCTGATGATTTATCTAGAGTTCAAAAGAGAAACTAGAACCGAGCAAGATGGCAAATGATTGCATAATACTTTGGCAAAATAATTTAATTTATGTATTATTTATTATGTACTTTATTTTATAATCATGTTTGCATCATGCAATACATTTGTTTCATTGCAATGTAGAATAAACTTTCAAATATGTGATATTCCTATATCAGGTTTCACAGCCTATATTTTTTCAGTAATGGAGCAGAACTATAAAGGCACAAACACGGTAAGGCAGCACTTAATCTGCTCTACCACTAGATGGAGATGCTGTTGTAAAAGCTTGAGCCTGGTCACACACATCACTATCAAATTTCAACACTTTAACACTAATTATCTGTCACACAATGGTAATAGTCATGCATGTTCAAAATGGGCATAAATACATGTGACAAAACACATACACCTCAATGTCAATATAATCTCTGAACTGCACATTATAAATGGCCAAACATATTCATCATTACAGAATGATTAATTTAGCCTATTGAAATAGCCAATCCATGTCCATCTGATTGGAATATTTTTGAATATTTAACCCTTTCATTGTGTAAAATAAATGACAATTGGTTTGGTATTTTTTATCTTTATTATCTAAACTTCTTTTTCCATCAGCCAAACACCTTTGATGTAAAATATTTACATGAAGTACTCCCTGAGATATTAAATGAATATTTCAATGATTAAATAAAACATTCACATTTCCACGGTTCTCTTATGTTAGACATGCAGACAAATTAATACAATATTTAAAATATATATTATTTGTATGTTTTATTTGGAATTTTATTTTTAAATTATTTATTTTAATTTTACATTGTATAATTGAAAAATTTGCATTTCATCAACCCACTGCAGTTCTCTCAAGAACCCTAGTTTGAAAAACACTCAACTAACGCAACAAATTTTTTAAGTGAGACTTTTAAGTGAGATAATTCTGTATTCTTGTAGTTTCATATGAATTTTTTTTTTTTATTTTTTTTTTTATGTTCCATTAACCATGCCTTCTTATTGTTTTAGGCATTAAGGCACTGCATTATAATCAGTATGCTATGCTGAGATACACCAGGTGAGAATGGACTCGGCAAAGCATTTATTTCATTGCCTGAAGCTATGAAAGTGATTTGGCAAAACAACCACACCATTATGTGTCATGTCAATAAGCCCACCCAAGTGAAAATGAAAGCAATGAAGAGAGTGATGCAGGCTGATTGTGAGCTGACATTTACAACAAAGGCTGGTTAGTTTAAACACTGTTCTATTTTAATGCACTGCTTTCATTGAAGCACATACACATTACTTGCTCACAGATTAAACCGATCAGAGATTGCACTGCAATATTATTGCGATACAATATTATTTCCTATATATTTGATCAAATAAGCACAGGCTTGGTAGCTATGGCGTTATATATGTGCCTCATTCCTGAGCGAGTAATTATAAGTTTTGAGCACAGATTACTATATTTTGCAAGCACAATGCATTATATTTTGAACAGAAATGAACAATCGCAAAAAAAAAAAAATCATTTGAGCAAAGAAAAAACGATTCCGTGCTCAATAAATGTATTTGCTATAACGTACAATAATAACCCTCTCACGCAGTTTACTCAGGTGCTCTCACAAACTTATTATCTGCGCTCTGTCAAGTCCCTCTCTCTCTCTCGCTCAACCTCTTAATTCTGTGCGCGCTCAACTCTTAACACACACGCGCGCTCAACTCTTCACACACACGCGCGCTCAAGTCTTGACACACACGCGCGCTCAACTCTTCACACACACGCTCGCTCAACTTGCATCAGCGTTACAAGTGTGCCACAAAATCAACCAATCGGAAAATTAAAGGTCAATTGTGATTGGTTGTTGGTCTCCAATCACCACGCAGCACAAAGAAGACGAAAAATGTATTTTATGGATAGATGTCTTCTCTAGCCACCATCAAACATGACAGTCTGCGGCTGTGCTAGCGTTTAGAATGCTTGAAAGGGATAAGTCAAACTAACTTTAGTCACAATAGGAGATATACTGTAATATTATAAGTTAAACAACACAACAGCATTATAATACACAAAACTAACAAGGCACTTTTAAGTTAATAATAATAAAAAATACTTACCAAAATAAGTTTTAATCCATTAGTCTCGCTGTAGTCTGTTATTTTTTTCGATTTTTTTTTTCAGTAAGCTTCCGGGATAGATAGTTCCACCCAGAGGTTCTAGACGGGCTTTGGTTCTTCTGGGTCATTCTACGGAAATGTCAATTTTTCTGTCCCTAGCCTTTACAGAAATATTACACTTAAAAAAAACACTTTAGAATTACAATTCATTTACATTTTAAAATAAAACAATATGTTATTTGAACAATTACACCACCTTGAGCCATCAAGTGGCAATATTTTATTTTTTATTAACTATATAGAATTCCAAGCACCACAGAAGTGCTCGTCCCCACAGTCATGTACAGAGGGAAAATGCTTTATTTGGAGGTCAATAACAGTTTTTTTTACACCATTTAAAATAGAATAATGTATACCTAACTATCTAATATATTATGTAAATGACATAAAAAAACGAAATGCAGAATAAATATGATCAAATTTATAATGAAAGTACTGGTCCCCTGGAGTTGTGTCACTGGTGTTACCGTTAAACAAAAATCTCTTATTTTGAAATAAAAATCACACTGATGGCATCACTTTAATTCATTCTTCCAATTTCCTGAATTTCTATGAAGAAAAGCCCATAATAAATCCTCTGTCTCTTTTCAGTTATCAGAAATATTCTCATGTATCTCATGACTTCATGTAAAGCTTTTAGTTGTCACTGGTATGACCTACTTTATTGTTAGGTAATTGTAAAAAAAAAAAAAAGAGAGAATACAAATGGATTAAACTACTTAATTTAGTTGGTATACCATGATTGACAACATATGTTTGATACCTTGCAGCAGCCATTTTGTAAAATGAATTTTTCATGAAAATTGTCACTGGTGTTACTGTCACTGGTGTCACCTTTCTTATGGGTAACGCAAGTAACACCAGTGACTCCCATTTATAGATAAACTTTATTCAAAGCTATTCATTTAGATTATATGCCAAATGTAACAATTTAGTCTCATCTACTTAATTATAGTTGAAGAATAATGATCTTTGGTCTTTTGCATTGGTGATTCATTGTGTCACTGGTGTTACTGTCTTTTTTTCTGTCACATTAAATACAATGCCATATCTGACATGATACTAATTTTACATCCTTTTAATTCTGCTACACTCAAAAGTTAAGATTTAAAGGATTGCATCATTACTTGATTTTAACTTGTTTTCAAATATTTTCATTATTATAGCAAATACAAGGTTGCGCAAACTAACTAACCTCATTCAAGCACACTTTTAACAAACCTGATTCAAATAAATAAAACATAATCTCCTTATTTGTTGAATTATTATAATTTTTTGGTAACTCTGACTACATGTGCTGAAAAAAAATTTAAATAATATTTCATAAAAACATTTAATATTGCCAAAGAAGTAAGGTAACACCAGTGACAAAAAAACGGTACATGCGGTCTTTAAATAAATGCACAAAAAATATAAAAAATCATTAAGCTGTCATTTATGCGTATTGATAAAGCCAAAGGGTAATCTAATAATGTGGTGTAAGTTTAAATGTTAGAAAAAGAAATACATTTTAAGTAGAGATGCACCGATTGATCGGCTGGTGACCGGAATCGGCCGATTTTCACGTGATCGGCCATGATCGGCGACCGGCCGGTCAGTCTGACATAATCCGATTTTATGCCGGTCAAATGCACTCTGGCGCCGCATGATTAACATCGCGCAACATCAGCATCACACGTGCACACGGAACGCACATACGAGGAAACCTCGTGAATTACGGCCGTTTCACACCGCAAGCGAGAGCAGCGCGTTTTTTTTTCTTCGACATGCATGTTAATCAATGAGTGCATTCACACCGGGAGCCGGAGAAGCGCGTGAGCGTCGAGCTGGACAGTCGCGTGAGCAACAGTGAAGCACGCGTTTCGGCGCAGAGTTGCTGCGCTCAATTAAAGTGAAAGCACACTTTTGATGGACAAAATAAATATTGTTTTAACAAGAACTGAAGTAGCCTAGGCTATGTCAGAAAAGAAAATTAAGACTCAAAAATATTTATAGAAAATGTACCTATTCAAACCTGTTTTATTATTTCACAATTCTTTTCCTGCACTTGCTCCACTTGTCCTGTTTAGCCTGGCTGGACATGTGTCAGATGAGAGAAGAACTGTTTGAGAAATATAACTTGCCATTGATGTACAAGTGATTGCAATAGGTCTGTGTGTGTGTGTGTGTGTGTGTGTGTGTGTGTGTGTGTGTGTGTGTGTGTGTGTGTGTGTGTGTGTGTGTGTGTGTGTGTGTGTGTGTGTGTGTGTGTGTGTGTGTGTGTGTGTGTGTGTGTGTTGAGAAATATCTTGTACTGCAAGGGTATATTTATTTTATTTTTATTTGTTATTTATATATTATTTTATTGCCATTACCTCTTTTCATACAGAAGTTTAGTTTGCTAAATATATATATAAAAAAAAAATTGTTGGGTATTGGATGTGAAAAGAAAGAAATGGTTCTTCCATAACACTGCACTTTAGATGTGTGTGAATTTCCCACACTAGGAGTCATTTATATAGGCTAGTTCTATTTTATAGCGATTATCTGTTTAAAAAATGTTCTATGCAAAATGTTCTATTAAAGAGAAGGTAGAAAATAAATATTTGTGTGTGCTGTAAAGTGGTTTAAAAAAAGGAAATCGGAATCGGCTAAAATCGGTATCGGCAGGTCAAACTCAAGAAAAATCGGAAATCGGAATCGGCCTAGAAAATTGTAATCGGTGCATCTCTAATTTTAAGACATCTTGCCATACCAAAAGTGGACGTTTCTGTAGAATGATCCTACTAGCGATTTGATTGGAGACCAACAGCCAATCACAATTGACCTTTAATTTTCCGATTGGTTGATTTTGTGGCACACTTGTAACGCTGATGCAAGTTGAGCGAGCGTGTGTGTGTCAAGACTTGAGCGTGTGTGTGTCAAGACTTGAGCTCGCGTGTGTGTGAAGAGTTGAGCGCGCGTGTGTGTGAAGAGTTGAGCGCGCACAGAATTAAGAGGTTGAGCGAGAGAGAGAGAGGGACTTGACAGAGCGCAGATAATAAGTTTGTGAGAGCACCTGAGTAAACTGCGTGAGAGGGTTATTATTGCACGTTATAGCAAATACATTTATTGAGCACGGAATCGTTTTTTCTTTGCTCAAACGATTATTTTTTTTGCAATTGTTAATTTCTGTTAAAAATATAATGCAATGTGCTTGCAAAATATAGTTCTCTGTGCTCAAAACTTATAATTACTCGCTCAGGAATGAGGCACATAAATAACGCCATAGGTAGCCATCGGAGTCTTCCATCAAAAACATTTAAAAAAAAACTTAAAGAACTCAAACTTTTGAAAGGTAGAGTACATTTTTAAATTAACTACCACATTAAGAGCATATTTCATAAGGATTTTGTATAATTTTCGTAAGAAAACTTACTTTAAAAAAAAGTAAGCATGAAGGTCCACACCTAAACATAACCATCACTGGGTGTAAGCAGATCATATGGAAATGTATGAATGAGATCGCACAATCAGCCAAAATATGAAAAAGTTACGAATTGCCTTGAAAGTGTGTTAAACAGACAGATTTACATGACACCTAATGTCTTTAATCCAATATACGAATAGAAATAACATAGATTTCACTAATTGGCATCAAGTTTGTTAAAAAATAACACCAGTAAGCCGGTTATTACAAAAAACCTGCTTAAGACGCTAAAGAGGTTTTTGGTAACATGTTAGCGGCATCCTTTTAACCAACTGTTTAACGGCTGTTTCTTCTAATCCTAAACACACACACACACACACACACACTGTCAAACATACGGTCATACCCCAGGCAGTAGCCCTTCAGGTGGTGTGGGTGAGACGGCCTCTCCGTCCTGTCCCCGTGCACAGAGATGAGGGGACATGGTGGGAGATTCGTCTATAAAGGGCATGGTCTCTGAGCCATCCTGAGACTTCCTATCCTCTGCAGTATCTCCCTCATAGCCATCAGTGTTGTAGTTGAAGTCTGTGGGGAAAAACAGAAGAGGTAAAGTAGAGCAACAGAAACAACTTAATATGGGTAAAGTCACAATGAAATGGAAGTAGCGACAGATCATTTCTTCCATATTGTGACGTAAATCCGAGAATAACAGATTATTGAAAATGAGAAAATTTAGGATGAGGACTTGGTTCTATGCATCAGTTTTTGATTGTTTTTTGACACGGAATTTGTACTCAAAAGTGGAGACAAGATGAATGCGAGTTTGCAAGGGTTAAATGATTGGAGACATACTGCATAAGTCACCAGAGAGAAGACTATCGTTTCACTGGAAGGTCTAATTATGACATTTTTGATTAAACATTACAAGGGCAAAATATTTTTTCTGTCAGAAAACAGGTAGTCCCAGCTTAAACTCACACCACTGGTTAATCTCGACATGTTGGGCTGCTCAAACGAACATTACCGATGTTAAAAGTGCCACTGTTTACATTATTGGGAAAATCAATTAAAATTAAAGCTGCTAGCAGCATTTAGCTCCAGCGGAGCGGTGCAGACTTTTGGCGGTAAACACCAAACGATATCAACTTCATTAGCTATAAACTGCAGCAATGAATACAACCAAGTTATGATAAACTCAGTCAAACATAAAAAGCTAGTTTTTAAGAAACATAGAGCATTAAGAATTTTCCAGACTATAAATCAAGCAAAGATGATTTGGGATCCATGCTGTAAACCTAAAGGGCTACTTGGTGGACACCTAAATATTAGAAGCATGATTCCCAAACGTGAACAGTTAGAGCATCTTTTAATACAATCAAATATTTCCTTTCTAGGATTAACAGAAACGTGGTTAACTTCCTCATCACCTGAGGCAGCAATAACAATACCTGGTTATAATGTTTTTAGAAAGGATAGGGGTCAGGGGAAGGGAGGGGGGGTTATATTATATGTCAAAGATACCCTTAAATGTAATGAGATTGTATGGTCTGATGACATTAAGCTTGAGTGTGTGGGAGTAGAGATTATACTTTCAAAAGAAATGACTTTCACAGTCATATGCATGTATCGTAAACCATCAGCTAAAATAGATTTTTATAGTGATCTTAAAACTCTTATCAATCTTGCTAATCTGAAAAAAGAGTTAATTTTAATAGGTGATTTTAATATTAACTGGGATAATAAGAAAGAAAGGAAAAACCTTAAACACACAACGGATTATTTTAATTTGGAGCAATTAATCAAAACGCCAACCCGAATAACTAATCGTTCCAAAACAACAATAGATCTAATTTTTACAAACAAACCTGAAAGAATTATTAAAACCTACAATCTTTTAACTGGTTTGTCTGATCATAATGGAATCTTTTTTTCACGAAAACTAACTAAAACACGATCTTGTAACTCTATTGCTTCAAATAGTTCTCGGGTTCATAATATAATCCCTAAATGTCAATATCAAAATTTGGAAATAGCCCTGAATGGGCAGGATTGGTCATATTTAATCGCAAGCGAAGATATTATAGGCAATAGTGTCATGTTTCATAGCAAGGTTAAAATGGTTATGACATCTTTTGTAAAAAAGGTGAGGCATAGAAGAACAAATGACAATTCCATACCATGGCTTCATAATGATTGTCGGTTGCAAATGAAGAGAAGAGATCAATTACTAAAAAGAGCGATTAAAACTGGCCTTACCTCAGACAGACAACAATTCACTTCAGTAAGAAATAAAGTTATACAAATAATGCGGAAGGCCAAATCTAATTTTTTCATGAATATTATTGACGATGCAAAAGGGAATGGGAAAAAAATATGGCAAAGCATTAATAAACTAATTGGCAAACAGAATAAACAAGATAAATTAACTGAACTTAAAATTAATAATGTAGTGGTGAAAGATCCACTCACTCTAGCGTCTGTGTTAAACTAATTTTTTTTTTAATTCTGTCCAAGAAATATCTCAATTATTCATTACACCTGAATGTGTCTCTTCTCCTGTAAACTGTTCACAGCCTATATTTATGATAGAAGAAATCACGGAACCAGATGTGGCATCCATCATTGATGGGTTAAATAACTCCAAAGCCAAGGATCAGTTTGGATTGGACACACACTTTTTTAAACTACATAAAGAGTCTTTAGTATGCCCGATTACACATATGATTAATTTATCAATCAAACAATCTACTGTTCCTCCAGACTGGAAGATGGCCACAATTACACCAATTTTTAAATCAGGGAGTAGATTAGATATAAATAATTATAGACCAATCAATATCTTGCCAGTTATATCAAAAGTTATTGAAAAATGGATAGCAAACCAATTAATAAAACATCTAAATATATGCGGCTCCCCTTTGCATCCAATGCAATTTGGTTTTCATGCTCATCATTCAACGGAAACAGCTGTTAATGTTTTTATGGAAAAGGTCAAACATTCATTAGACACTCATCCTGTTGTGGGTGCTGTTTTTCTAGATATGAAAAGGGCATTTGATTCTGTAAATCATCAGATGCTCCTATCTAGATTAACACATTTCAATTTCTCCGAACAAGCCATCAGCTGGATGAACTCGTACTTAGCCAATAGAATACACTGTGTCTCTATTGACAACATTAAATCTCCCTATTTAGAATGTCCAGTAGGGGTTCCACAAGGCTCCATACTTGCCCCTATTCTTTTTTCTTTATACATTAACGAGCTGCCTACTGTATGCCAAAACATCAATATTTTAATGTATGCAGATGATGCAGTACTTTTTACACATGCAAAAACTGTTCAAGAAGCCTCTCAGTCACTTACATCTGCATTGAGCCGTGTACAGGAGTGGCTCTTTAAATCATGTCTACTACTGAACCCTAAAAAAACTGTCTGTATGATGTTTTCGAAGCGGCACATTGAAGGGACTCGCTCAAATATATGTTTAAATCGTGAAGAACTACAGTTAGTAAACGAATTTAAATACCTTGGCATTGTACTAGATCCAACACTGTCTTTTAAAAATCATATAAAAAGCTTATCAAAAACTGTTCAATTTAATCTTGCTAACTTTAGATTCATTAGACCATCCCTGTCACATAAAGTAGCCAGAATGTTTCTTCACTCTATGATCCTTTCTCATCTAGAATATGGTATTACAAACTGGTCACTCACAAACATCACAACACTCAAAAAAACGGAGTCACTTTACAAACAAGCACTAAAAATGTTAGATCAAAGAATAAACAAAGAATAAAAAGGCATGACCCTCCCCTATTTTCCTCCGGTGGCCCTTTCCATAAATTCCGAACGGTCCCTTAGTTAGAAAAATATTAGACTACCTTATTAAAAATATTGCTTAAGTTAACAGACCTGTGTGTGTTTTATATCACTAGTGCAGTGTCCGTTCTCGGAGCATATAAGCTCTGCTCGCATGAGGCGCGCCGCTTCTTTACTTAAATCTACCCTACTTTGTCAGTTATTTGTTAGTGAGAAAAATATTAGATTACCTTATTAAAAATATTGCTTAAGTTAACAGACCAGTGTGTGTGTGTGTGTGTGTGTGTGTGTGTGTGTGTGTGTGTGTGTTTTATATCACTAGTGCAGTATCCGTTCTCGGAGCATATAAGCTCTGCTCGCGTGAGGCACGCCGCTTCCCGCTCGCGCTGTTCTGTAGTTTATTAAAAGTGTATTCATTCTGAACGTGTAGTGTCTCGCCTGTCTATCTATATTGCACCAAATAGGACACTGCACTCCCTTGTGAAGTCGTTTGAATGAACGGTTCTCAAAATAATCAAAATGCAAACGGACAGACAGACATAGGCTATAGCGATTCCGAAGCTTCGAATATTCGATATTCATTACTACCGAAGCTTCGAAGCTCAAAAAATGGTATTCGGACCAGCCCTACTATCTAGTATATATCTATCTATCTATCTATCTGGTTGCATAGCTTTTAAAACTACTTACAACTTTCTGACCAGGTTATTTTAAGCTAACATTAAAGTTTGTCTTGAAAGTTTGTTTCACGGAAATTACATTGAAATTAACCCAGAATATTCCCTCTTAAACTAACCTTAAAAATACAAAGGGGCCCACATAGAGGACCAAAAATCTCCTGTTAAAGTGTTTATGAGTTCAGTAGTATTCACAGTAGACTTGTCTTCATTAAAATGGAAATGACACAAACTCCCACATGGCCAGACACTGGCACATAAACAAAAGACCGGCTTGACAACTCAACACCCGAGGGGCGGAGCCAGCCCGTCTGTCACCATGGCATTCCCTAAGGTTGTTATTGTGATGACCAATCATAACCAAATGAGGAACAGACCAATTGTAACTCAACTTGGTCACGATGGCAAGTTCCTTTCACTTGAAAACACACATATTGTGCGTCACATCAAAGTGACTGTCTGTCTTTCAATAACTCATAGTAACAAAGCAAATACCGTAAGGCAACACACAATTTATGTTTGTTTTATTTATTTCACCTCATATTTCAAATTAACACAACAAAACAAAGCTTTAGTTGGTTATACATTCTAATTATTTTATGTCTATGCATGTGAGAATTTTTTAGACATCAATAGTGTTCAATAGAGGGGCTGGTCATAAGACAGCAGAGGAAATAACTGCTCGGTTTAACCCTCTGGGGACCGAGAACGCATCCGTGTGTTTTGGCAGATTTTTTTTCACATAGCAGAAAAACAGACTTAAACTACTCCATCGTTTCTGGTCATACAGAGTTATGAAACATATAAAAAAACTGTTAAATGTCTACTTTTTTATGTGCCCACCTACAATCGAAATAAAATAGTGCTTTTGTAAAATAAAGAAAATAAACAGAGTGTGCGTTCTGCCTCTCCATGTCCGTGAACTTTTTTTCTGGAGCACGTCTCTAAACTTAAACAAAACTCAGCTAATACTATTCACCCAGACATGAGCAATATATGTTTATGATCATTTAAGTTTGTACTTTTAAATGATCTAATTTAAAACTAAAATAAATATTCCCTGTTTATGTAATCTATATAAAAAGAGAGAGGTGTCAGCCGTTCTCATTATCGTTCTCGCATCTCATTATTCCGCTAATGTGACACGCCCACGGAGAGCGCGCGCTATTCAAGCGCTAATGATCTGAAGCAACACATTGAGACGTGTAAACGCCCACACAAACTCTGTAAACACCCTATATGGTAACACTTTATTTGAAGGGGTTGCATAAGACTGACATGACATAAACATGACATAACACCTGTCGTGAACATGAAGGAGTCTTTATGAATGTTTATGACTGTTCTCATTAAGTGTCATTCGGTAAATTATGACACTTTTAATGCAAAGTTGACATTGTTAAAAATGTCTTTGTTATGACAACTTGACATTAACAAAGACAAACATGTCTTTGTTATGACAACTTGACATTAACCAAGACAAAAATGTCTTGATTATGACAACTTGGCATTAACAAAGACAGAAATGTCTTTGTTATGACAACTTGACAATAACCAAGAAATCATAACCTGTCAACCTGTCACAAATATGTCATAACAGGTCTAATTATCAAAATTAAAGAAGTTATTTAGCTTTGCGTTAACATTACATTACCCTGTCATATGTGGTTGGTTTTGACTTTGGCCGTCATGACACCATTATAACTGTGTCATGAATATTTGACTTGTCCTCAAGTAAAGTGGAACACATTGTACTAGTTATAAAGATGTCATTAAGGGTTATTACACTGTCAAATGCTTTAACATATGACATATGACAAATGCTTTAACATATGACAGGGTAATGTAATGTTAACGCAAAGCTAAATAACTTCTTTTAGTTTGATAATTAGACCTGTTATGACATATTTGTGACAGGTTGACAGGTTATGATTTCTTGGTTAATGTCGAGTTGTCATAATCAAGACATTTTTGTCTTTGTTAATGTCAAGTTGTCATAATCAAGACATTTTTGTCTTTGTTAATGTCAAGTTGTCATAAAGACATTTTTGTCTTTGTTAATGTCAAGTTGTCATAACAAAGACATTTTAAACAATGTCAACTTTGCATTAAAAGTGTCATAATTTACACTCTACATTTAGAATGACACTTAATGACAACAGTCATAAACATTCATAAAGACTCCTTCATGTTCATGACAGGTGTTATGTCATGTGTATGACAGTGTCGTGTCAGTCTTAAGCACACCCGTTCAAATAAAGTGTTACCCACTATATTTAGTCAGATTAAGGTACTGTCGTCTTGCGCGGCTGTGAGGAATAATCCTGGGACATTTACCTACCTCAGAACAAGTGCTGGTTTATTTTCACTTCGAGGAGCGAGCTGAACTGTAAGTGTTTTATTCTTGTGGTTTGTTCTAATTGCGATATATAACGTTTAGTGTCTGTAAACGCAAAAATAGCCTACTGTTTAAATTTAAATCATGTTTCTCTGCGCGTGTGTGTGTGTGTGTGCGTGCAGAGCCGGACAGTAACGGAGTACATTTACTTGAGTACAGTACTTAAGTACAATTTTGAGGGATCTGTACTTTACTCGAGTATCATTTTTGGGGAGTACTCATGACTCTACTCAAGTACATTTGAGAGGCAAATATTGTACTCTTTACTCCAATACATTTCTATCCATAACCGTGAGTACCCGAGTAAAAAAAAAAAAGAAAAAAAAGAAAAAATCTCGGAAACCCTCAATTTGTTGTTTCCCTCTCAAACGTGATTGGATTGTTCAGGCGCCACTGATTGGGACACCCTATCAGCAATCACTTTCAGCTTTCCGCCAAAGTCAACTCCATGGTCAGATTTTATATTACACATTAATGTAAGCCAAGCATTTGGTTTGATGTTCTTGAGTATGTGGTGTGTTTAACACAGTCAGGTTCAAATGTGGCAGTGGCGTAGCCACGAGGGATTTCTGATTTCTTAAAAAAAAAACTTTAGGAGGCAAAATATATTTTTACTGATTATGTGAATTACACTGCGCAAACCAAAGTAGGCTACTACCCAGCGAATGAAGAAGGGTTGGCGCTCAGTCTCCACAGTACATAAAATATTAATTTTGTTTTATTTTATTTTTCGGGTTTGCATTTATGAGGAAAAAACAATGTTATTGACGTGTTCTCCGTTACGGACGTGAGCGCCCTGAAAGCGGCACTAAAAGATGCTTTAAAACTTTCACAGAGACATCAAACAGAAAACACAAAACCTTTCTTTAACCTGAATTTCGTTTTGCATTAATTGTATCTTAATTTTAATCAATGTTTCATCGACCAATTGCCTGGGTTTAATAAATAAGAAGTAAATAGCAGACGATAGATAAGAAACGGAGGCGCCGGCACGTGAACTGGATCTCGTCTCATAAATGAACCGAAACTCAGTGTATAAGGTAGCCTACTTGCCTCTCACAGACATGTCTACTTTTAAACAGAAAAATTCAAAACAAAAGAAAAGAGACTACAGATTGCTCTCTGCTTATGTAATCCGTATGAAATGTGCATTTCTCTCTGGCGCGTTCACTACTGAAGATCGCGAGTCAGCATCGTCAACATCTAGCCGACACTGACAAAGAAAACACTTGTTTATTAACAAGTGTTTATTAATAAACAATTAAAATATCTCCTTGCTATATTTTACATATTCATAATCATTCCTTTTGCCGGTTCTTTGTGACAGCTTTTAGGTGCTTTATTGGCAGCGCCACCCTTACATGTGGTGTGTGTGTGTGTGTGTTGTCCCCACATTTAAAGATGGGACCCCCCAAAAATTTAATTCAATTAAATAAAGCAACATGGTAAAAAGATGAAAATGACTTGATTTTACTTTCAATACCTTTTACATTCTCCAAGGTATTAACATTAACATTTTTCATAACTCCATGTAGGACGTTTCTGTGCATAAATGTAAGCACTGTGGCAGTAGATTAGTAATGCAATATTTAGAAAATCTACTCTTGTACTCTTGATACTCAAGTACTTTTAAAAACAAGTACTTTAGTACTTTTACTTAAGTAGACATCTGAATGTAGTACTTTTACTTGTACTTGAGTAAAATTTAGCAAGGGGTATCTGTACTTTTACTCAAGTAACAAAGCTCTGTACTCTGTCCGCCTCTGTGTGTGTGTGACTAGTTTAGGATAGATTATAAAGTTTTAACTCTAAAATAGACATCAAATAAGCTTTTGTTAGCAGTTTCTGCTCATATGTTTTGTCAAAAATAAACTTATCAACTGTTATAGTGTTTGTTCCAGCTAGGCTATATCAAAATAATGAATCCTTAACTTTGAAATATGTATAATAAAATGTATTGGCCTACTTTAAAAAAACAATACTTTATAAGAGATTTATGGAAAAGGACAATTTTCTTTTCAAGATGTTTCCAACTCTAACTTTGAACCAATTCTATTGAATGGCCCATATAACCTATTTGAACAGGATTTGTTTCCAAGTATGCTTTTGACTTTCATTTATATTTTGATTATTTATTTATATTTATATATACTATCTATATATATATAATGTCTGTGTGTGTATATATATATGTCTGTGTGTGTGTATAAATGTATATATATTTTCCTTGTATTCTTTCTTGTGACACACCTGAATGAAATTAATGCATCTTTGTCTTCTCAGGTGAGAATCACCTAATTATACATGAGGGAGTTGGGCCGTTCACGCCCATTCGCATATTGCCTTTCAAACAAAAAAATGTTTTCCACAATTTAAAGCAATCTATGGTTTTATGTGAATGGTTAGGCAGGATGATTTTCAGATCATTTTGAAGCAAATACTCTAGGCCACAACACCCATTAGTCAAAAGTCTTGTGGACACATATTTAGTATGTGTTTTGTGGCCTTATTTCAGAAACTTTAATTTTTAGTTTTATCAATAAACATGCATAAACAATTTTCTCTCAAAAATACAAACATGTACATACATGTTGCTCACATACATCTTGCTCATACATGTTGTACATACATGTTGCTCACATATTGGCTCCTGTCTGCTCGCTGATCGCTGATCGATTGCTCCTGTCTGCCTCGCTGCCTGCTGTGTGTTTGTTTGCTTCGAGGCTGTAAGCTCCGCCTGAGCCTCGTATATCTTTATGTTTTGAGCCATCATTTACTATCTAGTTGTTTATACTACTAAATACAGCTTACCCAACATCTCAGATTAACCTTACATCTCTAGCTTCCGTTATTGTTAACACAGCATGCTAGTAACTTGCTTACGTTAGCCGGCTAACGCGCCACCCGTGCGCTCATTTATTTATTTATTTTCTCTCGTGCCCCCGCGCCTTTGAGTTCATAAAGTCCAGGTAAATAAGAAATCAGTCAACAAACACGGTGAGTAATGTCTTCTTGTCCTGTTATTGTCACCTGTGACACGTCATATGTTTAGTATAGCCTTCTCCGATGGCAATATAGGATTTATATGTGATAAATGCAAGGAGACGGTCACGCTGACGGAGAAGATTTCAGAACTAGAGACACGCATCCAAACTTTAATTGAGGATGGTAAGAATGCTAGATAGTGTTTTGGATGCGCCTAGCATAGTGAACTCTTTACATGATTCGGTTCCGGCTGAAGTAGAGCCCGTGCAGCAGGGCAGATGGGTGACTATCAGAGATCGCTCTAGTCGCGGATCAAAGAACCACTCTTCCGTTCCGATTCCCATAACAAACCGATTTGCCCCACTCAGTGAAACACCCACTGAGAATTCTGTTGATTGTGCCCTGGTAATTGGTGATTCGATCACACGGAACGTGAAAATAGAGACACCAGCCACCATAGTCAAATGTTTGCCGGGAGCCAGAGCGCCTGACATCAAAGCAAATTTAAAAGTGCTGGCTAATGCTAATCGTATATTCTCTAAGATCATTATTCATGTCGGCACCAATGATATTCGACTCCGCCAGTCGGAGATCACCAAAATTAATATTAAACAGGTGTGTGAACTCGCAAGTACGTTGTCAGGCACTGTAATTTGCTCTGGCCCCCTTCCTGTACGCATGAGTGATTAGATAGTTAGCCGATTGGCCTCACTCAATGGTTGGCTGTCAAAGTGGTGTCCGCAGAATAATATAAAATTCATAGACAATTGGAAAAGTTTTTGGGGCAAGCCTGATCTGTTGAAAATAGATGGTATCCATCCCTCCTGGGCTGGTGCTGCTCTTCTCTCTAGTATTTTGGCTCATAGTCTTAGAGATAAAACATGACAATCGGGGGCTCAGGTCAGGAAGCAGACAGACTGGCTAAACCGACCGTCTGCTAGCGGCCTCACGTCACCAAGGTCAGATAAATCCCATCACATAGAGCCTCTTTCACCTAGATATCATCATATAGAGACTGTGTCTGTTCCCCCAATTTGGAAATCCAAAAAACGTCAGGTTAAAAATTTAATTGATGTTCAACAAATAAAAAACAGATTTAATACAGATGAGCAAATAATAAAGCTTGGGTTGCTGAATATTCGATCCCTTACTTCAAAATCTCTCATAGTTAATGATATGATTTTAGATTATAATCTTGATATGCTGTGTTTGACAGAAACCTGGCTAAAACCAAACGATTACATTATTTTAAATGAGTCAACCCCACAAGATTACAGTTATAAACATGAACCTCGTCTGAAAGGCAAAGGGGGAGGTGTTGCTGTAATTTATAGTAATATTTTCAAAACCACTAAGAAATCTAGCTTTAAATATACTTCTTTTGAAGTATTGGTGCTTAATGTAAAAATATATAGTGTAAACGATAAATCACATTTCAGAATTATGCTGGCTACTGTATACAGGCCACCAGGGCACCATCAAGATTTTATCAAAGAATTTGGGGACTTTCTATCAGAATTAGTATTGGCTGCAGATAAAGTACTAATTGTTGGTGATTTTAATATACATGTAGATAATGAAAAAGATGCATTGGGATTGGCATTTAAAGACATTGTAAACTCAATTAGAGTTAGACAAAATGTGTCAGGACCTACTCATTGTCGTAATCATACTCTAGATCTAATATTATCACATGGAATAGATGTTGATGCCGTTGAAATTCTGCAGCAGAGCGATGACATCTCAGATCATTATCTAGTCTCATGTAAATTGCATTTAGCCAAGGCTGCAAAGCCGACTCCGTGTTATAAATACGTTAGACCTATAACTTCTGCCACTAAAGATTGCTTTATCAAGAATCTTTCTAATCAGTGTCATCATCTCAGCATCCCGGATAGCTTAGAAGAACTTGATATTGCAACAGAAACGTCTAACTCTCTCTTTTCCAGCACTTTAGACGCAGTTGCTCCGTTGCGCTTAAAGAAGATTAAAGAAAATAGTCCAACGCCGTGGTACAGCGAGCACACCCGGGCCCTTAAGAGAGCAGCCAGAAAAATGGAGCGCAACTGGAAGAAAACTAAACTAGAGGTATTTCGGATTTCGTGGAAAGAGAGCTCGATTGCTTACAGAGAGGCTTTAAAAACTGCTAGATCTGCTTATTTTTCAAACCTAAGAGAAGAAAATAAACAATCCAAGGTATTTATTTGAAACAGTGGCTAAACTAACGAAAAAGAAAGCTTCAAGCTCAGAAGTGTCCAAGCAACACAGCAGTGATGACTTTATGAACTTCTTCACATATAAGATTGATAATATCAGGGACAAAATTATAACTATGCAACCGTCTACCACAGTATCGCATCAGGAAGTGCATTGTAGTCTCCCTGAGGAAAAATTTGATTCATTTGTTGCTATAGGAGAGGAAGAATTCTGCAAACTCGTTAATTCATCTAAATCGACAACTTGTATGTTAGATCCTATACCGACTAAGCTACTGAAAGAGATGTTTCCAGAGGTCATATATCCTCTTCTTAATATCATTAATTCATCTTTGTCTCTAGGAAACGTACCAAAAACCTTTAAACTGGCTATGATAAAACCGCTTGTTAAAAAACCACAACTTGATCCTACAGAATTAGTCAATTACAGGCCGATCTCGAATCTGCCTTTTCTGTCAAAGATATTAGAAAAAGTAGTATCTTCACAACTATGTTCCTTTCTAGAAAGAAATGATATCTGCGAGGATTTTCAGTCCGGATTTAGACCGTACCATAGTACTGAGACCGCTCTCATTAGAGTCACAAATGATTTGCTCTTATCCGATCGTGGTTATATCTCTCTATTAGTGTTACTCGATCTTAGTGCTGCATTTGACACCATTGACCACAACATTCTTTTAAATAGACTAGAAAACTATGTTGGCATTAGTGGAATTACATTAGCATGGTTTAAATCATACTTAACTGACCGTTATCAGTTTGTAGCAGTAAATGAAGAGAAGTATTATCGATCACAAGTTCAGTATGGCGTACCACAAGGCTCAGTACTTGGACCGCTGCTGTTCACTCTGTACATGCTACCATTAGGAGATATCATTAGGAAACATGGAGTTAGCTTTCACTGTTATGCCGATGATACTCAGCTGTATATTTCCTCAAAACCCAACGAAACTTACCAATTCACAAAATTAACGGAATGCATAGCTGACATAAAAAATTGGATGACTAGTAATTTCCTACTGCTAAATTCTGTAAAGACAGATTCTAATTATTGGACAAAAAACTTCCACAAGTAATAACCTAGAATACTGTCTAAAACTTGATGGCTGCTCTGTCAAGTCTTCGTCGTCGGTTAGGAACCTGGGTGTGCTCTTTGATACCAACCTTTCCTTTGAAAGCAACGTGTCTAGTATCTGTAAAACTGCATTTTTCCATCTGAAAAATATATCTAAAATACGCCATATGCTCTCATTGGGAAATGCGGAACAATTAGTTCATGCGTTCATGACCTCAAGGCTAGATTATTGTAATGCTCTACTGGGTGGTTGCCCTGCACGCTTAATAAATAAACTACAGCTAGTTCAAAACGCCGCAGCTCGAGTTCTTACCAGAACCAGGAAATATGACCATATTAGCCCGGTTCTGTCAACACTGCATTGGCTCCCTATTAAACATCGTATAAATTTTAAAATATTGTTGATTACCTACAAAGCACTAAATGGTTTAGCTCCGCAGTACTTGAGCGAGCTCTTAACGCATTATAGTCCTTCACGTCTATTGCGATCTCAAAATTACGGCCAGTTGATAATACCTAGAATATCTAAATCGACTGCAGGCGGTAGATCCTTTTCCTATTTAGCACCAAAACTTTGGAACAGTCTTCCTACCATTGTCCAGGAAGCAGACACACTCTGTCAGTTCAAAGCTAGACTAAAAACACATCTCTTTGACCTAGCATACACATAATACATTATAGACTTCTATAATTCAATGTTAGGCTGCATAGATTAGGTCAGCCGGAACTGGGAACACTTGCCTTGAATATTGGTGTACTCGCTACATCATAAGAAGAATGGAATCTACGCTAATATTAGTGTCTTTGTTTATCCCAAGGTTTTCCCGCAGCCTGCCGGATCTAGGCCGTATCCAGATCTGACGAAGGAGATCCGCCTGGACCCGATGACAATGCAGTGCTGAAGTATCTACTATCCTCTCCCTATGGAGGATCCCTTTCCCACTCTACAGATAAAGCGTTGTGAATTTCGGCTCGCGTACCCCGAAGTTATAAAATAAAACAAAATTCTGTATCAAAATTTATAGGCAAGACAAGTAGTTTGTTTAGGCTGGATTGTATGAATTACAAACCTGCGCACATATTTTCAAAAGCACATAACTATAGAATCAATTCTGAATGAGCATGTGAACGCCGTCAGCGTTAATCACAGGTTCGCGTTTAAAGTCTGATCATTTCGACGGAGGTGAATCAATCAAAGTTAACTTTAGCTGGAAATAACATTATTCAAGAACCGCTATAACGCCAAAACAATCTGTTACCTTAAATTATATGTTTATCTCTGTAAGCGCTATATAAATGAAGATGACTTGACTTGACTTGACATATTATGGTAGCCCCGTTTGTGCTAAATAGAGTGTAATTTCACCCGTGCCATAAATATGTTTATAAGCAACTGACAAAAGCACAAATGTCAGGGCATGTCAAAACATCTCAAGGACCCCAAAAACACCTTGGTCCCCAGAGGGTTAACTGCTGAGCAGGAAATGGGTTGAACATGCTCTCACATCCGCTTTGCCTACAGCACATTCACACAGGGTCAAAATGACCAGCGCTGCAGAGCCTATCACTCCACCATTCACTGCTGCTGCAGCAGGTCACAATCGCCTTGTGTGAGGTGCATGCACAGCCCCAATGTTACTGCCATCTTGCTTGCTTCAAATTTTATATAGTTATGATTCATATTTAGGTACCCTAAAATATATTTCGATGACATTTCATTTAATTGAACCCTGACTTTACCAGTTACGCTACAGGAACATTTATGAAATATGTAAAAAATATGGCTCAGGAACAACATTTCACCCCAAACTTAAAAATGAAGAAAAAAGTATCTTAAAGCAAATAAAGTCTGACAGTTTCTACATTGTAACATTGTTTTCATGACAATTAAGCACAGTTTTCCCTGTTGTTCTCGTTAGTATAAATAATGGCAGTATTTCCTGTGATATACTTTTACTGTATGCACATTCACACAAAAAAAAAAACTATTCTATTACAGCTTTTATTTCCTGAAAAATAAATCAATAATATTAGAGTAAAAAAAAGAAAAGAAAATGAGTTAAAACCAAAAAAAGAAAATGTAATGAGAACATTGATAATAATGGGGGGGGGGGGGGGGGGGGGACGACTCAGAAATAAAATGTCTGAATAATACATTGAGTTAATTGTCATGATATTGTCACAATAATTCAATCTAATTGAATAATAAATCTTAAATAAATAAAAACATAAATAAATAAATTCTATAAAAAAGAAAAAAAAAGAAAATACATATCCAAAAGAAAATATACAAAATTCTAAAAATAAAATAAGATATAAAATAATAAATTAATTACTTAAAGCATAACCAACAACAAAATTACTCTAAATAAACAAATACTACTAGATCTGAATAAACACCAAATCAAGGTTTAATCTACACTTCCATCTTTCAAAAACTCATTATTATACTCATGAAGCAGAAAACAGCACACTGTCCTGTTTGGCCTTGACGCCAGGTTAATGTGCTTAGAAGAAGAATCAATTGGTACATCGGCAAACCTGAAGTGCGGCTTTGGTGGAGAGATACTGCAGTCGCATGTGGCACCTTATACATATACTGACTGCATTATGGGATTTTACCAACTGGTTTCTGTAGCTACGGATTCATGGGGAAGAAGAATCCAATATAAATTTGATAGTATGAGGGATGTTTTAAAGAGATTTACAAAGATCCCACATAGTGTGGGGGCAAACCGTTAGAGCATTTAACCTAAACAACATGGTATTTTGAGTCTATAAATGTAAATACTCTTATTTAATGGAGTCAAATGGATGCAATTGCCCATATTTAGACATGTAAAACACAGTACTAAACACACACACACACACAGTAACATACACACTATCCGTCTTACCGTGGTGTGAAATGATTGATCGCAAGACACACACAGCCTCGAAGAAGAAAGCCATGTGGATGCTATCCTAAACCTTACATGGTACACTGAAAAAAGTACCAACCAGACCTCATCTTATCAGAGGAACAACACATGCACACACACGCACATGGGGGATGTAACACGTAGGAACCTTTGAAAATGTTTTATTTAAATTCATGGAAATACAACTCAAGGTAAACAAGAGGACGAGTTGCATATGAAGAGTGGTTCATACTTAGTTACTGACGGCAAAATAGGCAGGACATTTGTTTTTCACAATGACATTTTTTGTTTGTTTTCATTGTTTTTGACCCATGTAACTTTGTATTCTGATAAATTAGGTTGTTTCGATAGCAAAATTTCAGATACCAGTGAAATTTAACAATTCTCGAATCCAATGGTCACTGTGATGTGGGGGCCTACCAGCTCTGAGGGCTGAACGGGACTTGTCACACACACTACACTCGCTTACATTCCCTCAGTAGCAAACCTCCACCCATCCATCTCCCTGCTATAACTAGCACGATTGCACACACGCATATATTTACATATTACTGCCTGCTTTGTTGGTCTTACCTGTTTTATGTGATGTGCGGTTTCCAGGAATGTAGCAGCAAACCCAATTGCTGTTTGTAGTACTACTTTATAGCGTTGCTCCCGGGCATGGGGCCAACCAGAAACCAGAAACCATTGTACGTTGTAAATGTATATATGTATTTATTGATTATGTTGCGATGATTATTTATTGATTATATTGATTATCTTGCTGCGCCCAGACTGTGGAATGCTCTACCTTTGTGTATTCGCTCTGCATCATCTTTGTCTGTTTTTAAATCTAAGCTAAAAACGCATCTTTTTGAACTGGCTTATATTGTAAGTGTATTGTACGTTTTTTATTACACAGTTTTTAACCCTCTGGGGACCAGAAACGCGCCGGCGCGTTTTGCTCGTTTTTTTCACATAGCAGAAAAATAGACTTAAAGTACTACCATCATTTCTGTTCATATAGAGTTAAGAAATATGAGAAAATAATCTGTTAAATGTCTACTTTTTTATGTGCCCACATACAATCGAAATAAAATATTGTGCTTTTGTAAAATAAAGAATATAACAGGGTGTGCGTTCTGCCTCTCAGTCACCGTGAACTTTTTTCCTGGAGCACGTCTCTAATCTTCAACAAAACTCAGCAAATACTATTAACCCAGACATGAGCAATATATCTTTTAAATCATTTGAGTTTGTACTTTTAAATGATCCGATTCAAAACTAAAATAAATATTCTCCGTTTATGTAATCTATATAAAAAGCAAGACGTGTCAGCCATTCTAATTATCTTTCTCTCATCTCATTATCTCCGGTAATGTGACACGCCCACGGAGAGCACGCGCTATTCAAACGCAAATACGTGAAGCACCACATTGAGACGCGTTAACGCCCATAACTCTGAAAACACACTATATTTTTTTTAGTCAGATTAATCTACTGTCATCTTGAGCGGCTATGAGGAACAATCCTGGGACATTTACCTACCTCAGAACAAGTGCTGGTTTATTTTCACCACGAGGAGGAGCAACAGATTCAGCTGAGAAGTGTGTAAGTGTTTTATGCTTGTGCTTTGTTCTAATCGCGATATAGAATAACGTTAGTGTCTGTAAACGGAAAAATAGCATACTGTTTTAAATGTGAATCATGTTTCTGTGTGTGTGTGTGTGTGTGTGTGTGTGTGTGTGTGTGTGTGTGTGTGTGTGTGTGTGTGTGTGTGTGTGTGTGTGAATGAATGAATGAATGAATGAACGCACAGATACGCACTGTTATAGACGAAATAAATACATTTTGTTGACTAGTTTTGGATAGAGTATAAAGTTTTTACTCTAAAATAGACATCAAATAAGCTTTGTTAGGAGTTTCTGCTCATATGTTAAATATATAGTATGTTTTGTCAAACTAATCAACTAAGATGTTATAGTCTAGTGTTTGTTCCAATCCAAGCTAAATCAAAATAATAAATCCTCAACTTTGAAATATGTATGATCAAACTAAGACATTTATGGAAAAGACCATTTTCTTTTCAAGATTTTTCAAACTCTAACTTTGAACTGAAATAAAACCTTGTCTATATGGTGAAGGGTGTGTGATAGATGTGTCCAGACGTATGCACCCTGTATTTTAAAGAAGAACATTTAATTATTTGTGATAAATTTTTCATTCACAAAGAATTCAAGGACATTATTCATGTCCCTAAAGGTTGGAGTTTTCCTCATTTTTTTAATTAAGAAATTACGATTTTTTATTCCTCTTTTTAATTAACTTTAGCATGGGTGTGTTCACTTATTCTAAGCAGTGTGTGTGTGTGTGTGTTGTAAATAAATCCAAACAATCTAAAAGCCATTCTTTTTTAAATCTCCTCATTCTTTCTGCAAGGCTCTTCATAATGATATGGCCTGATAGCACCTAATAGGGCCATTATGGGAGGGTCTTTGTCTTTCTCAGGTGTGAAATGGATACATACTAATGAGAGATCAAGCCTCCTCGCATAAAGCTTTCTCAAACAAAACACGTCATACACATTCTAAAAGACTTTATTGACTTATCTGAATGAGTAGTCAGGATGTTTCTCACATAGTTTTGGAGCAAATATTCTAGACTATGTGATACAATTTTCAAAAGTCTTGTGAAGAAATAATCAATATGTGTTTTGTGGCCTTATTTCAGAAACTTTTAGTTTTAGTTTTTTCAATAACCACGCATAAATAATATTCTCTCAAAAATACAAACATGTACATGCATGTTGCTAACATATTATGGTAGCCCCGTGTGTGCTATAGTGAATTTACACCTTTGCCATTAACATGTTTATAAATAACTGAAAAAAGCACAAATGTCAGTGCATGTCAAAACATCCCAAGGGCCCCAAAAAACCTTTGGTCCCCAGAGGGTTAATTTTATTATTGTTTTATATTGTATTGTATTGTCTTATGTCTACTACAGTATGTGCAGCACATTGGACAACCTGGGTTGGGATTAATGGTGCTATATAAATAAAATAGACATTAAAATTGACATTGACATTGTGTTTATTGTTTATATTGTGTATTGTTGATTTGTTTATTTAGGGCCCAAGCCTTGAAAAGGCGAAGGCCCTATTGTTTTCCTAAGGATTATTAGGGGCCAAGCACCGAAGGTGCGGAGGCACCTATTGTATCTGTTCCGGTTCTTATTATTATTATTATTATTAGGGGCCAAGCACCGAAGGTGCGGAGGCACCTATTGTATCTGTTCCGGTTCTTATTATTATTATTATTATTATTCTTCTTCCGACTGGGCGTCTATGGCAGCCCATAGAACCGTTTGCGGGAAAGTTGTTTTGGTTTGACATTCTGATAGAGGACAGTCCCAACATCAATTGCACCGATTTTGGTGTCTCTAACTCATTGCCTCTAGCGCCACCACCTGTCCAAAGTTTCACTTTTATTATGCTAATAACTTTTGAACCGTTTGGCCTATCAACAAAATTCTTTTTTCCTCTGATTCCTGAGCTCATGACGATTCGATCGCACCCTATGACGTCATTTTCCGTCATAAAAATATGGCCGCCATTTTGAATTGTCCAAAAAACCTACTTTTGCGAACTCGTCCTAGACGGTTTGTCCGATTCTCACCAAAATTGCACCAGATCATCTCCAGGCATTGGCGACAAAAAGTTATGGAATTCAAGTCAATTCGTCAAACCGCTTTCGATAAACGCGCAAACAAATTTTACGTAGCGCTTGCGAAAACAGACGTAAGGCTGTATCTCCGCAACGCTTAATCGTATTCAGACCAAACTTGGTACATGTCATCACAAGCATGACCTGAGGCTACATGCTGCGTTTCGGCGCAGCGCCACCTACTGGTCCGGAGATATGAAAAACGGCTATTTTCGCTCATAACTTCTGAACGGTTTGTCCAAAAATCATAAAAGTGGTCTCTTTAGATTCAGGGCGTCATGCCGAGTCGACTGATATCCAATTTTCCCAGATCGGCCATTTTGGCTGTCGGCCATTTTGAATTATGTGCTAAAATGCTGTATTTTTTGAACGCATGGACGAATTGTTACGAAACTCGGTATGGGTCATCAGTACGATGCCCTGAAGGAGCCTGAGAAGTTTCGAAACAGCGCCACCTAGTGGTAAAAATTATTTTTCAAATGCTTATAACTCTGGCTGTGGTTGACTTATTTTCACGGGAGTCATCTCGTTGAGGTCCTGAATCGTTGCCGAGTCCAGAGATACCAAATATGCTAGGTTTCGACTTACGGTTTGTGTAGCGTTGTGATTTAGCGCTTAAAAAACATTTGCCGATATCTTCGAAACCGTTACTCCGATCGAGACGAAACCACCGTCAGAAAATTGGAAACATAGGTCGATAGCTATACGCCAATGCCCAAATGCCAAAATATTGATGGTAAGGGGTCGTAAAATTCAATCAAAGTCACGTAGCGGTCATTTTTTTTCGTGTTTTTTCACATAAATGTCTATAACTCTGAAGTTAATCGAGATATCTTCACCAAAATTGACACACAGATGTAGCTCACTCTGAGGACACATGAAAAAAATTGTGGGATTTTGCCTCTTGGTGGCGCTATAATAGAACAAAACATGAAAATCCCATTGATTTCAATGCAGTTTTGTGATGTGAAATGCTATACTTAATGAACACATTGCTGTAACATTACGAAACTCAGAATTTGTTACCAGCACCTTGCCTTGAAGGTACTCAAAAGATTTCAAGACAGCGCCACCTGTTGGTCAAAAGTTAAAATTACATTTCCAAAAATGCTAATAACTTTTTTTAAAATGTGCTTATTGTAATGACACTGGTCTTAATAGATTCCTTGGGTCATGCCGAGAACATAGATACCAAGTTTGACGTATTTGGATGAACTTCCTGTCCGCCATCTTTATTTACTTTCAAAACCTTCTTTTTCGAACTTCTCCTAGACCATTCGTCCGATTTTCACCAAAATCGAATCGTGTCATCTCCATACCGTGCCGACTAAAAGTTATGGATTTCGTGACGATAGACTAAACCGTTTTCGTATACCGCAGCAGCAAAGTTGAGACATGCTGCCAAAATGACTATTAAGTCTTTATCTCTGCAATGCCTTAATATTTTGACACCAAACTTTGTATGTGCCATTGTCACCTCACTCTGACCACATCACATCGATTTCGTAACTGCGCCACCTATTGGTCAGAGTGATAAGCCATTAAATCATCTTAAAAGTTACTGTATATATGATTTTTTAGCCATTTGCCTAAATTCATCTTTAAATGTCTTTAATTGCTCCTTGCTGCTGTCGGTCTGAAACTTCCAGCCATGTTGGCATGTCTTGTCGTCTGCGTTTGCGCTTGGCCCCGGAATGGCTGCTTGCAGCTATATTTATTATTATTATTCTTCTTCTTCTTCTTCTTCCGACTGGGCGTCTATGGCAGCCCCTAGAACCGTGTCCGGGAAAGTTGTTCCGGTTTGGACAGTCCCAACAGTAATTGCACCAATTTTGGTGTCTCTAACTCATTGCCTCTAGCGCCACCACCTGTTCAAAGTTTCAAAATCATTATGCTAATAACTTTTGAACCGTAAGGCCTATCAACAAAATTCTTTTTTCCTCTGATTCCTGAGCTCATGACGATTCGATTGCACCCTATGACGTCATTTTCCGTCATGCAAATTTTCCCGCCATTTTGAATTTTCAGAAAAACCTACTTTTTCGAACTCCTCCTAGGCCGATGCTCAGATTTTCACCAAAATTGCACCAGATCATCTTCAGGCAGTGGGGACAAAAAGTTATGGAATTCAAGTCGATTCGCTCAACAGTTTTCGATAAACGCACAAACTAATTTTACGTAGCGCTTGTGAAAAAAGACGTAAGGCTGTATCTCCGCAACGCTTTATCAAATTCAGACCAAACTTGGTACATGTCATCACAAGCATGACCTGAGACTACATGCTGCGTTTCGGCGCAGCGCCACCTACTGGTCCGGAGATATGAAAAATGGCTATTTTTGCTTATAACTTCTGATTGGTTTGTCCAAAAATCATAAATGTGGTCTCGTTAGATTCAGGGAGTCATGCCGAGTCGACTGATTCCCAGATCAGCCATTTTGGCTGTCGGCCATTTTGAATTATGTGCAAAAATGCTGTATTTTCTGAACGCATGAACGAATTGTTACGAAACTCGGTATGGTTCATCAGTACGATGCCCTGAAGGAGCCTGAGAAGTTTCGAAACAGCGCCACCTAGTGGTCAAAAGTTACAATTAAATTTCCAAAAATGCTAATAACTTTTGAAAAAATATGCCTATTGTAATGACACTGGTCTTAATAGATTCCTTGGGTCATGCCGATAACATAGATACCAAGTTTGACGTATTTGGATGAACTTCCTGTCCGCCATTTTTATTTACTTTTAAAACCTACTTTTGCGAACTTGTCCTAGACGGTTCGTCCGATTTTCACCCAAATCGAATCATATCATCTCCAGACCATGCTGACTAAAAGTTATGGATTTCGTGACGATAGACAAAACCGTTTTCGTGTAGCGCAGCAGCAAATTTGAGGCATGCTGCCGAAATGACTATTAAGTCTTTATCTCTGCAATGCCTTGACATTTTGACACCAAACTTTGTATGTGTCATTGTCACCTCACTCTGACCACATCACATCGATTTCGTAACTGCGCCACCTATTGGTCGAAAGTGATAATCCATTAAATCATCTTAAAAGTTACTGTATTTATGATTTTTTAGCCATTTGCCCAAAATTCTCTTAAAATGTCTTTAATTGCTCCTTGCTGCAGTTGGTCTGCCACTCCCACCCATGTTGGCATCTGTTGCCGCTTCTTGCGCTTGGCCCCGGTAATGGCTGCTTGCAGCTATATTTATTATTATTATTATTATTATTATTAGGGCCCAAGCCTTGAAAAGGCGAAGGCCCTATTGTTTTCCTAAGGATTATTATTATTATTATTATTATTATTATTATTAGGGCCCGAGCACCGATGGTGTGAGGACCCTCTTGGAATTGCTCTGTTTATTAGGGCCCAAGCCTTGAAAAGGCGAAGGCCCTATTGTTTTCCTAAGGATTATTAGGGCCCAAGCCTTGAAAAGGCGAAGGCCCTATTGTTTTCCTAAGGATTATTATTATTATTATTATTATTATTATTATTATTATTATTATTCTAACGACTATCCGGGGCTTTTGGGGCTCTTAACGTGCACGAAAACTCTTGAAACTTTGCACACAGGTCAGAACCCGCGGCCATCAGGGCCGGGCTGAAGATGGTACCCGGGCGGGGCAGGGGGGCTCGACAGCGCCACCTGGAACGAGGTCCGAAAACTTGGTCCATAAATCAAACACGCTTGCATGTAATAATATGAAACTCGGTACACATATACATCTCATCGGTTTATATATCCTTTGTACTTTTACTTTTTACCCCAGCTCAACAGGAAGTCGGCTATTATGGTTTGTTTGGAAGCGTATGCCCCTGGAATTCGATATACTCCTCCTAGAGAATTCAACCAATCGCAACGAAACTCGGTCAGCATGATGTCAAGACATTGAGGATGAAAAATTGCCAGGGGATTTCTGATATCTCGAACGGTTTGGCCGTGACGAGGAAACGAATTTATGCCGAATAATGGAAACAGGAAGTGTGTTATAACTTCTGCATTCATTAACTGATCTTGATTAAACTTCAACAGTGTGTTCGCTGTAAGAGGCCGATCACATGGATGTGACTATTGTGAGTCAAAGTTATAGCGCCACCAACTGGCAGCAGGAAGTGTGTCACTTTCAAAATACTTTGAAATCACCCTCTTATTTTTACCCGATTTGCTTCAAACTTGATGTGTATAACGTAAATACACGGCAGATGTAGACCTGTGAAAGGATTATTGATATCTTAGATACTGTTGCCATGGCAACGCATCAAACTTTAATATTCTTTTTGGATGCTTTTGAGACTCTTAGCATGCCTGAAATTGCTTAAAATTGCATGAAACTTGACAGACAGATCACATTTATTAGCCAGTAAACATGTGCAAAGTTTCAGAAACGGGCGTGGTGCAGGGGCTCAGTAGCGCCACCTTTTGTGACAAAAGTGTGTGTGGGGGGGGGGGGGGGTTAGTTTCATCTACAGTTACAAAACTTTTTCAACTTGATGAAAATACATTAAAGATGCTAAATTGTGAACGGATATTGAATATCTCAAACGGTTTTGCTATGCCGAGGGATTATGTCAAAAAAAGAATCAGGAAATGTCTCATATCTTTCTAAAATGTAATTATACACCATTTATTTTTCTATAAAATTATACTAATATTAGAACTAAACCCATTGTATTCCTTTTTTTCAATTTAAGATTTATGTTTAAGTTTAAAAACAGCCAGAATGGGTGTTTAGCCAAAAAAATAAAAAAAATAAAAATAATTCATAGTGCTTTACTGCCCTCTTGTGTTCAAAATCAGGTAGGCCAATTGATGCTACTATGGGAATATTTTCCCACCGTGACTCCGCTGGGGGCTTTAAAATCGCTAACTTGAAAGCGAAAGTAACGGACGTCTCCACAAGACGTGCAGCTGTGAGCATTTTCGTTTCATTTTAAAAGAAGCCCCATTTCGGGGGCGGATTTCTTGAATGTATTTTACAAAATCACAATGTTGTGTTTGATTGCGAGTATCCAAAAATAAGTAAACACTTTGCAGTTTGAATGATCTTCTTGAATAAAATGACGGAGTAGCCAATGTTTCCACTGTTCGATCGCGGACGTCCACACGGACATTGATAATGGTGGCGCGTGCAGAGCGCGTGCTTGAATTGTGAGTTCAATAGTCTATTATTTTTCACGGAAAACACAACAACAAAAGAGTATAATGATAGATTCGCTTAAATAGGCGCTTTTACATAAAATAGCCTATTCCGTCATCATCTTTTCAGTCAGCTCTTCACTCTCGTGATTAATGAAATTTGACTCCTGTTGCTGATATTTGCTGCAACTTTCGTTCAGCTCACAATTTAGTAAGCAAACACGCTTCAAATGTGTTTATTTTATTTTTGTGTATATATATGTGTGTATATATATATATATATATATATATATATATATATATATATATATATATATATATATATATATATATATAGCTTATGTTTCAAATATGAGTTAATTAACAATCGTTGGAAAGAATGATACTTTTAAACATATCACTAAACCGTCATTAGGTGTCGCCAGGCGACCGTCTTAATGAGCGAGTCATTGATTCATTCGTTCAAACGATTCGTTCGAACGGCTGAGTCATTCATGAATGAGACAGATTATGGATTGGTCGTTGAATCTTTGAGTCAACCGATTTGTTCAAAATGCTGAATCATTCAGTAATGAGAACGCGTTGCTGTGAGATGCTCGATGGTTCTGCTGTGATCTTTGTTGAACTATTTTCGCTGCTGAAACAGA
Organism: Tiaroga cobitis; assembly: GCA_030578255.1. Lineage (NCBI taxonomy): Eukaryota > Metazoa > Chordata > Actinopteri > Cypriniformes > Leuciscidae > Tiaroga > Tiaroga cobitis. Next base: position 15,546,205 of record CM060595.1, on the reverse strand, counting down.
AAAAAAGTCAATATTGCATCTAAAATGTAAGTGATTTGACGTGTGTGTGTGTGTGTGTGTGTGTGTGTGTGTGATTGTGTCTGTTACAGTGATTGTTTAACCCTTGTTAAAGTTTAGGCTTTGTATTTTTGGATATATATCTTTTTATATATAAAAAAATTGCATACAACCCATATATTTTAAATGTATTGTTTGCTTTAAATTACATTGAGATTTGTATGTTTGGTAATTGAACCTGAATGAATTTTAAATGAATGTGCGATATTTCAGATCATATTTTTGTTTTCCTTAAAATTTTAACTAACACTAACTTTACTCTCATCTGAATGATAGATTATTTATTTATGTCTAAAATAAAAGCACATTTGATTTTTCTTTTTTAATCAATGTAGAATGTGTAACTGAAAAAATAAACAGATTAGGGCTCTGTTCGAGAACAAGAAATGAAAACCAATGCAATATGATGAATGTCCAAAAGATTTTTTTGCTTTTAAACTATGTGTGTCTGTGTGTGTGTGTGTGTGTGTGTGTGTAAGAGATTTTGGTTGGGTGACAGTTGTAGTTTACAGTTTGACAAAAGCACAATGTTGTGTTTTATTGCGATTGTACACAAATATAAGTAAACACTTTGTAGTTTGAATAATGTCCTGTATGAACAAAAGGACGGAGTATGTTTTTATGTCTACATTGTTCAATCACGCCTCACACACACACACACACACACAAAAACAATTTTTCTAATCAGATCAGGCAAATATTCTGTCTTGGCACACTTCATATAACTTTCAAACTTGTGTACTTATTTCATGTGTCCATTAAGTCCATGAGACCGTAGGGTGTCTCATTTTTCATTTTAGGTTTCAGAAGGTTGCTCACGCATACTTTGTGGTTGATATGTGCCCTCAATGCACACTTTTGCAGAGCCCACACTGATGCAAGCTCTACAGCACACATCTTCTCAAAGGTCAAAGCGGGGTTACGTTATTGCCCGTCACGCACAGTAACCCTAAAGGCACCGGGGTGGCGGTGCCACCGGCTTGTTTATATATATATATATATATATATATATATATATATATATATATATATATATATATATAGCTGCGAGCAGCGATGAAGGGCCAAAGCCGGCGGCACCGCCACTCCGGTGCCTTTAGGTAATTAAAGGCACCGGGGTTGCGGTGCCACCGGCTTGGGCCCGTAATCGCTGCTCGCAGCTATATTTATTATTATTAGGGCCCAAGCCTCGAAAAGGCGAAGGCCCTATTGTTTTCCTAAGGATTATTATTATTCTTCCGACTTATTATTATTAGGGCCCAAGCCTTGAAAAGGCGAAGGCCCTATTGTTTTCCTTAGGATTATTATTATTATTCTTCTTCCGACTTATTATTATTATTATTAGGGCCCAAGCCTTGAAAAGGCGAAGGCCCTATTGTTTTCCTTAGGATTATTATTATTATTATTAGGGCCCAAGCCTTGAAAAGGCGAAGGCCCTATTGTTTTCCTAAGGATTATTATTATTATTATTATTATTATTCTAACGACTATCCGGGCACTTTTGGGGCTCTTAACGTGCACGAAAACTCTTGAAACTTTGCACACAGGTCAGAACCCGCGGCCATCAGGGCCGGGCTGAAGCTGGTACCCGGGCGTGGCAGGGGGGCTCGACAGCGCCCCCTGGAACGAGGTCCGAAAACTTGGTCCATAAATCAAACACGCTTGCATGTAATAATATGAAACTCGGTACACATATAGATCTCATCGGTTTATATATCCTTTGTACTTTTACTTTTTACCCCAGCCCAACAGGAAGTCGGCTATTATGGTTTGTTTGGAAGCGTATGCCCCTGGAATTCGATATACTCCTCCTAGAGAATTCAACCAATCGCAACGAAACTCGGTCAGCATGATGTCAAGACATTGAGGATGAAAAATTGCCAGGGGATTTCTGATATCTCGAACGGTTTGGCCGTGACGAGGAAACGAATTTATGGCGAATAATGGAAACAGGAAGTGTGTTATAACTTCTGCATACATTAACTGATCTTGATGAAACTTCAACAGTGTGTTCGCTGTAAGAGGCCGATCACATGGATGTGACTATTGTGAGTCAAAGTTATAGCGCCACCAACTGGCAGCAGGAAGTGTGTCACTTTCAAAATACTTTGAAATCACCCTCTTATTTTTACCAGATTTGCTTCAAACTTGATGTGTATAATGTAAATACACGGCAGATGTAGACCTGTGAAAGGATTATTGATATCTTAGATACTGTTGCCATGGCAACGCATCAAACTTTAATATTCTTTTTGGATGCTTTTGAGACTCTTAGCATGCCTGAAATTGCTTTCAACCTTGCTTTGTGGGGGGGGGGGTAGTTTCATCTACAGTTACAAAACTTTTTCAACTTGATGAAAATACATTAAAGATGCTAAATTGTGAACGGATATTGAATATCTCAAACGGTTTTGCTATGGCGAGGGATTATGTCAAAAAAAGAATCAGGAAATGTCTCATATCTTTCTAAAATGTAATTATACACCATTTATTTTTATATAAAATTATACAAATATTAGAACTAAACCCATTTTATTCCCTTTTTTCAATTAAAGAATTATGTTTAAGTTTAAAAACAACCAGAATGGTTGTTTAGTCAAAAAATGTTACATACATAGTGCTATACTGCCCTCTTGTGTTCAAAATCAGGTAGGCCTATTGAATTTATATATAAATATTATGGATTTTACTATGGGAATATTTTCCCACCGGTCAATCAACGTGTGACACCGCTGGGGGCTTTAAAATCGCTAACTTGGAAGCGAAAGTTAAATAAGGACGTCTGCACAATACATTAATAATGGTGCAGAGTAGAGCGAGCTTTTTCAATTAATTCCTATGGAAGTAGGAATGAACTAAACAACGTTCACTCTGTTCTGCTCGTCCCTCACCTTGGGCGCGCACAATTATGAATGCCCGTGCAGCCGTGAGCATTTTAGTTTAATTTTAAAATTAGTGCCATTTCGGGGGACGTATTACTTTAATTTATTTAACAAAAACACACTGTTGTGTTTTATTGCGAGTGTACACAAATATAAGTAAACACTTTGCAGTTTGAATGATGTCCTGTTTGAAGAAAATGACAGAGTATGTTTTTACGTGTAACACACTGTTCAATCGCGCTGAGCCACCCACACACACACATTCCAGCATTGCAATCTTGATATCGCAAGCCTGTTCATTTATACATATGTGCTATATATATATATATATATATATATATATATATATATATATATATATATATATATATATATTAGATCAATATATATGTTTTCCTTAAATAATTTTAAAACCTATGCAATATGGTGGATGTCCAAAAGATGGCACTCACAGACTGTTTTTAAATGGGGTTGGATAAATATCTTTTTGCTTTTAAACTGTGTGTGTGTGCCTTGGTGTCTGTTAGTGACAAGAGTTCAAGCTTAAGTTTAAGGCCTTGTCTTTTTGGATATATACATATATATATATATATATATATATATATATATATATATATTATATTATTATTTTTTCTCCAAAATATTCATATAATCCATATATGTATTTACATGTATTGTTTGCTTTAAATTAAATTAAGATTGTATATTTGGTAATTGAACCTAAATGAATTAAAAATTTATGTGCTATATTTCAGATCAATACAATCAATGTTTTCCTTCATTTTAATCAACACTAACTTTATTCTCATCAGAGTTATACTACCATTAAAAAAACACATTTGATTTTCTATTTTAATCAATGTAGAATGTGTAACTTAAAAATAAACAAATCAGTGCTCTGTTTGAGGACAAGAAATGAAAACCTATGCAATATGATGAATGTCCAAAAGATGGCACTCAGACTGTTTTTAAATGGGATTGGATAAACATTGTTTTGCTTTTAAACTGTGTGTGTGCGTGTGTGTGTGTGTGTGTGTGTGTGTGTGTGTGTGTGTGTGTGTGTGTGTGTGTGTGTGTGATTGTGCCTTGGTGTCTGTTCGTGACAAAAGTTTAACCCTTGTTCAATTTAAGTTTAAGGTCTTGTATTTTTGGATTATATATATATATATATATATATATATATATATATATTATATTTAATTATATATATATATATATATTAGGGGTGTAACGGTTCACAAAATTCACGGTTCGGTTCGATACGATACACTTGTGTCACAGTTCGGATCGGTTCGGTACGTTTTCGATACAGCAAAAAGAAAGAAATGCCAGAGAAATTTCGTTGATTTAATTTTTTTAATTATACTTTTATTAAAACTAACATCATAAAGTATGATATTTTTTTACTTTGAGCAATGATGGAGCTATACTTGACTTTTCTTAGGAGCATATAAAACAAAACAGCTCCTTGGACAAAATTAAATGTGATTGAACTAAAATAAACCTTTGTTTATAAGTACTGATTAACATTTGAGGGCAGCAATTGTATTCATAATGTCAAAATAAAACCGACGTAATGTTACTTGAAAGCATAATAGCCTACTATTCCTGCCAAACTCCCATGGTTACAGTTAGTAGTGTTACTACAGTACATCCATGGTGAATGTTGCTGATCTGTGGACACTGGATAGTTCATTCATGGCACAATGTTTTGATGTTGGGCAATGTTGTGGTCACGCCAGAGTCTCTTACATTATGAGCGCGCTTGCCCACGCACGACGCGCTTACATTTGAAATAACGACATTTTGGTCGGCAGGAAAAATGGTCCAACGAACCGTTCGGTTTAAAAATGCGTACCGAAAACCGAACCGAAAGCCTCGTACCGAACGGTTCAATACAAATACGTGTATCGTTACACCCCTAATATATATATATATATATATTTATTATTATATATTATTATTTAATTTTTTTCTACAAAATATTCATATAACCCATATATTTTAAGTGTATTGTTTGCTTTAAATTAAATTAAGATTGTATGTTTGGCAATTGAACCTAAATTAATTTAAAATTAATGTGCTATATTTCAGATCAATAAAATAAATGTTTTCCTTAATTTTAATCAACACTAACTTTATTCTCATCTGAATTATAAATAACTTATTTCTGTATAAAATAAAAAATCCCGAATAATCCAGACCAACCAGAGTGCAATATTCCTACAACATCATCAGTGCTGAAGCAGAACTACCAGAGCCGTTCGGCAGATTTTCAGTCTTGTGTGCTTATTTCATGTGTCCGTTAAATCCATGAGACCGTCTGTAGGGTGTCTCATTTTTCATTTTAGGTTTCAGAAGGTAGCTCATGCATACTTCGTGGTTGATATGTGCCCTCGATGCGCACTTTTGCAGAGCCCACACTGATGCAAGCTTTACAGCACACTTCTTTTCGACAGTCAAAGTAGGGTTACGTTTTTGCACGACGTGCACAATAACCCTAAAGGCACCTGGGTTGCGGTGCCACCGGCTTGGGCCCGTAATCGCTGCTCGCAGCTATATTTATTATTATTTTACTACCTTTTGGGCACTTTTGGGGGCCTTAACGTGCTCAAAAACTCTTGAAACTTTGCACACGGGTCAGAACCCGCGGCCATCAGGGCCGGGCTGAAGCTGGTACCCAGGCGTGGCAGGGGGGCTCGACAGCGCCACCTGGAACGGGATTTGAACACTTGTCCATATATCAAACACGCTTGCATGTAATAATCTGAAACTCGCTACACTTATATATCTCATCGGGCCGAACAACTTTCGTGCTCTAAGTTTTACGCCAGCCAACAGGAAGTCGGTTATTTAGGGTTGTTTGGAAACGCATGCTCAGGAATTTGAAACACTTCTCCTAGGGAATTCCCCCGTTCGTCTCCAAACTCTGTGTGCATGAAGTCAAGACATTGAGGATGAAAAATTGCCAGGGGATTTTTGATATCTCGAACGGTTTGGCCGTGGCGAGGAAACGAATTTATGGTGAATAATGGAAACAGGAAGTGTGTTATAACTTCTACATACATTAACTGATCTTGATGAAACTTCAGCAGTGTTTTCGCTGTAAGAGGCCGATCACATGGATGTGACTATTGTGAGTCAAAGTTATAGCGCCACCAACTGGCAGCAGGAAATGTGTCACTTTCTAAATGCTTTTGACAAAAGTGGGGGGGTTAGTTTTATCTACAGTAACAAAACTCGATATGTATATTGTGCTCTTCGAGCCGGACAACTTTCTAATTTACCGTAATTAGCAACGACCAAAAGGAAGTCAGATATTTTGGTTTGAATATGGTGAGACTCTCTCTGAGCTCTGTATGGCAAGCCCTTTTAACATTTAAAAGCTAAGTTTGACTATCCGGAATTAACATTGTTGATATCAACAACGTCTTTCTGACAAGTCGTAATTATATTTTGGATAGTTTGTATTATCATTTAAGATATTTGGCCGTGGCGAGGAAACGAATTTATGGCGAATAATGGAAACAGGAAGTGTGTTATAACTTCTACATACATTAACTGATCTTGATGAAACTTCAGCAGTGTGTTCGCTGTAAGAGGCCGATCACATGGATGTGACTATTGTGAGCCAAAGTTATAGCGCCACCAACTGGCAGCAGGAAGTGTGTCACTTTCTAAATGCTTTTGACAAAAGTGGGGGGGGGGTTAGTTTTATCTACAGTAACAAAACTTGATATGTATATTGTACTCTTCGAGCTGGACAACTTTCTAATTTACCGTAATTAGCAACGACCAACAGGAAGTCAGATATTTTGGTTTGAATATGGTGAGCCTCTCTCTGAGCTCTGTATGGCAAGCCCTTTTAACATTTAAAAGCTAAGTTTGACTATCCGGAATTAACATTGTTGATATCAACAACGTCTTTCTGACAAGTCGTAATTATATTTTTGGATAGTTTGTATTATCATTTAAGATATCTGTAACGTAATTGGCCTATGGCTAAGCCACGCCCCCAAACGCGATGAGCCAATCACAGTGCGCATAGCTAACCCAATAAAATGAAAGTTACAGATATCAAATTTCAGATATATCTAATCAAAATGAATTTCAAGATATCTATAACTTGATAATAGATATCTACAATTAAATTATGACTATCCCTAACTCCAGTTTGAGATATCTACGACGCCATTCTGACTAGTCATAATTTAAATGTATTTAAATGTATTGTTTGCACACTTCATATGAATTTTCGGTTTTGTGTACTTATTTCATGTGTCCGTTAAATCAATGGGACCGTAGGGCGACAGTGAAAGCGGGGTTACGTTTTTGCACATCGTGCACAGTAACCCTAAAGAAACCGGGGTGGCAGTGCCACCGGCTTGTTTATATATATATATATATATATATATATATATATATATATATATATATATATAGATGCGAGCAGCGATGAAGGGCCAAAGCCGGCGGCACCGCCACTCTGGTGCCTTTAGGTAACTAAAGGCACCGGGGTTGCGGTGCCACCGGCTTGGGCCCGCAATCGCTGCTCGCAGCTATATTTATTATTATTTTACTACCTTTTGGGCACTTTTGGGGGCCTTAACGTGCTCAAAAACTCTTGAAACTTTGCACACGGGTCAGAACCCGCGGCCATCAGGGCCGGGCTGAAGCTGGTACCCGGGCGTGGCAGGGGGGCTCGACAGCGCCACCTGTAACGGGATTTGAACACTTGTCCATATATCAAACACGCTTGCATGTAATAATCTGAAACTCGCTACACTTATATATCTCATCGGGCCGAACAACTTTCGCGCTCTAAGTTTTACGCCAGCCCAACAGGAAGTCGGCTATTTAGGGTTGTTTGGAAACGCATGCTCAGGAATTTGAAACACTTCTCCTAGGGAATTCCCCCGTTCGTCTCCAAACTCTGTGTGCATGAAGTCAAGACATTGAGGATGAAAAATTGCCAGGGGATTTTTGACATCTCGAACGGTTTGGCCGTGGCGAGGAAACGAATTTATGGTGAATAATGGAAACAGGAAGTGTGTTATAACTTCTACATACATTAACTGATCTTGATGAAACTTCAGCAGTGTTTTTGCTGTAAGAGGCCGATCACATGGATGTGACTATTGTGAGTCAAAGTTATAGCGCCACCAACTGGCAGCAGGAAATGTGTCACTTTCTAAATGCTTTTGACAAAAGTGGGGGGGTTAGTTTTATCTACAGTAACAAAACTCGATATGTATATTGTGCTCTTCGAGCCGGACAACTTTCTAATTTACCGTAATTAGCAACGACCAAAAGGAAGTCAGATATTTTGGTTTGAATATGGTGAGCCTTTCTCTGAGCTCTGTATGGCAAGCCCTTTTAACATTTAAAAGCTAAGTTTGACTATCCGGAATTAACATTGTTGATATCAACAACGTCTTTCTGACAAGTCGTAATTATATTTTGGATAGTTTGTATTATCATTTAAGATATCTGTAACGTAATTGGCCTATGACTAAGCCACGCACCCAAACGCGATGAGCCAATCACAGTGCGCATAGCTAACCCAATAAAATGAAAGTTACAGATATCAAATTTCAGAATCTCTAATCAAAATGAATTTCAAGATATCTGTCACTTGATAATAGATATCTAATATCTAATATCTATTATCAAAATTATGACTATCCTTAACTCCAGTTTGAGATATCTACAATGCCGTTCTGACTAGTCATAATTTAAATGTATTTAAATGTATTGTTTGCTTTAAATTAAATTAAGATTGTATGTTTGGTAATTTAATCTAAATTAATTTAAAATTTATGCACTATATTTCAGATCAATATATTTGTTTTCCATCATTTTAATCAACACTCATTTTATTCTCATCTAAATTATAAATAACTTATTTCTGTATAAAATAAAAAATCCCGAATAATCCAGACCAACCAGAGCGCACTATTCCTACAACATCATCAGTGCTGAAGCGGAACTACCAGAGCCGTTCGGCAGATAGCGAGCAGATGCAGCATATGTGTTGTAACGAGGCAGGGTCAGGCCAGGGGGGTCCATTTGCAGCTTTTTATTAAGAAAGGTCAAGACAGGCAGGGTGAGCAATGGCAAACAGGGCAGAACAGAAAAGGCAGAGACAAACCAGGTTGACAGGCAAAGGGCAAAGACCTCCAGATAAATACTGGGCTTCTGGATTTACACATTTAAGTGCTGCAAAACAGATTGACTTATGACATCCTATGACAGGGGTGGGCAACAGTTTTAGTCTGAGGGCCACAGTTACTTTGGCAAAGTAAACGGAGGGCCACACTTTGGACAATTGCAATTAAACAGTTACATGATTAAATGGTACAAAATAATTCAATGCAAATATGTATAAGGCTACTCTACAGTTACTTTGACTTTGCCAGCCTATTTCAAGGCCTGATATTTATTTTTGCTATAGGCCAGTCTGACCTAGGCCACTCTAAGGTTACAATAACTTGATTTACTTTCCTACACTACCCTGCACATTGTTCATGTCATTCATACCAGCTGTAACTATTCAAGATGGAAAGCTATTAACAAAACTGCAAATGTATGTGTGCAGGTTACATTAACATTAGGGATGTGCACGAATATTCGAATTTTCGATCTGTAATTATTATTAGTAAAATAAAATACTATTCGAATTTTACTACGTTGCTTTGCTGTCCGTAAATGCAGTGAATCCATGATAAATCCCAAGCACTAACTCGCAATTATAATTAAATGCACTGGGTGGCGCTGTGGAGTGTGTTAACAAGTTGTGTGTATTTGATCACATAATGTTGTTGTCTGCCTCGCGAAGTTTGGAATTACTTGAAAATGATCTTACTAAATGGAATTACTTTTGATCAAATTAATTAATTAATCTGAGTTATAATATCATCATCACCACAATGAGAAATCACATGAAATCCAAACAGTCGACTGAGGAAAGACCACTGACCAACACTGCATTCACGACTGCAGGTAAGCGCAGCTGGACCCCGCGTGATCCGAGCTTAGATGATAACTTATCTTATAGCAAAATTATTTTTAGACATATACTTCCTTTAAGTTTCGTTGAGGGAGACCGGTTTAAGAGCAGAAAACCCAAAGTGCTGTTAGAAACTTAGAAGACCATTATCTTTGTGTCTCTGAAACGTCTGTCAGCGCAGCGCCTTTTCTCACTCGATCATAAATTGCTGGCGGCGCCCCTGCATGTGGATATTGTTTTTCTCTATATAAACGTGAAACAATATAAACACGATAATCATATGCTGACTCGAGTGTGTGTACGTTCTGTACAATATCTGGTGCAACCGCTTGAGCATTCTTTTATTAATGCTTTTGTTTTTTATATTTTTTGTTTACACATAGGCCTAATGTTTAATGTTTTCAACTAAAAGAAATGGTGACAAAAACGTAAAAAAAAAAAAACTTAAAAAATAACATCTTTTTCGTTAAATGTCATTTAAATAAACGAATATTCGAATATTCGATTTTTATGAGCCCAAATATTCGAATGCAATATTTTTGAAAAATGCCCATCCCTAATTAACATACAGACTTCCAGTGTTGGGAAGGATACTTTCAAAACATATTTCGTTGCAGAATACATGACTGGCAAAACCAGCAAAAGTAATGATTATGAATATGTAAAATATAGCAAGGAGATATTTTAATTGTTTATTAATAAATAAGTGTTTTCTTTGTCATTGTCGGCTAAGATGAAGTTGACGATGCTGACTCGCGATCTTCAGTAGCCTAGTGAACGCGCCAGAGAGAAATGCACATTTCATAAGGATTACATAAGCAGAGAGCAGTCTGTAGTCTGTTTTCTTTCGTTTTGAATTGTTCAGTTTAAAAGTAGACATGTGAGGCAAGTAGGCTACTTTATATGCTGGGTTTCGGTTCATTTATGAGACGAGCTCCAGTTCACGCGCCGGCGTGATTATCTCGTTATTAATGTTTCGTGATTATCTCTATATTGTCTGCTATATTTACTTCTTATTTATTAACCTGTTAAGCTTCACCAGAGCGCGGGCGCACTGAAGCGTTTTTTTTATCAGATTTAATGTTATTACCTTGACAAACTATACATCATTAAAAAGATATAAGACTCAAGTTTCAGTATTTGACCACTATTGTATTCTGTGAAACTTATAGTGACAGTCATGTCTTAATTTGTGTCAGGAGTTATGAAATTAAAAAATGAGTCGTTACCTTTAATATGAATTATGAGCGTCAGCCGGTCTCATTCAGAAAAAAACTCCCGTGCGATCCTCATGACAGCTCTTGACAAAACAACGTCCCTCAGGGCTTTTAGCTCAAACATGTGCAGATTTGGAGAAATATTGATAGATTCTCATAGGTTTACATCAGACTTCTATAGACAGGAATAATATTTATTGAATTTATACCCAAATGCGTCGATGTAATCATTTTGAGCGCTGTATACTCTGATGTACTGTGTTATCAATTCATACTAACGGTCTGGGGCGCTGTTTGAACAGTAAAGTCCATATATGGATCACATGAAGAAGAACTATAATCATGTGACATTCAGGAAGTCCTGGCACAACAAAGCTATCCGAGATCGCTGTAAAGTGCAGATAAAGATGTTTTGAAGACAATAAACATGATTGCAATGATATTTGATTTACCTGTGTTCTTCGAGTCATGTCAGGTATTTTCATAATAATAGATTATATGTATAATGTAATGCTAATCGAGATAGACTTTCAAATTGTGCAGAAAACAATAAAATAATATATTTTCTATCTGATTTTTTTATCTGAAGCCAAATCAGATTACAGAAAGTTATTTAAAACACTCGACTTGCGCTATAAAGTAAGTTGAGCACAAACATAGTTTTATTCTCATAAATTGTCGTGTATTGATGGTGTGCTAAGCTAACATGCTAGCTAGTACTGAGCACCTGCTACCTAACTTCGGTGTAATTTTTATGATTTTTTTCTAAATAAGAATGCTTACTGAACTGTTTCGTTTTTCAAAAAGGGCATTTGATACAGTTTCACTGTGAAGTGAGAACTTTTATAAAATAAATGAGGGATTGAAACAGTGTGAATTGCTAGTCGTTAGTGATTATAATGCAGACAAAAGAAAAGCATATTTAGAGCAATAAACAGGCTGGAGAGGTGTGAATATGTGCAGGGGAGACTGAGACTGAATGGGGCTCGTTTTTGCATCAAAACAATAGAGGCAATAGACTGAATAGATGCTTATAAGATGACAATAAACACCAGTCTAATCAAAATAAAGTCATATGACATGATCTTGAAAAACATTGAACTAAATACAGAGTTTTAGACTTATCATCTTCAGATTTTAAATATAACATGGCCAGACATGTGGCTTTAGCTGCAGTGCATTTCTAGATTGCTCCAGGGCCAACTACAATTTTACTTTCATGAAGATGTTTCATAAAAATAAATGTATAATAACTTTACAAAACTTTGAAGCTATTTATAACTATTTTTTTTCATTATGACAATAATTAATTCTACATTTACAATAAACTTCCAGGTGTCAGCTTTCAAATGAGATCTTACTTGTGCTTTTAGTACAAAGGGTTCATGAACTGTATCTGTTTCAGTTTGGGAATGCCATATCTGGGGATTTTTCAAAAATGGGCTTGAAGCTTAACAGGTTAAATACAGGCAATTGGTTGATGAAACATTGATTAAAATTAAGATACAATTAATACAAAACGAAATTCACTTTAAAGAAAGGTTTTGTGCTTTCTGTTTGATGTCTTTGTGAAAGTTTTAAAGCATCTTTTAGTGCCGCTTTCAGAGCGCTCACGTCCGTAACGGAGAACACGTCCGTAACATTGTTTTTCCTCATAAATGCGAACACGAAAAATAAAATAAAATGAATATTTTATGTTATGTGGAGACAGAGACAACCCTTCATCCGGTGGGTAGTATTAATTTTGGTTTGCGCAGTGTAATTCACAGAATTACTAAAACATATTTGCCACCTAAGTTAAAGATTGTTTTGTGTCACGCATGTTTATTTTGGCGTGTGTTTCATCCAAATTGCGATCGCATCGCGGGGGCGGATTGAAGCACTATGCGGGCCGGATCCGGCCCCCGGGCCGTATATTGCCCATGTATGTCCTATGACATTAAAAATGATTCTAAATTTAAATGATCTCATATATGTGGCTATTGTGATTCACGATCATAGGCCCTGTCCAAAATGGTACACTTCATATGAATTTTCGGTCTTGTGTACTTAGTTCATGTGTCCGTTAAATCCATGGGACCGTAGGGCGACAGTGAAAGCGGGGTTACGTTTTTGCACGTCGTGCACAGTAACCCTAAAGGCACCGGGGTGGCAGTGCCACCGGCTTGTTTTTATATATATATATATATATAAATATATATATATATATATATATATATATATATATATATATATATATATATATATATATATATATATATATATATATATATATATATATATATATATATATATATATATATATATATATATATATATATATATATATATAAATATATATATATATATATATATATATATATAAATATAGCTGCGAGCACCGATGAAGGGCCAAAGCCGGCGGAACCGCCACTCCGGAGCCTTTAGGTAACTAAAGGCACCGGGGTTGCGGTGCCACCGGCTTGGGCCCGCAATCGCTGCTCGCAGCTATATTTATTATTATTATTATTATTCTAACGACTATCCGGGCACTTTTGGGGCTCTTAACGTGCACGAAAACTCTTGAAACTTTGCACACAGGTCAGAACCCGCGGCCATCAGGGCTGGGCTGAAGCTGGTACCCGGGCGTGGCAGGGGGGCTCGACAGCGCCCCCTGGAACGAGGTCCGAAAACTTGGTCCATAAATCAAACACGCTTGCATGTAATAATATGAAACTCGGTACACATATAGATCTCATCGGTTTATATATCCTTTGTACTTTTACTTTTTACCCCAGCCCAACAGGAAGTCGGCTATTATGGTTTGTTTGGAAGCGTATGCCCCTGGAATTCGATATACTCCTCCTAGAGAATTCAACCAATCGCAACGAAACTCGGTCAGCATGATGTCAAGACATTGAGGATGAAAAATTGCCAGGGGATTTCTGATATCTCGAACGGTTTGGCCGTGACGAGGAAACGAATTTATGGCGAATAATGGAAACAGGAAGTGTGTTATAACTTCTGCATACATTAACTGATCTTGATGAAACTTCAACAGTGTGTTCGCTGTAAGAGGCCGATCACATGGATGTGACTATTGTGAGTCAAAGTTATAGCGCCACCAACTGGCAGCAGGAAGTGTGTCACTTTCAAAATACTTTGAAATCACCCTCTTATTTTTACCCGATTTGCTTCAAACTTGATGTGTATAATGTAAATACACGGCAGATGTAGACCTGTGAAAGGATTGTTGATATCTTAGATACTGTTGCCATGGCAACGCATCAAACTTTAATATTCTTTTTGGATGCTTTTGAGACTCTTAGCATGCCTGAAATTGCTTAAAATTGCATGAAACTTGACAGACAGATCACATTTATTAGCCAGTAGACATGTGCAAAGTTTCAGAAACGGGCGTGGTGCAGGGGCTCAGTAGCGCCACCTTTTGTGACAAAAGTGTGTGTGGGGGGGGGGGGGGTTAGTTTCATCTACAGTTACAAAACTTTTTCAACTTGATGAAAATACATTAAAGATGCTAAATTGTGAACGGATATTGAATCTCAAACGGTTTTGCTATGGCGAGGGATTATGTCAAAAAAAGAATCAGGAAATGTCTCATATCTTTCTAAAATGTAATTATACACCATTTATTTTTCTATAAAATTATACTAATATTAGAACTAAACCCATTGTATTCCTTTTTTTCAATTTAAGATTTATGTTTAAGTTTAAAAACAGCCAGAATGGTTGTTTAGCCAAAAAAATTAAAAAATAAAAATCATTCATAGTGCTTTACTGCCCTCTTGTGTTCAAAATCAGGTAGGCCAATTGATGCTACTAGGGAAATATTCTCCCACCGTGACTCCGCTGGGGGCTTTAAAATCGCTAACTTGAAAGCGAAAGTAACGGACGTCTCCACAAGACGTGCAGCTGTGAGCATTTTCGTTTCATTTTAAAAGAAGCCCCATTTCGGGGGCGGATTTCTTGAATGTATTTTACAAAATCACAATGTTGTGTTTGATTGCGAGTATCCAAAAATAAGTAAACACTTTGCAGTTTGAATGATCTTCTTGAATAAAATTACGGAGTAGCCAATGTTTCCACTGTTCGATCGCGGACGTCCACACGGACATTGATAATGGTGGCGCGTGCAGAGCGCTCGAGGTAATTCCTATGGATGTAGGAATGAACTAAAAAACGTTCACTCTGTTCTGCTCGCTCATCGTCGTGGACGCGCAGCGTTATGAATGCCCGTGTGATGCAGCATAACACAGCAGAGAGAGACGCTCACTCTCGACTCGTGATTAATTAAATTCGAATGAATTTCTATGGAAGTAGAAATGAAAAAACGTTCGCTCTGTTTTGCTTGCTCGTCGCCATGGACGCGCACCGTTATGAATGTCAGTGCAGCCGCATACTTTTTAGTGTCACTTTAAAATTAGCGCCATATCGGGGGCGATTGCTTCCGGTTTTCAGGGAAAACACAACAACAAAAGAGTAAATGACAGATTCGCTTAAATAGGCACTTTTACACAAAATATTCCATCATAATTTTTTTCAGTCAGCTCTTCACTCTCGTGATTAATGAATTTTGACTCCTGTTGCTGATCTTTGCTGCAACTTTCGTTTTGCTCACAATTTAGTAAGCAAACACGTTCAAGTTATAATTGTAGTGACTAAATGATTTTATTATACACACACACATCAAATTGAAGGTGGTATATTTAAATCTGCATATTGTAATGCAAGGCACCCCTAGTCTAGTCTTATTAAATGTATGCTTCATCTTTCCTTTTTAATTTGTAAATTTGATCAATAAATTCAATTATTTAGAATAATAAGACACTATATAGCTGTCCAGAGGGCCATATATATATATATATATATATATAGCTGCGAGCAGCGATGAAGGGCCAAAGCCGGCGGAACCGCCACTCCGGTGCCTTTAGGTAACTAAAGGCACCGGGGTTGCGGTGCCACCGGCTTGGGCCCGCAATCGCTGCTCGCAGCTATATTTTTTGTTTATTTTTTGTTTTTGTAAATAGTATTCACAGTAAATAAACAACAACTTTGCACTGCAGTGCAGTTACGAGCTCAGCCATCTTTTTTCTTTTTACATCTCGGACTCTAACCACACCCAAGAAGGGTGCTGCAAAGCTCCATCTTCGCAGTCACGTCCACGCTGCAGATAAATGCACCCTTTAGTCCTTAATCCCGTGCTGTACCCACACTCAGGTCAGACAATTTACGGGAGTGACGAATACATTCTACAACCAAATTAACAGAAAAATGCAGGTAGATATATTTGTTAATGACACATTTAAAAGCACATCAGATACCTACTCTGCATGTGCGGTTTAAAGGGGTCATATGATGATCTTCCTTTTTCTTTAGTGTGTTACAGTATATAGCTGTTTGTGCATGGATAAGATCTGCAGAGTTACAAAGCTCAACGTCTCAAAGCCAAAGAGATATTCTTTGTAAAAGTTAAGGCCCTTCCTAAAACGCTTCATTCAAACACGCCCTCCCCCACAAATCTACGTCAGTATGTGTTGAGTTTCACACTACCCAAATTTATACACAAAGAAAGAAGGCGTAACTTTTATTCTCTCTGTCTTATTGCCGCCATGATGTGGAGACGCTGTGTTTTTCGTTTTATGGTTTTATGTTTACATAGTGTAAACACCCTTTTTACCTCCTAAAAAACAGCTCTGTTCACAGCGACCTGTTTCGGTGCATGTCTATTTAAATGATAATGAGCAACTGCTCACCCCACCCCTCTCTTCTGTGGGACGTGTGTGTAAAGTGCTGCCTTGGCAGACAGTTTACAAATGGCTGAGGGAGGAAATATGCTAATATGGGACAGTCCGTCAGCGGTCGTGGGTGGAGCGTGAGCGATATGACATCATATTGCTCAGAAAATCCAAACGGCTTGATTATTAAGAGTGTTTAGGCTTTTTGTGGATTGAAAAAAAAAGGAGTGAATTAATTTTTTTTAATTGTATGGTGGTTGTGTCTACACACTGCAAAGACACATTTATATGCAAACACCATATAAAAGTGAATTTTGCATCCGATGACCCCTTTAAGGTATTTCGGCCAATCACAATGAACTGGATTGCTGGCCAATCAAAGCAGACCGCGCTTTTCAGAACGATGAGCTTTGTAAAAATCTATGCGTTTCAGAAAGGCGGGGCATAGAGGAGCAACAATAAATGTACGGTATGTGTAAAACCACGGTAACCTGAAATTTTGTTATCAAAACAACCTAATTTATTAGAATACAAAGTTACATGGGTCAAAAACAATGAAAACAAACAAAAAATGTCATTGTGAAAAACAAATGTCCTGCCTATGTTGCTGTCAGTAACTAAGTATGAACCACTCTTCATATGCACCTCGTCCTCTTATTTACCTTGAGTTGTATTTCCATGAATTTAAATAAAATGTTTTCAAAGGTTCCTACTTGTTACATCCCCCATGTGCAGTCCAGGCTTTGTGTATGAAAGCTTTCTTACCACCGAACAGCCCTGTTAAAACACACCACATCAACGCTGATTACTGCCTGAGCCTTTCATGATATGAATGAAATTAAACACGCATTTTATCCACTTACTGTCACAGTCACACTATGTTTCCTTTCAGAGACCTCGCAAAATAATCTGTTTTTAAAGTTGTGAGAGGCCATGCATTATAAATACATGGTTGGCACAATCAAGGAAGTGTTTTAATGCTTTTGTTTTGGCTAAAACTTCCTCACAAGTCAAAGTGACTTTTTCAACCTGAGTCAGGTTCAAAAATCGGTATGAATCACACTTAAGCCAGTTGCTCTGAATCAAAAAAAAATGTGCAGTCCTTAACATTAAGTTTTTTAGACTGTCATTGTTTTGTCCAACATCTCTCCACTGCAAGATCACTCCATTACAAGCGAAACAGGCTATTAGCAGGCTAATGTTTCAATAAAGCATGACACTTTTCTCATATATAGTTTTTTTTTTCACACTATACAGTATATTAATAGAGTGTACTTCCTTTTTATTTGTATTTTTTTTACAACACGATTCAAATACTTTTATAGGAATACAGAATCAAAAGGTTTCTATCTAAAGTATCTGAAGAATCTGTTTATTTTAGGTTTTTGTTGTTGATTGAGTTGATTTTTGATTGTCAAATTGATTTTTGAATGATTAATTTCTATTTGTTTTGTAAATATTATGTGAAATAAAAGTAAACGTATTTGCATAATTTGTTATACATCTGTAATTTAATATCCTTAAACCAAATAGTGTGATATGCAGGCCTATATCAGCTTTATTTCACCCATCATTCATCCTGCTTAGCATCAATATACATGTTATTAAAATACAAGTGCCTTTACGGTCACTTTTGACATAAATTTAATGCATCCTGATTCCTGAATATGACATTCTTTCGAGAATTTATTTTTCCCTGACCCCAGATCTTAAACTGTATTGTATTAAAATGCAATTAAGTATACACATTAAGGGCCAGATTTACTAAACAGGGTAAATTAGCGTGAAATCTACTGATGACGAGCAGATTAAAGAATGCATACGCAGCCGTATCATTTCTATAATGACCAACGCAACCTATCAAGAGCAGCGCAAATTAGCATCTTGTCTTTTTTGGCCGTTAAATAATCTAAAAAACAGTAAAACAGTAAATTGACTAGCGCAAACCTTAGTAAATCACCTTGCATGATTCATTTAAATACTCCCCTCCCACAAATTTTGAATCTAAAAAGGGAAACCCCGACAAATGCATATGCAATAAGGCCAGCCGCAAAAATAAATGTGTCCACGACTTTTCAGCGCTAATTTTTCACTGCGTGTCTTTTGTAAACCCTGAGTTCTCTTACGAGAGGTTCTCTCGTATTGCGTAAGTTGCTTACGCTACGGGTAAAGTTATCTTTTCTCGAGATATTGAAGCCAAAAATGATTTTCATATATTGTCAACGCAGTGCAGCAGCCAGCAGACCTAGAGCAGGCTATTTGTCATCTTCTTCTTCTTGCTAACTCTAACTTAGAATTTTTAGGCCTGTCAGAGTCGTGGTTACATAACTCTCCATCTGCTGCACTATATGTACCAGGATATACTATCTTTAGATGGGACAGAACTGAGGGAAGAGGGGGAGGGGTCATGATTTACATAAAAGATCATATTAACTGTCACCAGATATGTTGGCCTTTTGACCATGATTTGGAGTGTATTGGGTTGAATATAGTTCTCTTATCTGAAATGTCTTTTGTGCTCATTGTTGTATATTGTCCACCCTCTTCTAACAATGATTTTTATATCACTTTTAAAAAGCTACTTCAAGCTTGTGATTTTAAAACTGAGGTAATACTACTTGGTGATCTAAACTGTAACTGGCCAAATAAGACTAATAGGAAACCCCTTAAGCAGATCACAGACAGTCTGGATTTTACTCAATTGTTGGAAGGTCCCACTAGAATAACCACATCATCCCAGACACAGATAGATTTAATATTCAGTAACAAGCCGGAACGAATTGTAAAAACATTTAACTTTATTACTGGACTGTCTGACCATAATCTGATATTACTGTCAAGAAAACTTACAAAAAACGTTTTCATCATTCTAATAAACCTGTGGAGCAATTCAGGATTCCAAAGAATGAAATGGATAATTTTCAAAGGGCAGTACAGCAGACTAAATGGACAAATATATTTACAGGGAATAACATAGAAGTGAGCAAGAAATTTTGCTACCAAACTACAAAGTCTAGTAAAGGAGTTCTCTAGAAAGGTAAAAGGAAAGAAAAAAAAAACAAATGCGCTCCCTTGGCTTAATACTGAAATATTTAATCTGATGAAAGAAAGAGACTCTGCTTTAAAAAGATCATTAAAAACCAAGTTAAGCAGTGATAGGTATAGGTTCACTTCCTTACGTAATCAAGTAATTAAAATTATCAGAAAGGCCAAGGCCATTTTTTATAACAATTATTAATGAGGGAAAGGGTAATACAAAGTTGATATGGGAACAGATTAAGAATGTAATGGGAATTTGGCATAGGCCTAGAAACCAGTTAGAGTTGAACCTAAAAGGTAAATTAATACAAGATCCAGCACAAATAGCTGTAGCTTTTAATGAATATTTTATCAATTCTGTGGATGAAATAGCACATAATTTCCCTCCAACAACTGCAGATATTGTCAAAATAGATGAAAGTAAGCCTTCTTTTAGCATTCAAACTATTTCTGAATTTAAAACTCAGGCGCTTATTAATTCTCTTAAAATCTCAACAGCAAAAGATCTCTATGGAATGGACTCTAAAATGCTTAAATTCCTGAATGAACACCTAGCCTACCCTATTACACAAATTGTTAACCAGTCAGTTTTAGAGGGGATATTTCCAACTATCTGGAAGACTGCAATTGTAACTCCTATATTTAAATCAAATGATCATATGTAACTACTGCCCAATCAGTATTCTACCTGTGGTCTCCAAGGTTGCTGAAAAATTTGTATCAGAGAAGCTTGTCTCTTTTTTTCATAATAGTCCATTCCCTCTTCATCCGATGCAGTTTGGCTTCAGGGCCCATCACTATTCAGCTAACTGTCTCTTTTTAGAGACTGTTCAACAAATGGTTGACAAGGGAGGTGTTGTTGGTGCTGTGTTTTTAGATCTCCGTAAAGCCTTTGACACAGTCAACCATAAGGTCCTTATTGCAAAACTCTCTAATTTTAATTTATCCTCTTCTGCAATTAAATGGATTGAATCGTATTTAACAGGTAGAAGTGAGTACGTTTCTGTGAACAATCATCGTTCATCAGTTCTCAACTTACACACAGGGGTACCACAAGGATCGATCCTTGGTCCGCTTTTATTTAGTGTATATATCAATGATCTGCCATCAGTTTGCCCGGATATCAATACACTAATGTATGCGGATGACACTGTAATTTATGTACATGCCCAGAAAAAACATCTGGCTGCTGCTAAACTTACTACAGCTATGGATCAAACCACCAATTTGCTAAATCGCTCATGCCTTCAACTAAATGTAGATAAAACTGTGGGAATGTTTTTCACTAAGAGACAATGTAACATTGTGTCAAACATAATGATTTCAGGTCAAAACATTAGTATTGTGCCACAATTTAAGTATTTGGGCGTTATTATTGATTCTAATCTTTCTTTTAAAACACATATTAAGAACGTGTGCAAAAGGGTCAAGTTTAGCTTAGCTAGTTTTAGACATATTAGAAATGCACTGACTTTTCATGCTGCCAAATTATTTATGGATACCATGATTGTGTCACATCTAACATACTGTCTGACAAGTTGGGGTCAAACTAACAGTTTATCATTAAAGCCATTAGCAACTCTTTATAAAAAAACTCTCAAAGTTTTGGACCAGAAGCCTAATAGTTCCCATCATTCTATAATCCTTAAAAATCATAAACTGCTAAGCTGGGAAGATGTAATTAAATACAAAAACATCTGTTTGGTCTACAAAATTATGCATAATACCACTCCAGCTCCTTTCAATTCATTTATAATCTAATGGCATAACAACAGTCAGATTACCAGAAGCACCACACGAGGTGATCTTATTATCCCATTTAGGAAAAGCACATTTGGTCAATTATCTTTTTCTGTTAAAGTGATACAAAACTGGAATTCACTGCCCACTACAATCAAAGATATACATACGTATTCCACCTTTACTATACATCCAAAAAACTGTCTGTCTGACAATTACAGCTGCACACACTAATTTGACAGATGTGTTGTGTATTTGATGCGACATGATCATGTTGTTACCACTTGGTCTCTGCTGCCTGCCTCAATGTTATGTCCAGTATGTGCCTTAATGTGGCCTCTGTGTGAATATTGTTTGTGTCGTGTTGTATTGTTTTACTGCATGAATTGTTGTTGTGCCTTTGCAATCTGTGTCTGCTTGTTTATTTGTTTGAATTGTGTGTCACATGTTTAGTATGTCTGTCCCCTCTTGATAAGTCCTGCTGTAAATATAATTGTAATTTATTTTATTGATGTATGCCTATTGACAACTGGCCGGGGACTACAGCTGGAAATTAGCCGTAGAGGCTAAAGCTGCTCTTTTTCTTTCAAAAAGGGACTGTCCACGTTATTATAAATTACTAAACTAAACTAAACTAAACTAAGCTATCTTGCGTGCCCATTGGCTGCCCTGCGGCAACCTACCACTGAGCCTACCACTAAGCCTCTCGCGTGACGTCGTGCCCACTACGCGTCACAGCCCTGCATTACTGATTTCATCATCTTCAGCGAAGCTCTACGCATCGCTGGAACTTGGGAGAAGCCATCCGCCGTGACCAGCACGCAGAGGACAGCGCCTGAAGAAGCCGGCCGTCTTCACCACCTTCAGCCTTCTGTGCCTGCTACGCCATCCGTTGTCGAGTATCCTTTTTGTTTAGTGATTGCTGTGAGTGTTCACCGCCACGACGCTCACTCTTCTCTAAAAGAGCGCAAGCGTTTTTATAAAAATGCCTCGCCTTTCCTGTGGCTCGTGCAGAGCCCCGCTCAGCGACAGAGACCGCCATGTGATTTGCGCTCTCTGCCTGGGCCCAGACCACGAAGCCTCCGCCCTGGATTCGGGAGGCTGCGTGCACTGTGAAGCGCTTCCATTGTCGACCCTGCGGGCTCGACTCGAAGCCTTCACCACGGCCGCTGTCACTCCGCCCTCCGGACCGCGCAAGAAGCGCCGTTCGCAGAGGATACCGGAGCCTGAGGTCACCGTGAAGGGCTCACCGGACTTCATCCCCCCAGCTTCTCTCTCTCCTTCTCCGTCCCTACCAGACGCGCAGCTGTCGGCTTTGGCCCCCAACTCGGCCTGGATTGGTCACCGCCTAAGGAGCCCGTACCCAAAAGGCTTGACAGCTGTTTCCTCCACAGCCGCCGCCCACCGCCCGTTTCTAGAGTTGTTCCGATTGCGATACTTGTATCGGAAATGCCGCCGATACCAATAAAAATGCTGGCATCGGTATCGGCGAGTACTTCTACCCATGTACCGATCCGATACCATTTTCTTAAACAATATCTAGTTATGCACGCTAGCTTTGCATAACGCTGCAAATCGGAGATCAATTCTTCTTCGCTGCTCTAAACAGTGGTTGCTTGTGGCGACACAGGAAGTTGTGCTGTTGCCACAAGCAACCACTGTTTAGAGCAGCGAAGAAGAAAACGCGCGCTCGCAATAGCAGTATGTCCGCTGTTTAGCAGTATTTCAGATTGGACCAACCAGCCAGGAAAACGGCGACATGTCTCGTATGCCATACTGCAATTTCGAGGGGTGGAACAAGTATTAGCAACTTCAACACGAGTAACAAAGCATTTGAAGACGTGTCACCCCGCAGAACACGATTACACAAAAGGCAAGGGCAGAGAAGAATGAGCCGTGCCAGAATCAACAATCTCTGAAAGCTTCATTCAAACAAAGAGAAAAGTTTTCAAAAGACAGCCAACGAGCCATAAATATAACTGACAACTTGTATTGAGTTTATTGTTCTGGATGACCAGCCGCGGTCAAAACTGAAAAGCCGTTTATTTAACAAATTTGTTTATGGATTTTAAATTATAAAGAGATAATTTTCTTATATTATTCATATATAATTTTTTAGATTCCTAGATTTATTTGTTGCACTTTTTTTATGCAGTTATATTGTAAAACTAAAATACCTTTTTCAGTTTAGAGTATTAGATGTGTGGTTGCATTTTAAGTTCTTTTTCACTTAAGAAAGATAAATAATTTATTGCTGTGAAATGTATGTCAGATAATAAAAATACTCTAGTTCACTGTATGTATTTGTTCATGTTTAATTAAGGGATAAGTCTGAAACACGCCATAAAATAATTTTATCAATTCATACAGTGCTAGTATGAATTGCAGCTGTATAGATACTGTACACACCCAGGTGTCGGATCAGTACTCGGTATCGGCCGATACCCTGAGCCCAGGTATCGGAATCGGTATCAGGAAGGGAAAAAGGGTCTCGGAAAATCTCTACCCGTTTCCAGATCTGCGCCATTTCTGCCAGAGCTTCACACTGAGCTCTCAAAATCGTGGAACGCTCCATTCTCCGCGAGGCTCCACTCACCTCTCCTCGGCGCTCTCCCAAGTGGACGGCGCCGCCGAAAAGGGGTACAAAGCTATCCCCCCAGTGGAGGCGGTCACAGCGCACCTTTGCCCACCCTCTGCGAGATGGCCCTCAAAGTCTGCCATCCCATCCAAAGCCTGAAGGACCACCTCAGCCCTTGTCGGCCGCGCGTTTTCTGCCACCGGACAAGCTTCTTCCGCCCTGCACTCGATGGCTGTGCTGCAGATCCTCCAAGCTGATCTCCTCCGCGAATGGGATGAGAGAAGCAAGGACCCAGCCGCCATCAGGGATTTGAGGAGCGCAACAGACCTCTCCCTTCGCGCTACTAAATCCGTGGCTCAGGCAATCGGCAGATGCATCACCGTCACAGAGAGGCACTTATGGTTGACGCTTGCGGATATGAGGGACTCTGAGCGCTCCGCGCTTCTCGACGCGCCGCTCTCTCCTACTGGTCTCTTCGGCCCAGCGGTGAACAGGATCGTCGACCGCTTCTCCGAAGTGCAGAAGACCTCGCAGGCCATGAACCTCTTTCTGCCTCGACGCTCGAGCTCCGCTGCAAGCCGCCCACGTGAGCCGTCTGCAGGGAATGTTAGCCAGCGCCCAGCTCAGCCCAGACTTCACAGCGATGACAGGGCGGCCGCCCGAGATCGCGCTCGTCCAGCCGCCCCAGGCCGCCTCCCCCCCTGGGGACCCCGGCCCAGGATTGCGCTGAAGCCAGAGCATGTGAAGCCCTCCTAGCTACACCAGAGAGGAAAAGACGGCTGGGTCTCGCTGCGGCCGGACCGCCGTCGAAATATCTCGTCCTGTCAGTCCCCTCAGAAAAGGCTAATGCAGACGTATTTTTAGCAGCCAAAGAGTCGGCAACACAGCCCGCTCGCCTGCACACAACCGCCGTTTTCACGGCGACCCAGAGAAATCTCAAAAAGAGTATAATTTCTGGCAAACCGGCTCACGCCGATGGGGTTTTAAGTGTAGAAAAAGTGCCCACAAAGCAGTGCTCACCCCTACACATAAACACGGTGCCCCACGTGTCTCACACACCCAGAGAAGCCCACTCTCATAAAGCTTCTCAGTCATCTGGAAAGCCTGGGTCTCTCAGTCAACTGGACCAAGAGCTCATTACTGCCCAGTCAGTCAGTTTCCTTTCTAGGAATAGAACTGGACTCTGTGGCTATGACGACCCGTTTATCGACACAGCGCGCGCGCCGTGTTCGACACCTAGCCGCATCTTTCCAGGAGGGCAGCAGCGCTTCTCTGAAGACATTCCAGAGCATGCTGGGCTGTATGGCTTCGGCCTTGGTTGCGCTTCAGCTGGGCCTGCTGTGCATGGGCACACTACAGCGCTGGCTGAAAGCCCAAGTGCCTCACCAGGCTTGGGCTTCAGGTCGCAGACAGATCAGAGTGACTCTGGTTAGCGGCCGACTGGTATCAACGGGGTGTGACAATGGGAGCTGTCTCGTACCAAAAGGTTATCTCGATGGACGCCTCCAACCTAGGTTGGGGCGCGCTCTTCGAGGGCAGACTGGTCTTTGGCCTCTGGTCAGAACAATGTACCCCCAAGGGAATGGTCCCTGCACCCCCAGACAGTCCAATTACTGTGGCGCCTTTTTGGCAAAGCGAAAGTCGACCTGTTTGCGTCAAAAGACAACGCTCATTGCCCGCTGTTCTTTTCAAAGAACGAGGATGTGCTGGCCCAAACCTGGCCCAGCCTCCCTCTTTATGCTTTCCCTCCGGTCTCTCTGTTACCAAAGGTAATCAAGAGGAGCAGGGAAATGCGCCACACGGTGCTCCTTATAGCCCCGCGATGGGAGAACCAAATCTGGTTCCCGGAGCTGATGCGGCTGTCACACCCAGCCCCTTGGCCGATTCCGGTGAGGAGAGACATCCTCTCTCAAGCCCGTGGCTCAATCTGGCATCCCCATCCAGAGCGCTGGTCTCTGCACGTATGGGTAATCAACGGATACCCGTTGTCTTGCCAGAAGGAGTGATGAACACGATTACGCAATCCAGAGCTCCCTCTACGAGGCGGCTTTACGCGTCTAAATGGTCGGTGTTCTCCAAATGGTGTGCCCATAGAGATCTTGACCCACGAATATGTGGGGTCCCATGGTTGCTTGGCTTCCTTCAAGAGCTGTTGGATAAGGGCAGGTCCCCATCCACGCTTAAAGTATATGTGGCGGCCGTTGCAGCGTTCACTGAGTCGACACGCGGTCAGTCAATAGGAAGAAACGAGCTCGTCATCCGCTTCCCTAGAGGAGCCCGAACGGTGACCCATCCACCCCCCCCAATAAATTTTTGTTTCGTTTGGTGGGCGCAACAAGGGTATCGCCACCTCGAAAATGAGCCTGTCCAGATGGATAGTGGAAGCTATCACATCCGCTTACGGGTGTAAAGGTCTGCAATGCCCCCTAGGCATCAGGGCGCACTCCACCAGAGGCGTGGCCTCGGCGTGGGCTTGGTCCAGCGGAATTTCCATTCATGACATTTGTGAGGCGGCAGGCTGGGCCTCTCCGTCTACTTTTGTCAGGTTTTATAACCTGGAAGTTCCCGCCTCGCAGGCTAGACTTCTGTCAGTATGAGAGGTGTGTATGTCTTGCCCAGATTTATCATGCGCAGACTACTCTCACGCGATTCTGGCTCTCCTGGTTGAGCCGCACTGTATGGTGAATATTTATATGGACCGGCATCGCCGCTCTGTATACCCTATATGTGCTTATAACATGTGCTGGCCCGCACTGCTGGCCACCTGTTTCCCACTTATCTACCGTAAAACTTCAAATAATAGCCCGGGCTTTTATTTTCCCAAATCGTCGAACTGCACCGGCTTGTATTTGAGACAGGCGTCTATATGAGACAGGCCTTTATAATTTAGTGTTGAGATGTTATCCATAGAGTCTCTAATCTCTAAAAATCTCCAAATGCTCCGCGTGAAACTGCGGCCGTCCGACCTTTTACAATCGTGTCAATTGATTTTGATTAATATGCGCGAGGGAGAGAGAGCAAGACAGCGCTCGTGTTTGAAGACGTGAGAGTGCGCACGGCCGGCCGGGCGCTCTCTCTGCTCGTTATGCACCCTGTCAAGCGCAGCAGTCTCTATTCTACATCACTCACCAATCAAAATAGGCTTTGGCGGGACAAAAATTTGCTTTGGCGGCCGCCAAAAAAGCGGACGATCTGACGGGTTTTATTCGATTTAATACAACCCGAAACTATAAAACAGACCCGGCCTCTATTTGAGACCGGCCTTTATTTACCCAAACATGCAGCCACACCAGGCGTGTAAAAGAGACAGGCGTCTATTTGGGACTCGGCTATTATTTGAAGTTTTACGGTATGTTCCGCGGGAATCCCTGGGACTCATGAAGTGGATGCTGGGCGCGCACTGCGTTGACAATAGGTTCCCGTAGCATAAGCAACTTACGCAATAAGAGAGAACCTCTCGAAAGTAACGTACTCGGTTACGTACGTAACCTCGGTTCTCTCTAGTAGAGGGAACGAGAATTGCGTAACCTGACCGTGCAGGCGCCAAGAGCGTATTTTCGCTTCAGCTGATGAAACCAGTGATGCAGCCCCCGAGCCCGTCTTTTATACGCTAAGCCACCCCCCTTCTGGCGGGCTGTGACGCGTAGTGGGCACGACGTCACGCGCGAGGCTCAGTGGTAGGCTGCAGGGCAGCCAATGGGCACGCAAGATAGCCTGCTCTAGGTCTGCTGGCTGCTGCACTGCGTTGACAATATATATGATTAATTAAGGATAATTTTTGGCTTCAATATCTCGAGAACAGATGACTTTACCCGTAGTGTAAGCAACTTACGCAATACTCGTTCCCTCTACTAGAGAGTAGGGATGCTAACCGATGACCGTTTGACCGATGGTTGACCGTCTCAACGTTAACCGATCAAAGTTGTCGGTAGTCGGTTAAAAAAAAAAAAAGTGATCTCTAAATTAGGCTATTATAGACAGTGGACTAAACGCTACTACAGTTAGCCATCTTATTCCAAGATATTTTTGTGTGAAGTGAACAAATCCCTCACACTCAATTTTTCATAACTCACCTGTTTGTACTTAACCCTCTGGGGACCAGAAACGCGCCGGCGCGTTTTGCTAGTTTTTTTCACATAGCAGAACAATAGACTTAAAGTACTACCATCATTTCTGTTTATATAGAGTTAAGAAATATGAGAAAATAATCTGTTAAATGTCTACTTTTTTATGTGCCCACATACAATCGAAATAAAATATTGTGCTTTTGTAAAATAAAGAATATAAACAGGGTGTGCGTTCTGCCTCTCAGTCACCGTGAACTTTTTTCCTGGAGCACGTCTCTAATCTTCAACAAAACTCAGCAAATACTATTCACCCAGACATGAGCAATATATCTTTTAAATCATTTGAGTTTGTAGTTTTAAATGATCCGATTCAAAACTAAAATAAATATTCTCCGTTTATGTAATCTATATAAAAAGAGAGACGTGTCAGGCTTTCTAATTATCTTTCTCTCAGCTCATTATCTCCGGTAATGTGACACGCCCACGGAGAGCACGCGCTATTCAAACGCAAATACGTGAAGCACCACATTGAGACGCGTTAACGCCCATAAACTCTGAAAACACACTATATTTTTTAGTCAGATTAATCTACTGTCATCTTGAGCGGCTATGAGGAACAATCCTGGGACATTTACCTACCTCAGAACAAGTGCTGGTTTATTTTCACCACGAGGAGGAGCAACAGATTCAGCTGAGAAGTGTGTAAGTGTTTTATGCTTGTGCTTTGTTCTAATCGCGATATAGAATAACGTTAGTGTCTGTAAACGGAAAAATAGCATACTGTTTAAATGTGAATCATGTTTCTCTCTGTGTGTGTGTGTGTGTGTGTGTGTGTGTGTGAATGAATGAATGAATGAATGAATGAACGCACAGATACGCACTGTTATAGACGAAATAAAATACATTTTGTTGACTAGTTTTGGATAGAGTATAAAGCTTTTACTCTAAAATAGACATCAAATAAGCTTTGTTAGGAGTTTCTGCTCATATGTTAAATATATAGTATGTTTTGTCAATAAACTAATCAACTAAGATGTTATAGTCTAGTGTTTGTTCCAATCCAAGCTAAATCAAAATAATGAATCCTCAACTTTGAAATATGTATGATCAAACTAAGACATTTATGGAAAAGACAATTTTCTTTTCAAGATTTTTCCAACTCTAACTTTGAACTGAAATAAAACCTTGTCTATATGGTGAAGGGTGTGTGATAGATGTGTCCAGACGTATGCACCCTGTATTTTAAAGAAGAACATTTAATTATTTGTGATCAATTTTTCATTCACAAAGAATTCAAGGACATTATTCATGTCCCTAAAGGTTGGAGTTTTCCTCATTTTTTTTATTAAGGCATTACGATTTTTTTTTCCTCTTTTTAGTCAACTTTAGCATGGGTGTGTTCACTTATTCTAAGCAGTGTGTGTGTGTGTGTGTTGTAAATAAATCCAAACAATCTAAAAGCCATTCTTTTTTAAATCTCCTCATTCTTTCTGCAAGGCTCTTCATAATGATATGGCCTGATAGCACCTAATAAGGCCATTATGGGAGGGTCTTTGTCTTTCTCAGGTGTGAAATGGATACATACTAATGAGAGATCAAGCCTCCTCGCATAAAGCTTTCTCAAACAAAACACGTCATACACATTCTAAAAGACTTTATTGACTTATCTGAATGAGTAGTCAGGATGTTCCTCACATAGTTTTGGAGCAAATATTCTAGACTATGTGATACAATTTTCAAAAGTCTTGTGAAGAAATAATCAATATGTGTTTTGTGGCCTTATTTCAGAAACTTTTATTTTTAGTTTTTTCAATAACCACACATAAATAATATTCTCTCAAAAATACAAACATGTACATGCATGTTGCTAACATATTATGGTAGCCCCGTGTGTGCTATATAGAGTGAATTTACACCTTTGCCATTAACATGTTTATAAATAACTGAAAAAAGCACAAATGTCAGTGCATGTCAAAACATCCCAAGGGCCCCAAAAAACCTTTGGTCCCCAGAGGGTTAATAAACCAATAAAAACATTTGGCGCGAGGTCACAGCGTTTGGGTTTGCGCGCTCACAAGGTTTGCGAAAAGTAAAGACTACGGGCTAAAACACTCGAGGTTAGAGCCAGGGCAGACGACAGGATGAAGCGCGCAAAGAAACGTAGTGTGTGGGACCATTTCACCAAAAAGAATGACACAGTAAGTTGCAACTTGTGTGATACAGTGCTTATACAATAGTAATACTGTAGAAATACATTACATCTACTTTTCAGTGGTAACAGATAACGTTACCTCAAACTAAGCGGAGTCTCTTCGGAGCTGTCATTTTCTTAAATGAGACGCTGCAATGTTTAAAATAAGCTTCTAACGCTAGACTAACGCCTTTATTTTCAACGCGATCACCTTGTACCCAAACCATTTCGAAACTAAGGAGCCATTTGTCCTCCGATTACATACAAGCTCCTCGGCGCCGCGTTTGCGGGACTCATGTTTCGCGCTGTAGGAGATTTTAAAAAAGTGACGTGAGTGGAAGCGCGGCGCCGGGGCAGTGTGTGTGTGTGTGTGTGTGTGTGTGAGCGGGAGGCAGAGAGAGATGCGAAAGAGTTGCGAAATTGCAGGCGCGGCTCGAAATGGCTGTAATTTCAAATAGCGTGGCATATTTTAAACTAATCAGTTAACCGATTTCAACCGGCTAATGAGGCTCGGTGGTCGGTCAAGAAAATTTTTAGTTTTCGCCATCCCTACTAGAGAGAACCGAGGGGACGTACGTAACCGAGTAAGTTTTTTAACGCCAAAAGAAGGTTTGCACTGGCGCAAGCAGTTAGTAAATCTAAGTGGACATTGACATAAGTTCTTCCACTGTCATTTTCTCAGAAACACTTTATAAAATAGGTTCATGTATTAGGTATTATAAACAAACAATGAATGTACAACAATTTTTACACCATTTATTAGGTAAATGCTAATTTATAAATATACTATTGTTTATTATTAATTCATGTTTGTTCATCATACATTAATTAAACATACATTTTAACGTCAATTTGTACAAATGAACAAGCAAATAAAGAAATTAAAATCAGCCTAGATTAATAAATGCTGTTCATTGTTCATTGTTAGTTGATACATAAATGTTAAACCTTTGAACTATTGTAAAGTATAAAGGATGAGGTTTGAAGAACTTTTCCACACCATGTATTGTAATGAGTTGTGATGTCCATTATGACATGGATAAAAATTCTAATGACCTCACAGTATTTTTACATACACTCCCCTTTCCCTGATCACTGCACGAACACAAAGGCACACGGATCCCTTCTGATGGACAGCCAGTAGTAGTAGTAGCCTTTATTGTCACTAGTCACAAGTACCAGCGAAATTTGCCATCAACCTGTCCATACAGACATACATACAATATGACAAGGGGGTAAACAGGACAGGAAGACAGAGCATTGAGGAAGAAAATACAGCATAACATGAGGAGAGGTGAGGAGAAAAAAAAAAGGCAACCCCCAGACTATGCTCCTGTGAGGAGTACAGTTTGGGAATAGTAAAAAAACACCTCAGCAACATTAGCACATAATCAGTACAGTCTACAACATGAACACACAAGACTTGCAACAGGGGAGGGGAGTAGGGGATGGAGGTAACCCAGCACAGGCAGGCAGCCGTCCGGTCCTGCAGCCATTCTCGGCGCTGGTCACAGACCCGTCTGTCAGACTGGTGGTACAAAGCATTGAAGGCGAGGGATGGGGGGTGGGGGGGTGATTGCATATGTGTATATATGTAAGAGTTCGTGTATGTGTAGGCCTGGAGAGTCGCTACGCCTGGCATCATAATCTAGGTGCCTCAAGTCCGCAGGATTGTCATAGCGATACACAGCAAGTTGCCATGGAGACAACCCTGATCAGGTCCCAGACAGAGTCAACAATCAGCAGGTGTCTGTGGGGAGTGGGGGAAGGAACGCAAGAGCGGCTCGCTGCAGTGCTCTTCCGGGAGAGTTGTTGTTCCACCAGCAGCCTTGGCCAAGGCCACTGCTGGATGAGGGGGGCCGAAAGCAGATAAGATTGGGATTGTTTGGTCTTGGGACGAGTAGCCGCATTCCGATTTAAACAGCTCCTGGTCCATTTTGGTCTCCGAAACGATCTATTTGCCTTTGCAAAGCTGTGAGCTTCTCCATGATGTTATCCATATTGTGGTTCATAGTCACAGTCTGAGTGCTGACAGCTCTGCCCACCGCTTCAATCATGACGGGCAGCCTTGTGGAGCATTGGACAGCTGTCACCGTCTCCTTAATTCCTCGATAAACCAGGGCAATGCCTGATCCAATCAGCAGAAAACCTGTTATCATGGTTCCGAATAGGTAGATATCTTCAATGTCCTCCACGGAAAGAGCCGCCAGACACACGACCCGCCACCTCTCCCACGCGTCCATCGTGTAGCCAGCTGCGAATGTTCCGGCAGGGCAGTCAGGTTCCCCCGAACCCAAGCTTCTCGTCGAGAAGATGGTGTCAATTGCGTTGAGAGACCAGTTGATCAAATCCATAATTTCTTAGTTTGGAGAGCAGTGCGGAGAGAGTCTCTCAAAGTACAAGACAGTAGACTAAACGAGACGAGAGGAGGGGAGGTGAGGGAGAGGAGGGGAAGAAAATGCGACCGCCTTCGTTGAGAGCCAAAGTACAAGAAGCTACCCTTTAGCCCTGTCACTGTCAATCAACAGCTTGTTTCCATGGCGAGTGCTCAGGCTGCCATGACAACTTGAGACTATTCAATGCAGTCACTGGTTGAATGAGAACGCTATAAAAAAACTCTATTTTTAGGCATGCAAGAGGGTTTAAAGATAACAGCTATAATGGACATACAGTAAAACACCGTAAACATCCCAAGAAACTAAACGTCATACTAACATATATATACTTCAGACCGCTGTAAGCCGGTATGGAGAGTAAATAAACCTCTTAGTATGTATCCTGACATCTAATTATGGGAAAAAAATACTTAATTTGTAAAATAAGTATTTAAATAGGTCATAGTGTGTTGGTGTCTAAAAATAGTTCCTTATTAAATTTAGTTTAAAGCATCTATTACAACTTGACTGCTTATTCAGCACTCTTTACTTTGCAAGTGAATATTAATTCACGCAACAGTTAAATATTATTTGGGGAACACCAGTGTAAGTGACTTCTGACACCTGATCAAAACCGAAAAAACTACAACTTTTTAATACAAAACAAACTTGTCACGTTTCATACTTGTAATTGGAATCAAATGGGTACATTTGATGGAAAGGAACAAAAAGCACATACAGGAACACAATATTTCTGGTACAAATTCATGAAAAGCAGAAATAATATTTTCTGTAGCGAAAATATGAGTAAGATAAAGGCATGGTGTTCTGAAATTACTGTCAACAAACCGAGACAGAATTAACTTTAGCGGCAAACCGGTATCAGATGGCACACCAACAGACTGCCCACGATCCATTCACACAGCGTCTGATACATACTGCACACTAAAATGGCAATGAAAACCTCTGTAGATATAATTTTCTGATAAAAGATCTATGCAAAACAGTCATCATTTGTTTATTGTTGTCTATACAACATTCACAAAGACTGCTATGTCATCATCTGAATGAGACACCACCAGTCTGCTGTGGTAGTATCGATTTTAGATTCACTTCCTGTCTAAGTGGACAGTCCTTGGGCAGAATAGGCTACAATGTACACAAAACTTGCCAACAAACAAAAGTCTGACTCCAATCAGACCTGAGTTGAATTAGCATACTAGCACCTAAAATAGAATCAACCCTTAGAAATCTTTCACCAACAGACACCTAGTCATCCCCAAAGCTGCCAAGAAAATAAGCCTCATTGAACTCATAAATGCAGAATTCATAATAATTTTAGAAGCACTACTTTTTTTTCTCAAGAAGTCTCTTCTGCAAGGTTGTATTAATTTGATAAAAAATACAGTACACAGTAATATTGTGAAACATTATTTTTTTTACAAATTAAAATAACTTGATATATTTTAATATATATTTTAAAATGACATTTATTCCTGTGATGGCAAAGCTGAATTTCCAGGCTTCAGTGACGCATGATCCTTTAGATATTATTCTAATATGTTGATTTGATGCTCAAAAAACATATATTATGATCAATGTTGAAAACAGTGCTGCTTAATATTTTTGTGGAAACCTTGATTAATTTTTTCTTCAATGAATAGAAGGTTCGGAGTAGAAGCATCTTTTGTAACATTATAAATGTTTTTACCGACAATAAGGTGTCAATTTAGTGTGTCCTGCTGTTTAAAAGTAATATTTCAAAGTAAATTTCTTCTACTTTTTTAAAAATCTTACTGAAACTGAAACCTTTAAACAGTAGTGTATATATTTAAATCTAGTCTTTCTTTGCCAGGAAAAAGGACAAAAAAATATTTATAATATAAATATCATGACGTATAAAAATCTCTCAGACCAAAACTCCTAAACAATGTTAGCAAACACCAAAATCCATTTTCCCATCCAGGATCTTAACTTTCAAGCAGTTACAAAATACAAACACACCCTCATTTGACAATAAATGTTCCAAAAGACTACCCATCTTCCAATCTAGTGTCATGAATTCAATCATTTTGACTTCCTTCCTGCTCACACGTGCGCTCTACACCCATCATATCTGCTGTAGATAGGGATGCAACGATTACAGATTTTGTAAGTACGATTATTGTCTGAGAAATAATCACGATTTAACGGTTATCACGATTATTATGCATCAATTAATTTCACAACACTATATATATAATATCACATGAACACTCAACACTAGATTTTAATGTGTTATTTGCCACAACACAGTACAAAATTATAAAATGACAAACAATAATCGATCTCTTCCTTTGGAATTAAAGAGAAGTGCTTTGTAAACATCCAGCATTTTTCTTTTAAAAATAACAAATTAAGTCAATGGCTGCAGGCTCTTTGATTGAAATAGATCACAAAATGATTAAGTGTTTAGTTTGTTCTAAATTTATTTTCAACCTGAGGTAGAAAACTTGATAACATGAAAACAATATCTTGTTGGTATTTGACTTAAAAACAAATAAAGGGATAATAAATCCTAATGAAAATAAGAATAAACAAAGTATTTGGCTCTATTGAATTAAATGTAAGCTAAATATTAACTATGTATTTCTTTTAAAAGAAAACATATATAGTCCAAATGTTATCCACTCCAATATTATTGTACTTATTTTAATACTCTTTTTTTTATTATTAATCTAAATTTTACATGTGCCTTTAGAAAATCATCTATTATAATCTCATTATTTTGGTTTGTTTGTTTGAAGTTTGAGTAAAAATGATAGAAAGAAACTGAGAACATATCTCATGCAGTGTTATTAATAACTGAAATGCAGTTAATTGGTAGTCCTAGAAGTCTACACGGCCCTGATCTTATGTTAGTGTTTTAGACCGGCATCTTAAAACTACAAAGCCTAACATTTACAGGAGAAAGCAAAAGGATATTAAGTTAAATGTTCACTGACTGAAACTCTTGAGAGCACGTCACATTCTGTTTTCCACAGACTTGTGTAACCAAAACATTCCGCTGTTTTATGTTGTTGTTTTTTTACGTTGCACTGAAAGCTGAAAGTTGCACGCCGCGTTCTCCTTTTTCCAAAGCGCTAGGGCGGTTGCGCTCCGGAGGCGTCTGTCGTTGCTGTGTTGGTTCTTGTCACTTGACCTAAGGTGCGCTTGCGGCATTATGAAAAGTAGAGATGTTTTTATCTCGATGCGGCGCGGACGCGCTTGGAAAAAACGAGCGCGTCGCTTCCCTTATGAGCGCGCATGCCGCGCGCCTACATTTGAAATAACGAACTTGAGCGCGCAAAAGACGCGATCTGTGAACAGGCCCTTAAGGCCGGATTCACATTTCGCGTCTTTTGCGCGCTCAAGTTCATTATTTCAAATGTAGGCGCGCGGTATGCGCGCTCATAATGGAAGCGACGCGGTCGCGGTGCGACGCGCTCGTTTTTTCCAAGCGCGTCCGCGCCGCATCGAGATAAAAACATCTCAACTTTTCAGAATGCCGCAAGCGCACCATAAGCGCACAGTGGGTCACGTGACAAGAACCAACCGGAGCGCAACCGCCCTAGCGCTTTGGAAAAAGGAGAATGCGGCGCGCCCAGCGTTTTCTACGCGTTTTTAGGTGCTATATGTGAATTCGGCCTAAGGCGTTTTTTCGGTGGAAATAGAGCGTCGCTGCTAGTCCCTCTGCCATAGTGGTTGACGAGCACGGAAGCTGGTGCACGGCTGGTGTAACTTTGTTTTCGTTTTGTGTTAGGTGCAAAAGTTCCGTTCCGTGCAGAACACTCGGTGTAGCATAGTCTTTACGATTAATTAACCGTGACGTTTTAAAGCGCGGTTAATTGTGAAATACGGTAATCGCTGCATCCCTAGCTGTAGACAGACATTATGACAGGAAGATGATTGCTAATGTAATCAGAAGGACTAATTGCTAAATGTCTTCTGGGGAAAGGAAGGAAAGAGACCGCACGAGAGAGACAAACATATTCATGAGCAAAAGTTCATCAAAAGTGTGGAACGTAATACTATATTTAAAGATGAAAAATGGGGAAGACACTGTAGTGAAGAGATTAAAGGAAAGACGTCTGCCCATTAGAAAGTATTCTAATCCTAGTCGACTCCACTCGGACAAGATGATTGATGAGGAACAGACACACACACACACACACACGCACAGCGCCCATGTTAAAGAGGCAAACTTAAAAGTATGTTACGTTCCACGTGTGTTTGTGTGTTTTTTTTTTTGCTCTCTGTGTGTCCACTCATTGTTTTCAGGTGGCGGATTGTTCGTTGGCTGTGTGTCGTTATTGGGATCACGTGACATCAGCCGTCTCACGAATCTGCTGCTGCGACGCTGAGCTTAAAAAGCTCATTCATGAGACTGAAGAGAGATCCTTGCGAGATCCTGGTGGTCTCTGCAAGATCTCATCGAACTTTCTGTCAGATCTCAGCTTGCTTATGTCTACAGAGTTAATTTGTAGAATGTATCACTTAGAAAGTTTGTGAGGTGAGCGTTAGATCCACTGATTTGAGTAACGTTTGTGAATTCCTTATGGGTTTATTTCATT
The DNA here is from genome assembly GCA_030578255.1 of Tiaroga cobitis. Classification (NCBI taxonomy): domain Eukaryota; kingdom Metazoa; phylum Chordata; class Actinopteri; order Cypriniformes; family Leuciscidae; genus Tiaroga; species Tiaroga cobitis. The sequence continues at coordinate 15,508,723 of CM060595.1, read as the reverse complement.
AATGCTTTAACAGGAGTGATATGAGGTTGACACGTGAAATGAGATTCCCTTGTAAACATGTTTCACTGTGCTGCGGTAGTTGATACTATAGGTTAGGTTACATATGAACGAGCGGGCTGTTGATCATTAGTTCAAAGTTCTGTTAACTCTTACTGACTGTGGGGGACACATTTAACATCAACAGGAGGTAGAGTTATCTTTGTTAGTTAGGCGTGGAGTGTTTTGGTCATTATTGTATTTCTGTTCTTAGATAGTATAGTTTAGTTAAGGCGGCGCATCCGCCGAAGACTTCGGTTTTATTTCTACCTTTTCCTTTGTTAGTCAGTTTAGAGGGACGACTAAAAATTATATATTATATGTTTTGATTATTTTAGTGATTTGACAACACTCCTTTCTTTTTTTCCCCTTATTTTGTATTATTCCTGTCTTCACTTGTGTGGTTTACCTCATCATTCATTCCTGAGGAATAAACGTTTAAAACGTTAAGTGACGTTTTCTTGGTGTTCTTTTCTGCCTTCGCACATCACAACAGTGCTTCACATTTATGTTACGTAACCATCCCTTTTACCAACTTTCCACACGTAACAGTAATTTTGTAAGAAATTTGTTTTAGAGAAAAAATTAAATGTAAGGTATTTTACGACCTCCAATTGGGCTGCTGCTGTTTGTATTATGCTTGTTCGACAGAGCTCAAGATAGCTGGATCTCAGCAGCAGGGCTCTGCTGTGTTTAAAGAAAAACTGTAATCTAATTAGCTGAGTGCAGAGTTATGATTAGTCCCACTGCTGTAAAGCCCACAGCACAATTCAGATGGGATTTGAGATCATACTTTTGCCAGATTGTAACTAATTCATGATATCCTTATGAAGACCTCCCTTCTGAACAAGCCCTCTTGTGTCTCACTTATTGTTTAATTTATTTAATTGTATTTTAAATATTATAATATGGTTTAATTTTGTATTTTTATTTAGTAACATTATTCAAGAACCGCTATAACGCCAAAACAATCTCTGTTACCTTAAATTATATGTTTATCTATGTAAAGCTGCTTTGAAACAATCCATTGTTAAAAGCGCTATATAAATGAAGATGACTTGACTTGACTTAGCATTTTGGTTTTGAAGGGAAAAAAAGAGAGCAAAAAAATTTGAGTATCCTTCCTCAACACTTCTGTGCAACTGTTCAGTAGAATTACGTTACGTAATCTTTAACAACACTCTCTCATTCACTGTCTTTCTGCATTTCATGTTTTGAGCCCAGTGGAAAAAGAGGCAAGACTAGTATCAGTGTGTGCATTCATGTCAGAGAGTCTCATCTGGTGATGGGTTATTGAGGGCAGAAGGGGGATAACAGTGTCTCATTGGGGACCTCATTAGGAAAAGAATGACTAGATGATGAGAAAAGAAGAGGGATAATGTAAAAAAGAGAAGGGACCACAGTATAAAGATGATAGAGTGAAGATAAAAACCTCTACATTTTCCACCAGGCAAAAATCTCAAATCCAATCACTTAAAAGTAAAACAAAACTCAGCATGGTGATTTAAGTGTATGTGTGGTATATTTTTATCTTCACTGGAAAAAAAAGTAAAACTCTCTGTCCGTAGCACAACATTGCAAGAAAGTTTGTTCAAATCCATAACCCTCAGTATAAAAAAACATAATAGTGATGCTTGCCTATGAAAAGAGGAACAAACTGAGAGTAGGGGTTGAGAGAAAAAAGCGAAGTGCTGGGCTTATGACAGACAGTTTTGCCATCTGTTCTCTTCTGTAAAGATAAAACCATAACACACACAAACACACACACGCGCACGCACGCACGCACGCTCGCACGCACACACACACACACACACACACACAATGCAGAGCACAAATATCGATGCATTTACAACTTAAGTAATTAACAAACACTATTGAGAACACTGAGTGCCAATTGCCAAAACACAAACTCCCGATACAACACAAGGTCTAGTGGCAGAGAAAATTCCAATCAGTGTCACCATCAATTTTTCTCCATGGAAGCATCTTATATGAGCAGCCAGCATCTGTTTAGTAGAACAGACATCTATTTTCCACAGAGAAATCAGCAGCAACCTCTTTCTCACATCATCATTTCATTCAATTTCTCTTTATTTCTACCTTCAATCTTAGTCATATTGTCTTTCCATTGAATCAGGGAATAATAATAAAGATATAATAGAGTATAATAGTATAAGATATAATAGTTTCAGGCCAGTTGACAGAACTTATCTTTCACTACCATTCAAAAGTTTGGGGTCAATACCAGGGGCGGTTTCTTCATTAGGTCGATTGGGCGACGCACCACCAAAGTGTGAATGAAAGGGACTTTTTCAATTACATTCACAATCTTATTCAACCACAGAGTTACGCTAGCCGTCACTGTCTGGATATAGTCCAATCAGCGTCATGTCACGTTCTGTGGAGTACTGCCTCTTTTTGGGCGATTTCACTCTGGCTGAGAATCACCCACAGTGTTCCCATAGACTTACATTCAAAGATGGGTTTTTTTCGAACTGGATGTACTGCAATGTATTCTCTATGGGTTCCGGGAGGGCTCGCACTAACGTGCTTACGTCATCATACGTATCCTTAACTTGTGCAGCGATTGGTGGGAACAAACATACACTATTAAAAATCTTTAAGATTAAGTGACAAATAATATTTGAAAACAATTTTGAATTTGAACAACAAGAAAAAAATGAAACACTACTTTAATATCTTTATCAAATGTAAAAAAAAATAAAAATAAAAAAGAGAACGAGAGCGAGAGAGACTGTTGGGACGGTTGGGACATCTCGCGTCGCGAGTGGAGGCCAGTTGAACTTGAACAACGTCATGACGAACGCGGTGTATTAAGCGAGTAATGTGATGTAAGCAGTGTAATAATAGTGAGTATAGAAACAAACAATGAGATTTATTGTAAGAGTCATTATTTTTCATTAATATTAAAGTACTGAAGTTGCCTTTACATGCTTAAGCTGTTAATTTATTCATTGCATGGGTGGACCTTATCCTTATCAATCATCCAAACATTTGCCCCCCCTGAGAGATTTTGCAGGAGCCGCCACTGGTCAATCCGTTTGTTTGTTGTTCAATATATTCAATATTTTTGTTCAAGAAATTCAATATATTCATCAAGGATGCATTAAATTCATCAAAAGTTACAGTGAAGACAATTATAATGTAGGCTAGCTGTAAAACTTCCAGCTCAGACTGGCTAAGAGTTGTCATCCACTCAGAACCCCTTAGCAACAACATAGTAATGCCTTGGCCACCACCCAGAAAACCCTAAAATCATGGCATTAAGTTTTGTGTAGGCAAGCACCAATGTCATCATCATCATCTTCTTCCGTTTATCCGGGGCCGGGTCAAGGGGGCAGCAGTCTAAGCAGAGATGCCCAGACTTCCCTCTCCCTAGACACTTCCTCCAGCTCTTCCGGGGGGACACAGAGGCGTTCCCAGGCCAGCCGGGAGACATAATCCCTCCAGCGTGTTCTAGGTCTTCCCCGTGGTCTCCTCCCGGTGGGATGCACCGGGAACCCCTCCCTGTGAAGGAGTCCAGGAGGCATGTGGAGCAGATGCCTGAGCCACCTCAGCTGTCCCCTCTCGATGTGGAGGAGCAGCGGCTCTACTCTGAGCTCCTCCCGAGTGACCGAGCTCCTCACCCCATCTCTAAGGGAGCATCCAGCCACCCTGCGGAGAAAGCTCATTTCGGCCGTCTGTATCCAGGATCTTGTCCTTTCGGTCATGTCCCACAGCTCATGACCATAGGTGAGAGTAGGAACGTAGATTGACTGGTAAATCAAGAGCTTCGCCCTGCAGCTCAGCTCTTTCTTCACCACGACTGACCGGTACATCGACCGCATTACTGCAGAAGCTGAACAGAAGCTGAAAAATTCTGAACAGAACCGGTGACAAAGGGCAGCCCTGTCGGAGCCCAACATGCACCGGGAACAAGTCTGACTTACTGCCTGCAATGCGAACCAAGCTCCTGCTCCGGTCGTTCAGGGACCGGGCAGCCCTTAGCAAAGGGCCCCGCACTCCATACTCCCAGAGCACCTTCCACAGGACGCCACAAGGGACACAGTTGAATGCCTTCTCCAAATCCACAAAGCACATGTGGATTGGTTGGGCAAACTCCCATGAACTCCCAAAACCGCACTGTTCCTCCTGAATCTGAGGTTCTACTATCGGCCGAATTATGCTCTCCAGTACCCTGGCATAGACTTTCCCGGGAAGGCTGAGAAGTGTGATCCCCCTGTAGTTGGAACACACCCTCCGCTCCCCCTTCTTAAAAAGAGGGACCACTACCCCAGTCTGCTAGCCCAAAGGTACTGTTCCCGACCGTCACGCGGTGTTGCAGAGGTGTCAGCCAAGACAGGCCCACAACATCCAGAGGCTTGAGGTACTCAGGGCAGTTCTCATCCACCCCCGGTGCCTTGCCACCAAGGAGCTTCTCGACTACCTCGGTGACTTCAGCTTGCGTGATGGACGAGTCCACCTCCAAGCCCTCGGCCTTGGCCTCTGCTTCTTCAATAGAAGACGTGTCGGTGGGATTGAGCAGATCCTCAAAGTATTCCTTCCACCGTCCGATGATATCCCCAGTTGAGATCAACAGCTGCCCACCTCCACTGTAAACGGTGTTGGTAGGGCACTGCTTCCCTCTCCTGAGGCGGCGGACATTTTGCCAGAATCTCTTCGAGGCCAACCGGTAATCCTTCTCCATCGCCTCACCGAACTCCTCCCAGGTCCGATTTTATAACCTCCACAACCACCCGGGCTGCAGTCCACTTGGCCTGCCGGTGCCCCACGTCTCAAGAGTCCCACAAGCCGGCCAAGCCTGATAGGACTCCTTCAGCTTGACGGCATCCCTTACTTGCGGTGTCCACCACCGGTTTTGGGGATTGCCGCCTCACAGCTCCGAGTGGCCGCGTTGACAATGGAGGTAAAGAACATGGTTTACTCTGACTCAATATCTCCAGACACCCTCGGGATGCGGTCGAAGCTCCGCCGGAGGTGGGAGTTCAAGATCTCTCTGACAGGGAACTCGGCCAAACGTTCCCAAAAGACCCTCACGGAACGTTTGGGTCTGCTGAGTCGGTCCAGCTTCCTCCCCAGCCATTGGATCCAACTCACCACTAGGTGGTGATCAGCAGAGTCTGCGCAGTAGTGATCCTGAGGTGGAGAAGCGACATCAAGGTCCTGCCCATACTCCTGCTCTCGCAAACTCAACCGCAAGCACAGCAGTCAAACATGACAGTGTATTTTTTTTTGTTTATTTGGCGCGCTTCCCATTAGGCCTGTCGCGATAGTCAATAAATCAATTAATAGCACGATAAAAAAAATTAGCTCGATAATTTTTCTGGCCGCGATAATTTCCATGGTTTTTGCATGTTTTTTTTTTTTTCTCTCTACCAAAGAGACTGGATGACAACTCTGGGTTCCTTAGCGTAGGAGGAGTGAACTAGAGTTTAGATTCTCTGCCCGAGCCCGAACTTGACCCGCCGGGTGGGGGCGATATTTCCCGACACTATCCTCTGGCCGGGCCGGGCCGGGCCCTTGATCTAGAGACGTGCACTCCCAACGCAATAGAGTGCAGCGCGGCACTATATTTGATGGCCGAGTGCAAGCGTTGGTGCGGGCGGTAATGCACTCACTCTGTGTGTGCGGTTTGCGGGAGAATAAAATGATTCGCGGGACTCCCGCAAACTAGAAATATCTATGAATAAAACATATAAAAACGAATAGATTTTTATTCATCTGTTTCAGAAAAGCAACAAGAACAACTAAAACTAAATAGAAACGATTTACAGGCCAGAGTTTCTATTATAACATGTTTGCAGAGTTGAGCAATGTAGCCAATCGCAGACATATGTGTTGATTTCTTGAACGCAATGGCCAATTAGAAGCATTAAAGATAGACTCCCCTCACCGCTCAAAACTGACTTTTTGTTCAGTGCTGAATTCTGTATGATGGCAAATCCTCTAATTATAACAAACAAAGTGTGGATATTATGAAAGATTCATTGTGCAGTCAGCTTCATTGATAATAACAGAGATGTGTGAGATCGCGATGAACTGTTAGCTTTTTAGGAATTATTAAGGGAGCGCACTTTGCGCGCATTCAGCCATGCCAAACCAAGCACGCAGTAGCCTGCTTGCTTTTATGTTAAATTGGTTTGTTAACAGTGGTTTGTGTGTTAATGCTTTAATAACAAATAATTTATCATAAAGTAGGGTTGGGTTTTGTTTACATCCATTTTATTTATTGTTTTTGGTATTTATTCAAGTGCATTTTTTGTTAACAGAGACTGAGAGTCCATTGCATTTATTGTTTTTGGTTGTTTTGTTCATTTATTGTGGATATTTAAAATGTTTTCCATTTTCAGTGCTAAAAAGTCTTTAGAAATAAAAAAAATATTGATCTTTGAAAAGGTGTACCTGCATTATTATGCCATTATCTTTATTTTAGATGTAAATGGTCTCAGAACGACAATATAATCGTTTATCGCAATAATTTCTTGGACAATCTATTGTCCAGCAAAATTTGTTATCGTGGCAGGCCTACTTCCCATTCGATTATATGGAGAGAGTGGGGTTTATGACCTACACTGCAGCTAGCCACCCGGCAGCGATCAAAATGTTTTGCCTTCGTGTGTGGCACATTGAAATCAAACACAAAAGATGATGTTGTGCATGTGATCTTCTGATCTGTACTACCAGAATAATAAAGCCATTTATGCAGAATTTTTTTCCCCATAACATTATTTATAGTGTGCCTGTGCCTCCCATCCAATAGAGTGAATGTGAACTGATCATGTCTTACTTTGTCTTTACTACTAGTTATAGCACAAAATAAAAATGATTGAACATCAGAAGGCATGCTGAAAGAAGCCGTAAAACCTTCTGAAATGTCTCATGTCATTGTTCAATCTGTGAAGTAAAATGACTTCAATAAATCAGCTTGTAAACAAATTAGTCATGTAACGTTACATTTACCACAGAAAAGCCATTCAATGTCCACAGTTTGAATAAATCTGCCAACAAGTTATTACAGCCAAATTTAAATGTTTTTTTGAAACAATTGGGAGTAGAAACATAAATTATATCATTATTATATTTCTAAATTATGAAAAATGTTGATGTAAAAATCATACTAACATTATAAGTGCACCCCAGGAAACATAAAACAATAAAACAATGCAGTTCATGACGACCCCTTTAAGTGATGCCTTGGAAAGACTGCAAAGATGAAGTAGCACTAATGTAATAAACCAGTTCGCCAAGTATTTCTGGAAACTGGGTGTTCGTCAACTTTGATATTTACAATTCTCTGCAGTTTATTAAACAAATCCATATTCAGCCATAAGAAACAGGGTAACACCCAAAAAGAATAGCATGCTGAAGATAATCAAACCTACCATTTTAAAGGCCCTGACTACTCAAAAATGGCACATAAAGGGCTTCTTCCCAATATAAAAATACTCTGAATGGATCGAAGCAGAGAGACAGATAGCAGGAAAAAGATGTAAATGACAGGGGAGCTCCTGAGATTACGTTAGGCAGGCCTGCACCCAAGAAGATAAGTGATGTCTTGTAAATGCCACATGCATGCACCTCACACTGTCGCCAAGGCAACAGTTACTCACATCCCCCATATGTCTTAATTATTCAGATTCCCCATTCAGATGACATGACTCTTCAGTAAGTACTCAAACTAGATTCACAGAGATTCCACCAGTGGGCATGAGCAGGATGACAGAGCGCAGAGCAGAATAGAGTGAGAAATATATCTGTTTAAAACACCATACCTTTCATCTGCTCAGATTTAGTCTGAAGGCTTCCCTTTTCAGGTCACCAGACTCTCAAACCATGCCAGACATACTGTAAATGCCCATTTACCAAGGAAGATAACTATAACTATAACAATAACTTTCTTTAAAAATGAAGCCTTCTAAAAAATAAAAAAAAAGTGTGAATTGTTGTGTGCAAAAAGCGTCTCTAACACAAAAATGCCTTTCTAAATTGTAAATTTGTAAATTGTTTTCCTCAGTTGATCATTTCACAGTGTCTACTGTGTCTCATTTGGATTAAATTCAGATAGTATGCAATGAAAGTCAAACTATAGTCTTGACTAGAGGTCGACCGATAGTGGATTTTACCAATACCGATATTTAGGTTTGGCCGTACGTGTCGATAACCGATTAATCGACCGACATTTTAAAAATAGATACTGGATATAAAAAAAAACATAACACTCCAAGTAAAACAGTGCTGAACTGAAATGTGCTCAATGAAATAATTATATAAATATTTATATATTAAAATGAGAACACATTCTACAGGTTTCTTTAGCTATAACCAAGAAACATAGGTAAATTTCATAGGTAACACTTTACAAGTCCCATTTGTTTAGTCCCAACAAGGATGTATAAGCTAGCTTCCATAAACTATATGCATCATGCAATACATTTTTTTACAGCATGTATTAATATTTGAGCAAGACAATTGTACCTTGATCATTCATGTTAGCTCATTGTACAACTAAGATTAGCAGATAAAATTTAAAAGTCAATTTAAAATGTATTAGTAAATTTTGACATTAACAAACTAACCATGGACAATATTATAACATTTACTAACCTTAGTTAATGCTAAAAATGTAATCTTATTGTAGTGTTACCATTTTATTTAAATCCAAAGAGTCTGCTATGCTTAAAGATGTCCATCTTTAAATATCTGCAAAGGCCAGAGCATTAAAATGCATAAAATGCATATTACATGTATAGTATAGTCTCTCACTTGATTTGCTTCTATATTAGAATACTTGATGATTATCTAATCAAAATAACAATATGTATTCCAGTGATAAAAAAAGAATTGAATCAAATGCGTTTCTGATTTGTTTTTGTTTCTGTCGGCTATATGAACATATCAATGTTGAGAAAGCAATCACATCACTAGCTTTAGATATGCAACTTCGCTGGCTAATAAATGCATAAAAGTGACCAGCTGGATATAAACTAGTGTAAATAGATGGTAATAGATTGTTAAATATTTGGGTCAGGTTTGCGACTTTGCGTGTGTTTTTGTCACATTGCTTTTATATAAATAAATATTGTATTGTATTGTATTGTATTGTATTGTATTGTATTGTATTGTATTGTATTGTATGGTAAGGCACATTTAAAAACAACCAAGGCTGACCAAAGTGCCGTACAGGACAGAATAAAAAATGAAGTAATAATAATAAAACAACCAATAAAGGGAAACACAACAATAGATAAACAATAATTACCTCAATTAAGCAGTGTTAAAGGCCAAGGAAAATAAATATGTCCTTAAAGAAGATTTGAAGGAGGAAACAGACGGGGCTAATCTAATGTGGAGAGGTAGACTGTTCCAAAGTGTAGGGCCCGCAGTTGCAAAAGCAACTGTTTTTTTAAGTCTAGATCTTTTTAAAGCTAACCTCGTTTTTTAAGTCTAGATCTAGGCACGATGAGTAGACAGTGATTGCTAGATCTCAGACTTCTAGAGGGAGTGTACGTGCAAAGTAGATCGGTCAGGTACTGAGGGGCCAATTCTTTGAATGCTTTATAAACAAATAATACAATTTTAAAATCAATTCTAAATTTGACAAGTAGCCAGTGCAGTGTGGATAAAATAGGGGTGATCGACTCATACTTGCGGGTCCCAGTGAGGAGTCTAGCAGCTGCTTTCTGCACTAGCTGTAGACGGGAGAGGGAAGACTGGGAGACATCAATATAAAGAGAGTTACAATAGTCTAAACGTGATGTAACAAAAGCATGGATCACTGTTTGGAAGTTACTCTTGGTTAAAAAAGGTTTCACTTTAGAGAGTTGGCGAAGATGAAAAAAGCATGATCTTACAACAGTACTGATCTGTTTATCAAATTTTAGGTTATGAATAGAAAGCCCAGATTTCTAGCGCATTGAGTTTCATATGGAGCAAGTGGACCACGGTCAACATCAAGCACAGTTTTCCCTGGGCCCAAATAAAATTATTTGAGTTTTATTTTCGTTCAAATTTAGAAAGTTACTTGACAGCCAAAGCTTAAGTTCATTTAAACAGGCCATCAGGGATTGTAAACCATTTTTATCATCATGTTTTAGCGGAAATTAGATCTGAATATCATCAGCATATAGATGAAAGGATACTCCATATTTATTAAAAATGGAAGCCAGAGGTAGCATATACAGGATAAACAATAGCTGGCTGAGGATTGATCCCTGTGGGACTCCACAATTTAGAGGTAGACTAGAGGAGGACTGATGACCGATACGAACACTAAAACATCTGTTGGTCAGATAAGAACGGAACCACTGTAAGACTGCGCCACGAAAGCCCACAGATATCTCTAGACGTCGCAACAGAATCTCATGGTCGACTAAATCAAATGCTGCACTCATCAGATCTATTAAAACTAAAGAAATGGATTTACCAGAATCAGTTTCTGTGAAAATATCACTTGAAACTTTTAAAAGGGCAGTTTCAGTACTGTGTAAAGCTTTAAAACCAGATTGAAACGTTTCATCCAGAGAATTTATAGCCAAGTATGATTGTAATTGAATCAGTGCAACTTTCTCAAAGATCTTCGAAATAAAAGGTAGATTATAAATCGGACGGAAGTTAGAAAGAGAGGAAGGATCCAAGTTTGTTTTTTTAAGATATGGCGTCACCACAGCAACTTTAAGACTGTAAGGGAAGGAACCAGTAGACAGGCACTTGTTGATAACCAATAAAAGGCCAGGACCGACTGTGTCCATTATTTGTCTCAGGAAAAAAAGGTGGAATAATATCCTGAGGACAGATAGTAGGTTTTAGGTGACCAACAATTTCATAACATGAATCCAGATCAATCAGCTTAAACTCAGACCAGATGGAAGAACATAATGGAACCTCATGCATAGGGTATACAGAGTTAGACAACTGAGATCTTAAGAGTTTTGATCTTATCAACAAATAACTTTCCAAAGTTGTCACAGAGAGCAGTAGAGGGCTCTAAAATAGATTGCACAAAAGGATTTAAAACAGAGTTAATAGTGGAAAAAAGAACTTGAGGTTTATGACAATTTTTTGTGATAAGTTCAGAAAAATAATTACATTTAGCAGCCTCTGCAGCTTTCTGAAACAAATTGTAAGAATTTTTCATCAGTTCATAAGAGATCTGCAATCGGTCATTTTTCTATTGGTGCTCAGCCCGTCTACATACCCGTCTATAACCGCTTGACGTACTAATGTTAGAGTCCTCACAGCCTCGACGGCAAACAAACTGCTGTTCTTTCTCTGCTAATGCAGCATCTAGTAAACAAATTAATAACTTTATAATGATATGGCAACATGGATTGTTGTGTTCTGTATTCATAGTGTTACAATAAACAACACGCGGTGCCAGTGTTAATTTGTTATTTGGCCTCTAGAGGCCGCTCTCGCTCTGTATAATGCCAGCAGTCTCTTCTCAGTGCTCTCGTACTGTGTAATGATAAAAGCGCACACTTCTCAGCAACTGATGCAACCAAAAACTATCGGTATGGATTTTTGGCATTTTGGATTTCAGTAAAACCGATGAATCGGTCGACCTTTAGTCCTGACCAGGTCACGTAAAGGCATCCCCATGGATGTGTGTTACCAGAGAACAAAGCTGTTTTAAACAGACTAGAGACAAAAAGTCACAGTCATAATATTATACATTTGTGATGAGATCTGAAATTTTCAGGCCCACAGTGTTGCAGCACCGGCAGCGCTTCAAGCATCATAATTACACTGAGTGATGCAATGTCATGGGAAACTTGGAGTTTAGAGGGCTTTTAATTAGAGAGGTTTAATTATCTGATTACAGGAGTACAAAACACACCAGACAATCAAGGGGTAAATGTCAGTTAACCTATTAAGCTTGTGACATCAGCCTGAGATGGGAAAAAAAACGGTTTCAAGAACTGACCAAACTCTAGTTAGTTCACCCTAAAAACAAAACTAACAGAACTAGTAAAATGTAGACATTGTTCAGAAGTAGCAGTGCTTTAAATGTGTGTCATTCAGCAGAAAAAAACTCAACTTGTAGGAAAAAATCTGGTTTGAATTCAGCATGTCAAGTCACATTTTATTAAAACCTCTTTCCCCATGACTTCCTGTGCTTTTTTTTCCTCCATCCTGTCACCTGATGGAGTTTTGGTGTCTTGCCACTTTTGGCTTGCTTAGTGGGGGACACTTAATATCAACATTATTATTGATCTGCCTGCATTGACACCATTATATGAGAACTGAACTGAGCTGGATGATGACATCACTGTTTTCTCCAGACTATATATATATATATATATATATATATATATATATATATATATATATATACACACACTCACCTTAAGGATTATTAGGAACACTATACTAATACTGTGTTTGACCCCCTTTCGCCTTCAGAACTGCCTTAATTCTACGTGGCATTGATTCAACAAGGTGCTGAAAGCATTCTTTAGAAATGTTGGCCCATATTGATAGGATAACATCTTGCAGTTAATGGGGATTTGTGGGATGCACATCCAGGGCACGAAGCTCCCGTTCCACCACATCCCAAGGATGCTCTATTGGGTTGAGATCTGGTGACTGTGGGGGCCATTTTAGTACAGTGAACTCATTGTCATGTTCAAGAAACCAATTTGAAATGATTCGAGCTTTGTGACATGGTGCATTATCCTGCTGGAAGTAGCCATCAGAGGATGGGTATGGTGGCCATAAAGGGACGGACATGGTCAGAAACAATGCTCAGGTAGGCCGTGGCATTTAAACGATGCCCAATTGGCACTAAGGGGCCTAAAGTGTGCCAAGAAAACATCCCCCACACCCATTACACCACCACCACCAGCCTGCACAGTGGTAACAAGGCATGATGGATCCATGTTCTCATTCTGTTTGCGCCAAATTCTGACTCTACTATCTGAATGTCTCAACAGAAATCGAGACTCATCAGACCAGGCAACATTTTTCCAGCCTTCAACTGTCCAATTTTGATGAGCTCTTGCAAATTGTAGCCTCTTTTTCCTATTTGTAGTGGAGATGAGTGGCACCCGGTGGGGTCTTCTGCTGTTGTAGCCCATCCGCCTCAAGGTTGTGCGTGTTGTGGCTTCACAAATGCTTTGCTGCATACCTCGGTTGTAACGAGTGGTTATTTCAGTCAAAGTTGCTCTTCTATCAGCTTGAATCAGTCGGCCCATTCTCCTCTGACCTCTAGCATCAACAAGGCATTTTTGGCCACAGGACTGCCGCATACTGGATGTTTTTCCCTTTCACACCATTCTTTGTAAACCCTACAAATGTTTGTGCGTGAAAATACCAGTAACTGAGCAGATTGTGAAATACTCAGACCGGCCCGTCTGGCACCAACAACCATGCCACGCTCAAAATTGCTTAAATCAGCGTTCTTTCCCATTCTGACATTCAGCTTGGAGTTTAGGAGATTGTCTCGACCAGGACCACACCCCTAAATGCATTGAAGCAACTGCCATGTGATTGGTTGATTAGATAATTGCATTAATGAGAAATTGAACAGGTGTTCCTAATAATCCTTTAGGTGAGTGTATATATGTATATGTATATGTATATGTATATATATATATATATATATATATATATATATATATATATATTAGGGCTGGGCAAGTTAACGTGTTATCGCATTTATTAATTAATGCCGACAATTTTTTTTATCGCACGTTAACAGTTTTTTTTTTTTTTTTTTTTTTTTTTTTTTGTGAAAGTCCGTTGCACACTGGCTCTGAATAGGACATAGGCCTACAGTCAAACCATGGATCACAGGAGGGGTGGGATGTTGGTCAGCCAGCAAATAACCCACCCAAACCAGCAGTGGAGAGAGGCTTTGGCAGGTTCTCTCAGGTGAACAGAAAAGGAGACAGCGCTCCGCGAGTGAATGACAGGCGCTCTATAGATAGTAACCACGGCAACGGCTTCTGTGCGCTACGCAGCTGGTCTTTTTAACTTAAATTAAAATGACATAACTTTACCTGATGTGCCTGCGTGTAGTTTAGCGGGGATGCTGTGCAATGTGAATTCCCTTCTGTTGATGTCCTGATAACTATTTAAATATTGGAAACTCACAAACAGCGAGCCGAGGATCAGTCTCTCTTCCAATGATTTGTACTGCGCCTCGTGTACAAAAAGTTATAGACAATCAAAGTCCTTTTAGACAATTCAACTTCGGCAACAACGGGCGGGCGCGGGCGCGTGCGTGAGGCGAGCGCGTGAGGCGAGCATGACCGCAACAGTTTCACAGAACGCACCCGCTTGTCGCTGCACCTTGTGCTCGACCAATTCACCTCAATCTAAAAGGCTGATTTATACTTCTGTGTCGGACTTACGCTATACACTACGCGTTGGTTGGTTTTACTTCTGCGTCGTTGTCCGCGTTGACGCGCAATTACACATGCAGAGGGAGCATGTGAAACCCGTGGAGCGGTTCTAGCAATCACAGCGCTTGCGGTACGGGTAGAATTGACGCGTTGTTACATTTTTGGAGAGGTGCACGTCAGGGTACGACGTTAGTTCGACGTAGAAGTATAAATTGGGCTTTACCTCTGTTTAATGCAATCTTAGTGTACGTGGGAAACCATGGCATGACCAAACCTAAGCTACTATCAGAGAAGTAACGTTGGTCGACTTATATCTCATGACTTCTGACTACATAGACTGTTTCTGCTGCTAAAAGACACCTGTTGATACCTGTTAAGAAAAAAAAAACAAGAAAACTGGACTCGTTTTAACAAGCTAGATAAAAGGTAATGCCCTGGCAGTGGCAAATAGCTTTGTTTTAATATTTTATTTGATTACATTAATGTTTAAGTTGAGATTTACAATAAATATTTTATTACTGTGTAAAGGGAATACTGCTGGTATAAAGCACCTTATTTGTTTAAAGTTTTTGCAAACCACATGTTATTACACTTTTGTGTATATAGCAGTACATTTAAATCAAAAGTGAGTAATACACTACTTTAGAATTCATTATTAAAGCTTGCGCGTAACAATGCGATTAATCGCAAGAAAATCATGCGATAAAAATTTTTAATCGTTGCCCAGCACTAATATATATATATTAGTGCTGGGCCGTTATCGGCGTTAACGTGCTGCGTTAACGTGAGACTCTTATCGGGCGATAAAAAAAATATCGCCGTTAATCAAAGTTGTTTTGGGATCATAAATAGCTTTTTCGAATATCGTTATATTTTCGCGCAATTCTAATGTGTAGTAGGCTATGACGCCGCGCCTACTGTCACAGATCGCGCAGTAGGGTATTTTCCTGTCAGGGACACAAGGTGTACTTTTACTTTGTTACGTTGGGCGACGTTCCTCTCGTTACTTTATTTTAATGCAATACGTTGTTAAATGAGTTTATTCCAATCGCGCTGTGTCCTTTGTATGGGCATGAGCGATGCTCATTTACAAATGAATCACTCTTTTGAGTCGATTCTGTTCACAGACTTCATCAAACAAGTTGTCAGATGATCTGTCTAAATCGGTTTGCGAATCAGTTGATCTGTTCAGTTCCTCGCGCACTGAATCGTCTGAAGCGCTTTCAATTCACACTCGGAGTCGAAAGAGGAAGATTTAAGAGCATCACGAGCGTTGGATGAAGTGGCCGATCTACAGTCTAGTCTAGTGAATGCAAATCTGCAAATGCATCATGTTTTTGCCAGCGATGAAGATCTTTATTAGTTGAACATCTTCGTAAGCTGTCTGTGAATGAATGATTCCACAGGACGATACATTCGATTTCATTTCATTCAGGTAATACATTGTGTGTGTATTGCGCGTGTATTGCGCAGTGGCATAATCACACGAATAGTTTACATTGATTGAAACTAATTTGTTTAAAAAATGAGGCTATTGCAGTAACAAGGCAGGTTCACATAAAATTCTTATGACATATGATGACATTATTTTTTGATCTAACGAGCATTGGCGATGCAAAAACGGACTGTCGTGCGTATTGTTTTTTTCTTCTTCCAATTAGCCTACTATGTTTAAAAAAAAGGACGAAAACATGTTACTTGTTCAATTAATAAACAGTTTGTTTGATGACAAATCGCTAAAGATGAAATTGGCCTCCCTTTCTGTCATTGCGTTTTTTTTTTTTTTTTTTTTTTTTTTTTTTTTACGATATTCGGCTTTTGCTCCTCGATTGTCGAATGGCATTTTTGGCAGAAATGCACATCCCTACGCGAGGCAAACTATTCTCAAAGACTTACTTTTAGTCATTATTTGGGTAGCACACATATTCTGAATGCCTTCGGGAGAATTCAAATGAGCCATTTTAATCTAGATTAATCTAGATTAATTTCAATATTAATCTAGATTAATCTAGATTAAAAAAAATTAATCTATGCCCACCTCTAATATATATATATATATATATATATATATATATATATATATATATATATATATATATATATTAGGGATGCCACAATTCTCAATATATTGCAAGCATTGTTTTACACGTGTAAATGCGCATGTGAACGCCGTCAGCGTTAATCACAGGTTCGCGTTTAAAGTCTGATCATTTCGACGGAGGTGAATCAATCAAAATTAACTTTAGCTGGAAATAACATTATTCAAGAACCGCTATAAAGCCAAAACAATCTCTGTTACCTTAAATTATATGTTTATCCGGAACTTACAGCAGCGCACACGAAGCTGGGATGGAGTTGCGGAAGCGGGGCTTGGAAGTGGAGGTGCCGACAGAGGTTACGGAAGAAGTCGCTGAGACTCGACTGAAGTCCTTGGGATGGCAGCGGGAGGTCCGCCCCCCGCGAGAGCACAGAGTCCCTACTACGGCGCAGAGGGCAAAAGAGAAATTGATGGAGTTTCAGAGAAGCGGGAAAAAATGAAGGATGAGTGGCGTTTGCATTATTGACACAGGAAGGCCTCTGTAATTCACAGGACTGAAGGAGAGGCACCAGAGAAGGAGTTAGGACGTTGGACACTTAGGAAGTAGTTTCCCAACCTTACATAGGGCCCTCCCCTTACGGGAGACACTACCCTAGGCCTACCGACGGGGCCCAGTTGGGAGAGATATTTTTCCCTTTGAGTTGGAGTCACAGGTATCCCCGGTTTCATTGTCTCTATTTATTTTATTCTTTTTTTTTTTTTTTTTTTTCGTTAATAGTTCCTGTTCACTTGTGGGGTCTACAGCAATAATTTACTCAGGGTATGAGTGGGTCATGTAAACTGAAAATTGAGACAATAAATGTAAATGGTCTGGGTAACCCGATAAAAAGGAGTAGGTTGATAACGAAATTGAAAAGGGATAATATGCAAGTTATATTCATACAAGAAACTCATATGTCAAATTAAGAACATGAAAAATTTAAAAAGCTCGGTTACATAAATTCATTTTATAGTTCGTACAAGAATAGCAGAAGGAGAGGAGTTATTACCCTAATCTCAAACACTGTTAATTTTGAATTGACTGAGGAATGTTCCGATAAACATGGCAGATATGTGATTGTTAAAGGGAGGATTGACAATACTGTAGTTACGCTAGTCAATGTGTATGCTCCCCCTGAGGAAGACAAAACATTCTTCAACTTATTGTTTGACAAAATAACAATGAGTGAGGGGATTTTGATATGTGGAGGCGATTGGAACACAATTTTGAATTACACTAAAGACACAACAAGTACTAAAAGATATAAAAACATCAAATCCAAGAATCTTAATATTCTAATGAAAGATGCAGGTCTGTGTGATGTTTGGAGAGTTCTGCACCCATTAGAGAGAGACTATACGCATTATTCTGCTGCTCATAAGGTACATTCTAGGATTGACTACTTTCTGATGAATACAATAGATAGACATCGGGTTATAGATTGTGAAATCGGAATAGCAGATGTGTCAGATCACAATGCTATATACTTAACTATACATCTTGATATTCCAAACAAAACAACATTATGGAAAATGAATGTTAATATTCTTAATAATGAAATCGCGATGCAAGAAATCAAAAAAGATATTCAAGACTGTATAGCCAACAATATTATGGGACACTATAAAAGCAATGATGATAGGAAACCTGATATCAAGGCTAGCTCACATTAAAAAAGAAAAAGCTATTACAAGCTGAATTAGAACAAAATATGAGAAAACTAGAAAAACAACAGCATACAGATAAGAGTGATACATTGGCTGGTATGATAAAAGGAATTAGAAAACAATAAGCAGACATGGCAAACGAGGAGACAGAAAAGAAACTGAGATTCACAAAACAAATCTTTTATGAATCAGGTCCCAAAGCAACCAAGATATTAGCAAAAAGATTAAGATCACAGCAAATAAGGAACTCAATTAACAAAATCAGAGATCCAGAAAGTAATGTCATAACATATGAACCTGAGGAAATCAAAAATATTTTTCATAAATATTATAAATCTCTGTATAGTCATTCAGAACAAGTAGATAAAAAAAATTGAAGATTATTTAGCGGAATTAGATCTCCCTCTCTATAGTAACTACTCAAAATGGATCATTAAATTCACACATTACTAAAAAAGAACTTGATAATGCTATTAGTAGATTGAAAAGTAAAAAAAGTCCAGGTACAGATGGCTATCCTAACAAATGGTATAAAGTTTATAAAGAAGACCCTTTAGGTTGGAATCTTTTAATTGGCCACTCAAACATGCAAAATGCCCTCCCTCATAGAAAGAGGCCATGATAACAGTCATACCAAAGGAAGGTCAAAATAAAGAGTTATGTGAGTCCTATCGTCCAATTTCCATTTTGAATGTTGTTGATTATAAATTATTCACGTCTATAATCACTAGAAGATTAGAAACCTTCCTCCCTGACCTGATAGATGAGGACCAGACGGGTTTTATAAAAGGTCGCCAAACACAAGATAATATTCGGCGCACATTACATATAATTAATGAAGTCAATAAACAGAGCACTCCTACAGCCTTAGTAAGTCTTGATGCGGAAAAGGCTTTTGATAGAGTCTGCTGGAATTTCCTTTTTGCGGTTTTGAAAAGAATGGGTTTTGATAAAACTATCATTAAATGTATACAGGCCCTATATGATAAACCAGTGGCTAGAATTAATATAAATGGCAACTTAACAGACAGATTCGAGCTCTTCAGAGGGACAAGGCAGGGATGCTGTCTGAGCCCCTCCCTATTTGCCTTGTTTATAGAGCCTTTGGCTCAGTATATAAGACAAAGTAAAGAACTTAAAAGAATCACAGTCGCTAAGGATGAACATAAATTAGGTCTCTTTGCAAATGATATTATCATGTACCTCAGCAATCCAGATTATACGATTGCTAAACTTTTTACGCTACTAAAAGATTTTGGAGGGAAATCTGGGTATAAGTTAAACATTTCAAAAACCCAAGTTCTCTGTATAAAATACAGACCAGCTGACTTAATCAGACGAGCTTACAAATTAAAATGGGATTCAGGAAAAATAAAATATTTAGGTGTTTATCTGACTAGAGAACTAAATACATTATATGAGGCTAATTATAATAAGATTCATGAAGTTATACAAAAAGATTTGACAAAATGGGCAACACTAGTAATGGATTTAAGCTCAAGGATAGAGGTGATAAAAATTAATGTGTTGCCTAGATTGCTGTACTTATTCATTTCACTGCCAATTTGTATACCAAAAACTCAATTTGATAAATGGGATAAACAAGTGAGTAGATTTATTTGGAAAGGGAAAAGACCAAGAGTTAAGCTCAAAACTCTACAACTAGAGAAAAAAAGAGGACTTGCTCTTCCTAATTTTAAAGAATATTTCCTAGCTGCCCAGTTAAGATATATAATCTATTGGTGCTCATCAGAATATTACTCCAAATGGAAACACATTGAGCTTAACTATGGAACATGCCAACCACAAACGAGGTTGGGTGAGAAAACATCTAACCAACCTATAGAACAAAATCCTATAGTAGACACAACAATTAAGATCTGGTGGGATATAATGAATAAATACAAATTGGAGGGGGATTGTAAATTGTTGATATGGCCATTGTACTCTACAAAATTCAGAAGTGGACAGATGGATAGCACATTTACAAGATGGACAGACAAGGGAATCACCGCAGTGTGTACATTAACAGAGGGTAAAAAGTTTAAATCCTTTGAAAACTTGAAGAGGGAATTTGACATGGAAAACTCTGATTTATTTAGGTATCTCCAACTAAGACATTTTTATAATACAGACATTGAAAATCACCTCTCTCAAGAGGGCAGTGATTTAATAGATATGATCGCAGGGGCATACAGACATTTACCCTCGAAAACTGTATCCAGGGTGTACAAATGTTTACAAAATGGCAATAGGTTTGACTCACTGTACATAAAACAGAAATGGGAGGTAGAACTGCAGCTTAAATTGTCAGAGGATGATTGGCATTCGATCTGTCTTTTTCAACAAACGTCTACTAGGTCCAGACAATGGAGAGAATTTGGCTGGAAGAACTTGGTGAGATACTTTATTACCCCCCTCATCAAAAGCAAACAGTTAAAAAAACAACAACAGTGTTGGAGACTTTGCGGGGATGTCAATGTCAATCACTCTCATGTATTTTGGTCATGTATAAAAATTCGCCCCTACTGGGAATCTATTGTAACAGAAATGGAAAAAAATTTGGGATACAAAATACCGAATGATCCACAGTCTCTGTATTTAGGCCTGATAACTAAAGATGATGTTAAAGGGGAAGACATTTATCTACTCAAAGTGATGCTGATATCAAGTAAGAAAGTTATAACGAGGAAATTGGTTGAAAAGTGAACCTTTAAGTCTTGATCAATGGAGGAATATCATGGAGGAAATATGTGCAATGGAAAAAATGACCCATGACCTAAGACTGGAAGCACATAAATGTATAATACGATGGTGGAAATGGACTTCTTATGCAACTCACTCAAATGTATGAAGCAAATGGAAGACCTGTATTTGTAGCACCCTACTAGTTGTTGTTTTTGGGGGGTTTATTTTTATTTATTTTTTCATTGTGGAATTTAAGAAATGCAAATAAAAAAAAGAGAGAAAAAAAATTATATGTTTATCTCTGTAATCTCTGCTTTAAAGGTGCAGTGTGTGATTTTTAGCGACATCTAGCGGTTCGGTTGCGCTGCGTGAGCCCACTGCTCACCCCTCCCTTTCGAAGAAGCTACGGTGGCTAAAACGGGACAAACATATCGTCGTCTCACTCGTCTGAGACAGCAGAGAATAGCCAGAGTAAGCCAAGAGTGTGTAACATTGTCACTGTACCACAGTCCATTATAAACCACATCATGGATAACGTTTTCAAAGCCATAGTCAGGTGAGGATCAAGGGTCTATAATATAATAATAGTACCTTAATCAGCTGATTGTCTAAACCCATAATACAGTGAGGGAGAAGAACCACATTAAACTAGGCAACTATATATTTTTCTAACAGGGTAGCTGCTAGTAAAAGTTTAGCTGGCTAAATATGAGCTGTTACTGTGGCTGAGCTGGTTAAAGCGTAAAGCCTTGTTTATACTCGACGCGTCCGCATGAGCCCAAAGGTGCGCGCGGCAAAAATGACATGATTATAACAGTGCGCGCGCCTCCGCATCCCCTAGACACCATTTACTACACACAATAGGCTTTTTTTCTCTGATTTTGAAAACTCTTCGCGATCGACTTAAAATGCTTCCAAGATCGACGGGTTGGTGATTCCTGTAACGTTACTGTTTTATGGTCAATGACAAGAGTACTAATCAGCTGTCTCACGAACGTAACCAGCACATGTATCCCCACATAGCAAAGCCATAACACAGAGAGGGAGAACTAAGTTACATGAAACAATCCAACTACATATTTTACACCACTGACAAGTCACTACTCACGGTGTTTATGGCTAGCTTCTAGCTTTCTGCTGCTTCTCTTTCAAGGTACGAACGAAACGCGCTCTGTAGCGCTGTTTGTGCGCGTTCGGCTACGGTAGAAATATGACGTCACAATATGTCGACCTTCATAGAAGGGGATTCCCGCGCCTATGTAGATATAAATGCCTCATTCTAAGGTAATAAAAACATTACGGTTTATAAAGTAAGTTCTTTATACACCACTGAAAACATAGTTATGGATGTCATTTTGCATTTCTGTTAATAGATACTCAACATTTTTACTGATTGCACCTTTAAAACAATCCATTGTTAAAAGCGCTATATAAATAGAGATGACTGACGTGTAGCCTACTCAAATGGAAACCTCAAAATACAGGAATAGATAGCTGACCTAAGTGAAATTGCACTTTACATTCTGAATGAAGGACACTGTACTGGAGTACTGTTAAGTTTAATTAAGATGGTTTATTTATGTTTACTGAAGTGCAAGTATGTTTATTTGAAATGGTCAATTTATGTTTACCAACTTCACATATATGTTTATTTTCAAAATTTAGGAATTTATGTGTTCCCCATGGTTCCCCATCCCCAGTTTGTACATGGGCTACCAGCAGCTGTGAAATGTGGGTGTTAATTTTATATTATACTATACTGTACACTAGGAACTAGTGGACTTTTCTTAGCTTTTAAGTAAAATAAAGGAGTATTGCAATAAATCGTTTTTATTTTTTTCTCCTTAAACTCTTACTGTTCCTATTGAAAATAACAAAAAAAAAAACACTCTTATGTGTCAAGCCATCAGAACAGAACCGAACAGAAAACTGTGGTTAAAAACCGAGCTATGTATTGAATCGTGGGCTAACTGTATTGTTGCATCCCTAATATATATATATATATATATAAACCGACTAAATTAATAACTTTTTTTACAACAAAAATGAACCATCACTGAACTTACTTAAGCTGGACAATGATGCGATTTTCCTCTAGATCTGTTGTACAGCAGAAACAAACTCGGTTGCATTATTTTCCTGTTATCACTGTAAAGCTGCTTTGAAACAATCTTTATTGTAAAAAGCGCTATATAAATAAAGGTGAATTGACTTGCTCTCGCTACTTTACCATGGCAAAAGCCCAACAAAAATATTAAACAGTAAAAGGCAAAGCAAAACAACGCTTTTGGCAAAGAAAAACATGAGACAACGCAAAGAAAAAAAACCAAACCAAATCCTAGTTTTAGACAATGTAAGTGAGTGGTTGGGTGACTTGGTGAGCTGATCCTTCCTCATAGGACTAGTTTCAATGAATTCACCCAATGAACAGCCTCAACTGAGTGTTTATGGGAGTACTGGAAGAACCTGTAGTGCTCGACTTGACTATTCACTTTTGTACTTCCTTAAAAAAAACTGGAAGGAAAAAATGTAAAGAGAAAGAGTAAAGGGAAAAACAAATGGGCATGTTACATAACACCTGCATAAAACACTTGTCAGCAAAGTTCCTCAGTGCGGTCATCCGTCAATGTCAATCGGTCATTACAGACAGACCTCGGAGAACTCCCCTGACGATGTAAGATACACAGGTCACGACCCGGATATGCCTTTTTAACCATCTTAAATTCCACCAGGTTTAAAAAGACATTTCAAGGAATGTTAGGTCAAGAAAAAACAAATAAACAAGCATATTGATTGCCACTTATTTGCAAAGTGGAACCGTGCTTATTTAGAAGGATACAGTTCAAGTCAGTGAACAGCACTGGTTCCCTTCCGAAGGGAACTCGCACTGCGTCGAATGACGCTTTGGGGAACGCCTCAGGCGTGACAGGAGTCTGAAATCACAACCAATCACAATAGCGTGAATGATTAACGTGCGACCTGGAAGTATATAAGGGCGCCTTGCAAACATGACATATCATCTTTTCGTCTTCAGGGACTGTTTTGTCTGTAACCGCTTTGAAAATCAGGTAATTATGAAATGCTTTCAGAAGTGTGCAGACCCGTGCTCAAGATATCTGAAGCCGGGTGACACACACGAACTGTGCATTTTTCTGTCTGGGAAGGAAGCGCACAGGCAGTTCGCGAGGGAAACGCCTGAACAAATTGTGATCGCTCCACTCTCGCCTGTCCCTCTTCTCTCGAGAAGAGGGTTCAGCGTCTGGATGTCTAAGATGAAGCCCGCCGATCGCCTTGAGGGGCTGTAATCATCTCAGACGATGCAGCGGCTGACGAGGGTAAGCTGCAAAAGGATGAAGTTTAAAAAAAAAAAAAAAAGGGAAAACTTAGTCCGGCAGCGAGCGCTCTCCCGGACAAACAGGAGATGGCTGATGAGGGTGGTAATAATAGGATATATCCTGTATATTCTCAGCCACCCTGCCCCGTGTATGCTGAGCTGGTTGGTGTTATGGAACGCGCCACGGGCAGGCTGCAGCTGCCGTGGCTGCTCGTTGGGGGAGAAATCCATCGCGATGAGAGCGGTTTTTCCCCGGTCATAGAACCACCAGCTCAAGTGAGCCTTTCATTTCTTTCCGATCTCATATTGAGATCGAGAGGACAGGGAAGAACCCATTCTCTGCCTGTATCCACCAACATCAGCAGGCTAGTCTCGCTGATGTTGAGAGGATAGGAGAGTGTGGGTATGCGTCGATGGGAAAACAATCGACACTGAGAGCTCAAACCCTGCCAGTTGAATGGCAGAGCATACACGTCAGCGGGTCAGGCCGGTGCTAGCCTGCACATCATGGCAGTGTTACAGGTACACCAGGCCGATCTGCTGGGGGATCTCGACCAGGGGGTTGGGCCCCTGAGACGGTTACTGAGCTGCGCCGCAAAAAAAAATATATATATATAGCTCTCCGGGCCACCATGCCGGTCGATGGCGACGATACTGGCCACGGAGAGACATTTGTGGTTGAACCTGGCTGACATCAGGAAGAAAGAGAAAGGCATTCTCCTCGATTCTCTGGTTTCGCCCTCTGAGCTTTTCGGCACCTCCGTGGTGGCGGTGGTTGAAAAGTTCAGAGAGGCGAAGGCGCGCTGTATCCAGGACATATATACCGCTGAGATCCGTGTCCAAGCCCAGACAGATGGGAGGGCCTGGCCTATCATGGTCCGAGGACCTAAGATGGGGCCAGAGAGCCAGTGTCACCTCTCGTGCGCCTCCTCCATGGAGGAGTAGGTCGCAGAGGAGGCGCAACTGAAGGTAAATTCCCACTTAAGATGCTTATCGGGTAGTAGGCCTCACTCAGCTTCCCTGAAGGCGAATCCCCACCTACATTGGCTATCAGGTACTAGGCCTCACCAGGCCTCCCTGGAGACAAGCCCAAGGACAGACAACTGGACAGCTAGCCTGACTTACTATCGGGTAGCAGAAAAAGCTCCCAGATATTATGGCTGGCAGGTAGTAGGCCTCACCAGGCCTCCCTGAAGACGAGTTCCCACATTCTGTGAATATCAGGTAGTAGGCCCCACCAGGCCTCCCTGAGGGTGAGTTCCCCACATACTATCGTTATCAGGTAGTAGGCCTCTCTAGGCCTCCCTGTAGGTGACCACATACTGTTGCTATCAGGTAGTAGGCCTCACCGGGCCTCCTTGTGAGTGGTTCCCTAGCGGTGCTGGGTTCAGGAAGCTAGTGGCCTCTTGCTATCAGTTCAGCTGGTCTTAGCAGTCAGCTGCTAAAGGCGAGCTTGCGCCCTGGCTCGACTAAAGTGTTCATTCTCTGCTACTGGTTCCCTCCCGGAACCTTTTTCCTGCCTACAGCCTGGTTTTGCCTACCAGGGGGACCATGTGCTCCCCTCATTGAGGGTCACTATGAGCACGCGGACTCCTGAGTCTGGTCAGACGGTCGTAGGCCTCTCGTGAGGCCTCCCAGTTAGATGAGTTCTTAGGCCTTCACAGGCCTCCTCAGTGTTTTGAAACACAGACACTGGGTTGATCCGTGGATCGAGTAGAGAAACTCCCCTCGCTGGCAAGGGTTGGGAAGCACCATGCTGAGTCATACTCTCCGGGATATCCCGTCTCTGAGATCCGGGCAGAGTGGTTCACTGCCAGCTTCGCAGTCCCTCGGGTTGGATGCCTTACCTAAGGCAAGTGTCCAGAGGCTCTGTCTTCGGACAGACAGGAAGTGGCCAGACTAAGTGTCTATGTATCTGATGCCGGGTCAGGCCGTCCTAGTGCCATTTCGGGGTGAGTACGTTCCCCTGAATAGTGACTGGCTGGGGTTCCTTCGGGTTCCCTAGCCACATTCCCTAGAAGGGACCCCTTCTAATTGAAGTTGTGGTCCTAGGCCTTTGAGCAGGCCCCGGTAGGCTTTTCATTTAACTATGTTTATGGAGGTTTTCCTGTGAGGCTTATAGCTTAGGCTATGACCGTAGGGAATG
Source organism: Tiaroga cobitis (assembly GCA_030578255.1). NCBI lineage: Eukaryota > Metazoa > Chordata > Actinopteri > Cypriniformes > Leuciscidae > Tiaroga > Tiaroga cobitis. Next base: position 15,482,408 of record CM060595.1, on the reverse strand, counting down.
ATGTCACTGACAGCCCAGTGTGACCTGAGGGTGAGTGGTTCTAGCATTTCATTTGAATTTGCTGGTTCAGATAGTTGTCACTGCCTGAGGGCATGCACTCCCCTTAGCATGGCGGCGTGGGTATATCATTCCCCAAAGCGTCATTCGACGCAGTGCGAGTTCCCTTCGGAAGGGAACGTCTCAGGTTATGACTGTAACCTATGTTCCCTGAGAATAGGGAACGAGACACTGCGTCTCCTTGCCATGCCTCGGGGCCTGCCTGCCGTACAGTCCCTTCGGACGATAAGGTGATTTGTCATGTTTGCAAGGCGCCCTTATATACTTCCAGGTCGCACGTTAATCATTCACGCTAATGATTCAAGGGGTGTCGCCGGTCAATGTGATTGACGTGATTTGATAGTGATTTCAGACACCTGTCACGCCTGAGGCGTTCCCCAAAGTGTCATTTAACGCAGTGTCTCGTTCCCTATTCTCAGGGAACATAGGTTACAGTCGTAACCTGAGACGTTTGTCAATGATTAACCTCCACGGGCCTCGCTTTTTTTCTTAGTGCGAAAGAAACTCAAATAATTGTTAAGTGTCTACTTTTGTGTACACTCACAATAAAAACGAAATGTTGTGCTTTTCGTAAAATAAAGAAAACAAACATGATGCAAGCTCTGCTGTCTCTCTCTCAGTGAAGTCCATTCTGAAATGCGTCTGAAAATTAACTTAACTCAGCGAATACTTGCCACAGACATGAGAGATATGTCTTTAGAAAATTTGAAGAGTCTACTTTTAAGTGAAGTAATTCATATAAAAAATAAATATTCTCTGTTTATGTAATCCGTATGAAACCAACGCGAGGTTCAGTTTCTTAAGTCTTGCTCATTATTTCTAATGTGACCACACCAACGCGCTGCGCAGTCTTTGACACGCAAATTGCCCATGTGTGAGGCACGCAAACCTGTAAATGCCCCCATTACCTCAGCAAACAAAGCATCAGCTTCATCATTCCTTTCATCGAGTTTGGAAGGCATGCTGTGAGGAATAAGCCTAGAATTACTTCAGAAGAAGAAGAACACGATAGATCCAGCGGAGGTAAGGAATTTACTTACATTAGTTAACGTGTTATTGTTGCATAAACTTCATATTGTACTAGTTGAATTGCCAGATTAAAATGTGTGAAATCGACGGAAACATGTAGAAATATGAAATATAGACAGGTAGGCAACATTTCAATGCTAAATAAATATATATGTACGACACGAGGATGTTTTTATGCTCTATAATAAACAGTATGATATAAAAATAGTATGAGTGTTTACACTGTAAGATGATGAATATTAGAATGTTTAGACCAGTGTTTGAGTGTTTACTGTGAAATACTTTGTTTGTGGATATCTGCTCAAACGTAGATGTTTATAATGTGAAATATAATAAACAATAAAGTTTCATAGGGAGTGCGTTTACATGCACCCTCATGATGCGATTATAATGGGATTTTTTTGGGGGTATTTGAAAAGCAAAACGTGGCAAACATTACATGTTTTATCCAAACTCATTTCATAACGTCATAACGTATGAACACATTTGAAGTAATTATGATAATATATATATTTTTCTCTAGTGTAGTGTACTGAAGTGATCCTTTCTAATGATTTATAGTTATAGGCCGCCTGCATTTTCCCCCAAAAAATCCCATTGGCTGACAGCTCTTCCACAGGCGGCATTTAATACGGTCATGAATTTCATCCAAAACCTCAGAATATCATCCAGTGAACCCAGTGTAACGGATAGTTTGCAATTCTAATAAGAGTGAATACATCTTCACACAGTTCCCCCAGGGGAAATTCAGGGATGTTTTAGTGTGTGTCATGAAGGCTGTGAGTGTCTTTCTGACAGTAGCTGTACACACACAGACTATGGGAATTAAACTACATGAATTGCATCTGGAGCAGAGGTGTTTTTCATGCGCAGGCAAAGTGATTGTGTTTGAATCGTCTCTCGTTCGCTATACATGGTGAAGAACACATTAAATCAGTGTCTGTATGTCGCCTGCATACATATTATTTTTAAAAGAACTGAAAAGAATAAATTTTGCTTAGTGGTAAAATCTTGTTTCATATCAGCTTAGTACAAAACACAGACATGTCAATCAATCTCTGTCAGTCTCAGTGATGAGGGAGCAGTGGATAGATGTAGACCCGAACACACACCTCCTTGAACAGAGTTAATTAAACTGCAGAAACGTCAAAACTCCCTGTTATTTGTGCTTCCTGGAGCTCCTTAACCCTCTGGGGACCAAAAACGCGCCCGCGCGTTTTGCTGTTTTTTTTTCACATAGCAGCAACATACACTTAAAATACTCCGTCATTTATGGTCATATAAATAAAATCAATACATGATTATAAACTATAGAGGGTCTTCTTTTTTTGTGTACACTCACATTAACATCAAAACCGTGTTTAAAAAAAATAAATATATAAAATAAACAGGGTGCGCTTTCAGCTCACTCTGTCTCTGCAAAAATCTTTCTGAAACATGTCTGGAAAATTAACGAAAACTCAGCTCATTATCGTTAATTTGTTCACACCCACTCGCAGAGCGCGCTATTCACAAGATAATGTGTTGAGGCCATATGCAAAATAGATAAACACCCCCAGGCAAATGCCTTAAAAGCAGCAAGTTTCATAACAAGATTCACTCACTTTCCTGCTGCGTTTGGAAGATGGCACGCTACACCGGCGCGGAAGCTCTTCAGCTCGTCCTGGACAGTGACGAAGAGTTCACATTTTCCTCAGAAGAAGAGCGGGACTCTGACGATGAACGTTTGTATTTTGAAGAGCGACTTGATCCAGCCATGGATACAATTTCGGATGAGTAAGTCTTTTAGTTTAACTTACATTCGTTGACAAGCTATTTTATATAAACATGTACATATTTTACTGGTTCGACTATTTCCAGACTTGCCATCCAGTAGCCTATTCAGAGTATTGAAATTTAAAATATGTCTTAATAGGCAGGTTTTACTTACATTTAAATTGTCTAGCCTATAGGCTAAATGCTGTATGATATGTAAAATGATATTTAAAAAATATTATCTATGTTTAGATAAAATTTTGACTAGGCTATAGTGTTTATGCTGTCTCAGGGGCATAAGCATTTACTGTGAGATACCTGCCTTTAGTTTTGTTTATTTATCGCTCACAATTGCTTTGTTTATAGCCGACTGATTATTTTTTAATCACATTTGATTTGCTTAGAGCAAATTTAGAACATTTAGTTTCTCCACATAGAGGAATTATAATAAAACAGATTGAAAACCTTTGAATCTCCTCTCATTCTTTGTTCAGGCTGCTTCACTTGATGGGCCATTAGCCATTGGGAGAGTGTCTGTCACACCCCTGGTCTGAATCTCATTAATATTGATAGGCCATCCCACGCATAAACCTCTTCTGACCAAAAAACTGTCATACAAAGTATAAATTAATGTCATTGTTTTATGTGAACGATCAGGCAGGATGATTTTCACATCATTTTGAAGCCAGAACTCGAAGCGACAACATCCATTAGTCAAAAGTCTTGTGGACACATATTTAGTATGTGTTTTGTGGTTTTATTTCAGCCACTTTCATTTTTATTTGTTTCAATAACCACGCATAAACATTATTCTCTTAAAAATACAAACATGGACATACATATTATAACACAGATTATGGTAGCCCCGTTTGTGCTATATAGAGTGAATTTACACCTTTGCCATTAACATGTTTATAAATAACTGAAAAAAGCACAAATGTCAGTGCATGTCAAAATATCCCAAGGGCCAAAAAAACACATTGGTCCCCAGAGGGTTAAAGTCACAAGTTGCGTAACCGAAAATATTCAACGCTCAATCATTCCACTCTCAAAAAACAAGGCATAACCTACTGACAGAAATGTTGACGTACTATCTGCACACAAAAGCTCTTTAAAATTCAACAGAAGTGGTAAATTTAAATGTATTCAAATGTACATCTCATGATTAAAACATGAATAAACTGTATCAGCAATGAAAATACAGTGTTTGCTTGTGTATGTGTTTATGACAGAGAGAAAGTGAGAAAGGACAAAATCTCAAAATATTAAAAGGAGATGGGAGAAAAACTAGATTTGCATTTCCAGAAGGAAATATCAGATCTTGCAAGGAAGCAAGAGAATAAATGTTTAAGTTTGATTTTTTGACTCTGTTGTTGCATAAATAAAATAACACATCAGAGCTGCTTTACCAATAAAGAAGAAGATGATGATGAAGAAAAAGACAAAGAACGAAAAGGTGAAGGTGAATAAGAAGAGGGCGAAGTAGAAGAAGAACAATGCAAATGTGAAAGAATTAGAAGAATGAGAAGGTGAAGAAGGTGAAGAAGAAGAAATAAGAATGAGGTGACGATGAAAAAGAATGAGATGATCCTAATTTCTTCATTTTCGAACTTAAACCATAAAAAATTTTCATGAGAAACCCACATGAATGCTTTAAAGGGGTGGTTCAGGATTTTGGACATCGGGCCTCATTTCCAAGTTAGCCTTAGTGTTATTTATCAGTGGAGACAGTTTTCAAAAATTTTCATCCAGTCGTTCCAGTTGCATAGTTCGCCGGTGCTAGGCTAGCGCGCGTCAACAGTAACTGCTAGCCTGCCATTAAAAAAAGTTGTACCCACTCCACAGTACACTAAAAGCAAATAAATTATAACGCCAGACTATCGATGTAAATGTCTGTTAGGAGAATAATGTTAAAAGTCAAACTACACTTGCATCTAAATGATCGCAATACATTTACAGGAACTAGTTTCTCAGCAGCGGCGGAATTTTACTTTGCTCCGGTTAGTAGTACTGCGCCGAAAAGTAAACACAGAACCAAAGCGCACAACAGTCGGAACTACCTGCACTACCTCTCTCTACCTCTCTCTCTCACTACCTCTCTCGGTTGCCTAGGTAACTACATATCACTCCGCCGCTGCTGTAGACTGTGCTAATAAATACAGGGAACAAAGTAAAACTATTGCAATGCAATGAAAGGATAGTTTGATTTCTAACATTATTCTCTCAACAGACATTTACATCGAGAGTCTGGCGTTATAATTTATTTGCTTTTGGTGTACTGTGGAATGGGTAAAACTGTTTTTAATGCCAGGCTAGCAGTTACCGTTGACTCGCGCTAGCCTAGCACCGGCGAACTATGCAACTGGAACGACTGGATGAAAATTTTTGAAAACTGTCTCCACTGATAAATAACACTAAGGCTAACTTGGAAATGAGGCCCGATGTCCAAAATTCTGAACCACCCCTTTAAAGCATCTGTTTTGGTGATAAGTGCTTCTCATGACAAGTATGGGATAGGGATGCTCCGATCGATCAGCCGCAGAGCTGTATTGGCCGATAATCACATTCTATGACTTGATTGGTAGTCACTAAATTTGGCCGATCTCATGAACCGATCGCAATTTAATGATGTAAAAGCGTAAAAAGTCGCCGCAGATGCGCATATAAACAGTATGCAGATCAGGCTTTTTCGCCACATTCTGCTTTGTAACTTTTATGAAACATTAGTAAACCATAGTAAATCGCACAGGTTTATTTAGAGCAGTTTGTCTCGATTCAAACGAGCCCACACACAACACAACATGATGCGTAGATCTTGAGAAAATCCTCCTGGAGTGACATGACATGCAGCTTGGTTAAAACTATAGGACTTCCGGTATTCAATTGAGTAGCAATCATAACGCAGTGTTTTCCAACGCCATTTGAAAGTTCAACCAATGGAAACTGGATCTCGGGTATGGTGGGTGGTGACGATGAGTAGAGACCAATCGGACACTATTTTACAGGAGGAGCGTTCTTGGATTTGATTGATTGCTCAGATTAACAGGGCTTGATTTACAGAATAGGAGCCATAGAATACGCTGATTTCACGCAGCCGCCATTTTGAAAACGAAAGCGAGGCTCCAGTGGGAAGAACCCCGGAAGTACAGATAGACAACAATTCCTTGGACTACCAACCTGAATCTGCTGCCGCGATTTACACTATTGGATGTTAATATCCAATATAGGATATGTATATAGTTAGTTCCTGCTTCTTTTTTTACGTTCTGAATTGTATATTAAAAAAATATATTTTATTTATAAATGAATCTCACTGTATATAGTCTAAAGTATGAAAGAAATGTATGTACATTTTTAGAATAACTAATATCTACATTAAACATAATACGCCATCGCATTCGCGACTCTCCTAGGATTAAAGCGACACTTCCGGTTTTCTTCCCACCGGAGCCATTTCAAAATTGCGGCTGCGTGACATCAGCGTGTAGGAGCGCACAGCTGAAACAGAGCTGGAAGATCATCACCCATCAACCAGGATCTTATTACTTGTCACTTATTCTAGGTGATTATAAATATATTTATGCTTTGTGGCATTTACATCTAAAACACTTGTTTAGAGAAGTTTTTGGAATTTGGATAAAAAGGCTACCATGGTTCCAAATGTCATAACTTTTGATTGCTTTGAGATATCAACACAAAATTTGGCCCTGCTCCAGTTGACATGATTGGGAACAAGCCCAAACTTGATTTTATGACCTGTCATGTACACCTTCTAATAGTGTTGTCAAAAATATCATTATTTCGATACGTATTGATAGTGAAATATCTGAAACAATTCCTATACTCCTTTTCCACGGTGGCCGAAAGAGCTCAACGCGTTGCAACTGAAGACAACACGTGCAAAAACAGCAGGAAATGAAGAAAACATCTTCATCAGTTTGACAACACATGTGCTGCAAATACTCACATCGCAGCCAAATACAGAAACGCACTGCAAATAGCACAAAGCTCAACGCGCTGCAACAGAAGAAAACAAATGCAAATAGAAAAAACACCAGCAGATTAAGAAAACAGCTTCATCAGTTTAACAACACGTGAGCTGCAAATACTCACAACAAAACCAAATACAGAAACGCTCTGTAAATAGAACTAATATACTTGCTGCTGTCTTTCATGTTAATCAAAGAACAAAAGACAAAATTTGTTTATTTGTTCTTATTTTATTACTGACGGTTTACTTTAGTTCAAAGTTTCAAATAAACCCTTCCTGTGCTGTGTGTAAGATATTGCACCAAAATGCTCAAAAAGATATAAATAAAATAATAATAAAAATATCTATATGGCTGTTTTCCCTGTGGTATCGAATATCAATATTTTTCAAGGTATCATATCGAATTAAAAAATTCCAGTATCGTGACAACATTACTTTCTAACAGTCATCATGTTAAGCATGAATAATAACAAAATAAATCAATAAATTGCATCACTTTTTCTGGGGTTTTCTCAGCAGTGTTGAAACATAAGAACAACATGATCAAAATCTATTTTCTTCAAAATTTGAAAGGCTATCAAAAGAGACCATGTACTTGATATTTTTTATGTTTGTTCCTCCAACCCATGCGTTGAGAGCACTCCACATTGCTGCTCTCAGATCCTCCCCACCCCTTCATCCCTTCTTTCTCCTCTCTTCCTCTTGACTGGCCTGAATCATTCATCATGCCCCGGTGGAGTGAAGACAGACCAGAGCTCCAATTGGCTGAGCCGTGTGGTGTGTGGTCGGTAATGCTGTGCTCTGATTGGTTAACAATCTGAGGGCAGAGTTAAGAGGCCCCCAGTTACCAGCTGGGAAGGGCAGGGCAGGGCATGTCTTCAGCCATGACAACACACACACTACACGCATGCACACACAAACTCCTTGGTGGACAAAGAACCAAAAGGCAGTATATGAGCCAGGGCTGAGTGACCTCATAGATCTAATCATGCATTTCATATTAAAATAAATCAATCTAAGAACTGCACAAATAACAGCCACTTTGTCTCTTTTCAGTCAAAAATTATTTGACCTTCCATTTATATTTAAAAAAAAATTTATTTAATCCCTTTCCATTGGGACTACATGAATAATTTTCACTGATGTTCATTTAAAATTGCATAAACTGGGCAGGGATTTGCTGTTCTCAGTATGCTTTGTATAGGACTGTATTGAGAGAGTGAATATTAAAATGAATGTGCTTTTATATAGTATGTGTTTGTTAGTGTATGTGTTTATTTTGTATGTGTTCATGAAACAAGTTCATGTTTATTGGTCGGTAATTGGACTGGATGATATGATGATAAACATTGTGGATAGGGCTGCATGCTTTTATGGAAGAAAATTAATGCTAAATGTGTTTGAAACAAAAAAGCTTGTTGAATTGCACTAATATTGCAACCGTGCTTGCATTTTAATGCACTATATTTTTATGGGCTGAAATTCAACAGTCGTATATTTAAGCTGAGAATATTTCAATTAAAAATATTTCACACAATTTCATTATTAACAATTCAATAATCTATATTCACCTTTCAGATTGCAATTCCAAAATATTTGGTCTGTTTAAAAATACAACCTATTATATTCAACAGGCAATTTTCTGTCCATTTTATTTCACTTTACAAATTTCCTTCCACAAATTCAGTGGTTCAAATTCGACAGAAAATTCAACACTGCACATCCAGGAACTGCAGGAATACCAGTAGAGTGCCCATGCATGATCTCCATCTGCTGGTAGTCCGTTCACCAGCAGGTGGTATGTGCGTGTTGACAAAGACCAGAGAAACGGGTAGAGAGACTCATTCATTCACAAAAAAATGATTTACAGAAATGGAGCAAGCGGTAAGTATATGTGATGATTATTCGGGGCAGTATATATGCGGAAAAGCTGATAAAGACACAAAAGTTGTGTTTGCATTTAATTCAAAGTCTTCACTTTCCCTGTGTATATGTGCAGCTTTCTCTAGCGTGAACTAGATTATAAAGTTATTCCCCTATGCTGATGTACAGATCAAACATTACATCTGAGGTAGACATATATTTCTCTCGGTTGTTTAGTTTCCTTAACTTCATATTGCGGCACTGTGCTGCAGTACTGGGGGTTCCCTCAATACGTCATACTCCAGGATTCCCCCATGCCGTGGGGACATATAAAATCCTTAAAGTATCTAAATGGATTTACAGGGAAATAAAATACCAAACTTGCACCCTATAGTGGATGTAGGCTATATTAAATAGGCTACAGCCAAGCAGATGGACTCAGCATGAAACTTTGCCAGGTATTTTCATATTCTAAGTGTTTCCCAGTGACATACTGGTATAAAGTTGGCTTAACATTGGACTTTCGATATTTGCAAATTTGGGGACCGTCTCTAAAGTTACATTGGTATACACGTTTTTAACTTCAATAGCATTTGAAGAGAATGACATACAGTCATAAAACCAACTGTAGTGTTCAGGTAGGTATCAGGCATAATGCACAGTGCACTTTTTAGAATCTTGATATTTAATCAAATAAACTGTCAAATCATGTGTAAATATAAGACATAAGTATTTTACTTCCTGTATACACAAAATATACCATAGTTTAAAGCTCTATAGCATTTGAAGAGAATGACTTAAAGTCATAAAACCAACTGTAAAGTGTTCATGTAGCTGTCAGGTAGGATGCAAAACTTTTAGATTGTTAATATATTAAAATAAATATGAGCTCATGCGGTAGAGAAAAAATGTCAATATTTACACATGATTTGACAGTTTATTTTGCATTAAAATGCAAGCACGGTTAATGCAATCCATATTTTTTTTCAATTGCAATTCAACACACTTTTTTGTTTCAAACACATTTTGCATTAATATTCTTCCATATGCTTTTTCTTTCCCAGAAAGAACATTAAATATGACTGTTGTTGTATCATTTTCCATTTTTAAACAAAATTCAAATTGATTTAACCATTATCATATTCAATATTTTATATCACATTATTTAACAAGTTGCATTTTTCTTTAATATTGTGCCGAATCTTGATTTTGCATTAGAAAAAGAAACATGCATGAATGAATGAGAAGGATGTCAATAATTATAAAAGCCATAATAAATTGATTTATTTCAGAGCTTTATCCTGAGGTACAGTAAAGATTATGTAGATATCTTTGTGTTGTGCAAAGACTTAAATTCTTTTTTTGGGCTGACTGATATTAAGCTTAACATAGTTTTCCATGGATTCATGTGTTTCCAGAAACCAAACAGGTGATGAATCTGTTGCACTCACTAACCCATTTAAAGCAGGACAGGACCGGAGCAAGAGACTCAAGGGGAAGTACACCTCTATCAAATCACTGCAGCATTATGTAAGAGAAACTGTCTCCACTAACCTCTGAACAGCTCTGAGATTGCTTTAATGGGTCTCTCTCATCTCTCTCTCTCTCTGTCTTAGAGGCCCAAAACATTCATTGGTTATGAATAATTAATTAAACAAGTCCGGGAGGTAAAAGTATCATTAAAGTAGTCCATACATTTTTTTTTTGTGCTACATTCAAGTCTTCAAGCAATATGGTAGCAAATTTAGAAAATGTTTAGTCACTATTCAGAGACACTACTGCACACAGAACCAACAAAGCAATAAAGTTGCTTGCTTTAAAGCAATCTACTGTAAAAGTGCTATATAAATAAAAGTGGCTAGACTGGAGTGGTGAATTGCAGAGCTCGTGCAAACATAAAAACATTTCTTTGATCAGATGCTTACCGCTATTGAGAGGAAACCTCACAGTTAATATTTACATATTCATCTAAATACCACTCTCAGCATTGTGGGTGGCATCAAGATGTTCACTAATAGTATACCGCAGGCTCCATATTTCAAACTTTTTTTTGTACCCCAAAGTAGGGCTGAGCGATTACGATAACAATAATTATCACAATATCATTTTCCACAATAAAATTATAACAAAAGTTTGATACGTGTTCGATATACTGTTTATGCACAAAGTAAATTAATGCTGAGCATTGCGTGTTGTACTGGTGCCACTACCAATTTGCCTGACTGATGATAGGCACTGTTGTATATGAGAAACATTAAACGGCAAAGCTCGCCAAAAGTGGAACTAAACAGAGCTGCTCGTTTGCACTGCACGCCACACGAAACATTTATCAGCTCGGCTCAAAACACACCACAGTGTGAGCTTAGAGCAAATGCATTTCCTCTCTGACCATCTCAAACACGCAACCACTAAACAGCGCTGTGAGATCCAGTGAAAAGCGTTCCAGTTTGGTTCTCCCAAACACAAAGCCAGATAAAACAGTGCTGACATTCTCACCAACACTGGCAAGGAAAACAGGAGAAACATTTAGCCACAACAATACAGTTAGAAGGCTTTTCAATCCAAAAGTTGCCAACATTTACCATGATTTACTGTAGTAACACTAACTGAAAATATAATATTGTGGCAGAACTGTGAAATATTTATATCCATTTTCTTTTATCTTATTCATATAGACATTAAATGTATTAAAAGAGTTATGGAATATAATTACAGTATTTTTTTTTTTTGTTATTAAGCTATGTTTTTGATCCCTTGTATTATACTAAATTAGGGCTCTACGATAAGGTTTTTCCCAGGGAGCACATGTGCTCCTAAATGAAAAAATGTAGGAGCACACACAGAAATTTTGGAGCGCAGTGAACATTTTTCAAGTAACAGAGTTTAACAAACTATTTATTATACATATACACAATGTGTGTGTTCCTTTGTGTTCAACTATGGTGTGAAACCGTCGATTTAATGCAGAAGTATAAATCACACTTTACAATCACTTTATAAAACAGAACAAGGGGAACGTGTTGCTCTCAGGAGGAGGCTAGGAGCACATTGGCACACCTGTGCAGTGGACATCTGCATCTTTCCACTGCAGAGGCTCTTTCCACAACTAGGAGGAGAAACTAGTTTAAATTAGTGTATTAGTATTTACTAGTATTAGTATCTACTGTAGATTTAGTCGACTAAAATCTTATTGTATTTCATCGACTAAAACTAAAACAATTCAGATGACTAAAATATAATGGGTTTAGTTCAATTGTAATGCATTAATTTAGAATGTATCAAGAATTTCCAAACCCATATACTCCCAGACAAAACATCTATTAACCAGTTAATACAAATGATTTTAAAGTTTGAACATGCAATATAGATACAGATTTAACTACTGTGAATATCTTAAAATTAAATAAAACCACTTTTCCTAAAGTAGAATAGTCTTCTTTTCAATGAATGATATAGGCATTCTTTATAACTTGCATACATCATTCTTTATTCTTTCAAGCAGCAGACATATTTATTTGTATGAATTAAATATAATGAATCCATATTAAAGCTATTAACGAGCAGTGAATGCTATTCTCTTTTTCTTTTGTTGCTTGATGACACAGACCGCATTAGGTTTATTACCCACGGTCACTTTAAGACATCGGATCATGTCCAATGACATGCTCAGATGCACACCCGATACACTCAAAACTGTTTAAGACATAACCAAAGGGATGGGACGGTATGAAAATTTCATATCACGATTATAGTGACCAAAGTTATCACGATTATCAGTATTATCACGGTTTTGTTTAAATGAGATGGAAATGTTAAAAAAGAACTGATGCTCACACTGAAAACATTTCAACAAGTTTAATATTTGAAAATCAACAAACAAAAAATACAATTAGCAGCTATATGCACTTTTTTAAGCAAAAACATTATATTAACATTAACATGGAGCCCTGAGAGTGAGAGGTATAAGTTTTCCTAGTGCAGGTTTTAATGAACAGTACCTTAAATAAGAACATCAAATGCACACATAAAAACAACACAAGTAAAGCAATGTGCATGTAATAACAATACAACCATATGTAAACAAATCAAATGAACATCAATGATTGATTGTATGTCCGTTCTCTTCTTCTAAAGAAAAAAGTGCAGCTGACCTAACATCCTGTATCATATATGCATCTTTGTTCACTTGAGATTGAAATGCAAAAATGTCAGCATGTTTACTTTGTCTGGTTTAAGTAGTGCTCTTTGAGGAGAGACAATATGCCCACTGGCACTGAACACTCTCTCTGATGGCACGCTGGTTGCTGGGATGCACAGAAGCTTTCTGGCAACCCTGGCAAGGTGAGGCAGCTCTGATGCATGGCCCTTCCACCACACCAGTGGATCCTCTTCTGCTGGAATTGGGGGCAGAGACAGGTAGACTTTGATTTCTTGTTTCACACTGTCTTCTAGAGTGGTTGGAATCTGACCCTCTTCACCTCTTTGCTGCCTTGTCACTAAAGAAATCTTTCTCAGCAACCCGGCAAGGCCTTTCCCCTCCGATGCTGCTGGTGGAGTGCTGGTAGAGATGCTGCTGCTGGTGGCGGTGCTTTGTGGTTCTTCCCTGACTTGTGCAGCCAGCTTCACAGCTTCCTGGACACAGTCAGTTTCAATTTTTGAAGCCTCAGGCTCATCTAAAGAGCTCCGTTTGAAGCGGGGGTCAATGAAACAAGCCATGTTCATGACTCTCTTTGCCTTCTCTGGGTATCCATTTTTGAGGTCTTCTCTCATTAACTTTTTCATCTCCTTGGTCAGGGATGTATCTGTGTCCTTTTCCAACAGAACATCAGAATTAATGTGGTCCAGGACAGGCTTGATTGCTGAGAGTGTTACTCGTGTTTCTGAGGCAAGTGCATCTGTTAACTTGCTCAGAGGTTCGAGGAGCTGGCACAGTTGCTCCATGACAGTTATGTCGGTATCCTTGGCCATTAGATGCCATGTTCCTCTTTCTCCAGCCAGTATTGCACAGACTGGTTGCTGTTGACTAAGGAACCACTCAACCATCTTGTGTGTAGATCCCCATCGAGTCACCACATCATGAATTAGAGCCTTCTGTGGCATGTTGAGGGCAGCTTGTTTTTCCCTCAGTTCTCGCCTTCTCTTCCAGCTCCGTGAGAAGCCCTGGACCAGATGAGGGCAGGCCTTGACTGCTGTTTCAACTCTCTGTATTTTCAAAGCCTTTGAGATGGCCAGGTTCAAATTATGGCCAAAGCACCCAAGCCACACTTCTGAAAACTCTTCAAAAGCCTTTATCATGTTCGTTGCGTTGTCTGTGGTTATGCAGACCAGGGCTTTTTTGTTGATCCCCCATTCTTCCAGCATGTTATCAAAAAACTCGCTGATGTTTTGAGCTGAGTGATCTTCTGGGAAGAACTGAGTTTCGAGGCAGTTTGATTCCAGTTGCCAGTCTGGGGTGAGGTAATGGATAGTGACGCTTATGTAGGGTTGACCACCACCGCTTTCACTAGTCCAGAGGTCAGTAGTTGCAGCAAACCATGTTCCTTGAGCTAATTTTTTTAAAACATCAGCTTTGACCTGGTTGTACAGATTTGGTATTTCAGTTTTGGAAAAATATTTTCGTGATGGCACTTTGTAGTGTGGTACAGCAACTTTCATCAGCCTCAGAAAACCAGGCCTCTCCACAATTTGAAATGGCATCATGTCCTTTGCAATGAAATATGAAATAGCTGCAGTGGGGTCTCATGCATTTTTTGATGTGGGTGCATAAGCAGTCTGCCTTTTAAATGCTTGTTCAAGTGTCTGTGTCACAGCTGTAGATGAGGAGGGTGTCGAGGGACCAGAAGCATCACTGGGTTTGCCTAATGCACGCCCACTCTGTAAACAAAGGAAAAACAAATGTATTATTATCATTAATAATGATAATAATATTCACTCACTTATGGATGTGTGTATGACTGAATATTATAATTATTAATATAAATAAAAAAAGAAATCACTTTCTCTCACACACACACACACTTTAAATGAACAAAATATGTTGGTTGGGTCAGGGTGACAAAACTACTGGAATACTTATAATGACTGTTGTCAATACCAACGCATTATAACACAGCGCACATCCATCTCTCGGATCACCGCGGACGCGATCTCTGGTTTCATTCAAATGTGTATGTCTTGCGTTGATTGTATTGAAAATTAAATCAGATTAATTTAGTATTAATACTACTATAATATTGTTGTAGTGATCACATTTTCTTGACGATTGATTTGAACACTGTAACTTGTATAATGGATTTATAAACCGGTAAGATTTCAAAACATTAAGTTAATCACAATTCAATATTTCATGTCCCTGAAATTATTTCTGTGGTAAAAATAAAAAATAAAACTGTTTAAAAAGTTTACTATGAAAGAATACAATACATTATCCCTTAAATGACACCCTTAATAGTTTGAATATGTTCGTTCTTTTTGGCTCGAATCCACTTGCTGTAAAACTTTTCTCTTCGCGGAAGCTTTGCAATAATTAAAAGTGAGATAATGAAATAATTAATCTCCAATCAATATTTTTTGTCTAATTATTTGCCCAAGTTAGTTGTGGTATTAAGGTAAAAGTTAACTTACCTTGCATTCGCTATATAACAGTGGGTGGTTGTCACGTAGATGACTTAGCAGATTTGACGTGTTTCCCCCTTTTGCAGCGACTTTCCTCTTGCAAGATTTGCAGACAGGGTGCCCATCCTCGATTAAATTGCCCTCGGGACTCTTGTAATAGCCAAAATACGACCACACCTCCGATTTTGTCCTCTTGGATGGCTGAAAAATCTCCCGAGCGCTGTCATTGCCTTCCGCCATGTCTTCTCGCGCAAAAAAACGACATTGCATGCATGCGCGCGCCTGCTCGCACCTGCGTCAGACTGATTCTGGCTGGATAGGATTTACAGCGAGTTTTCAAAATCACGATAATCAAACACGGTTTTTATGATAATTCAATTTTAAACGATAATACTAACCGCCAGGACATTTTATTGTGGTTTATCGTGAAACCGGTAATCGTCCCATCCCTACATAGTTTACCTGAATACTCTCCAAAACGGACATTTCGACATAATGTTGTGTATTTGTCCATTCAGACATGAAAGAGAACAGTAAAAGGACTCCGCGGCGGAAAGAGAGCTTAATTTAGTCCTCGCACGCTTTATAGCTATAATCTTAACCTACCATAATCGAAAACGAGACGATAACTAAATAAAAACTAGTTTTGAATGACAAAAACTATTTAGAAAATCTATTGACATTTTCGTCAACGAATAAAAAATAAACAAAAATCTTAGATACTGACGATTTTGGGAAGCGATCCAGTCAGAACTGATCTCCTGCGTTTGTAGATGCGCATATTTGTACTGTAACTGATCTACCCAGCGGCACACGGGTTGACATGTGCTGCATCTCATAAAACGTTAAAAAATTTAAACATCTGGGAGAATTAGTAGAGCAGACATATAGGTCTGAATAAGAGTGATGATGCAAAAAAAGAGCTCTATTCGGTACGGTTTTCTGTGGCACACACCCGACCATTGTGCTCGTAAATAATTTTTCCGGTTCGCACGTATCGATTTTTAGGGGCATATGCGAGCAAAATGGTCGCACTGTAGAGCCCTAATAGGCTACTGTCTTTCATAACAAATACTGTAGAAGCAATATAGTTACCATGGTAGTGAGGTGCAATATGTGGTTTTATTGTTTGCATGATCCAAATACAATGGAATACCAAATCTTACCCTATAAAAATGAGGTTCTTACAATTATTTTACAGATGTTACCGTTTTTATTAATGAACATAAATTTATATCTGCATTTTTGGGGAACATTTAGTGCAAACTTATTTATTTACCTGAAGAGCTTAACTGAAGATCTCATCAGGGCAGCAAGAGTGTCACACCAGTGCCACTGATCTCAAACATCATACATGAATGCCTCTCTTAAAAAAACTGTGTTTTGCTGGAAATGGTGTGTCTTGTTCTTCTGCAGTATGAGTGAGCATAAGAGCAACTCACTCCCAGCTTCAACAATCCACTTTACAGCTCTACATAAAACCCAGGAAAGCCATTTCTTATAAAGACTTTACTGCACACAGGCATCCATGAAAACGGAGCTTAAACAAAATGAAGGCTGACATGGCCACAGTACACAGACTAAACACTGAGACAGTGCTGTTTTCAACTGTTCTCAACATTAATAATAAGAAATGTTCCTTGAGCACCAGATCAGCATAACTGACATGTTCTGAAGGATCATGTGACACTGAAGACTGGAGTAATGGCTGCTGGAAATTCAGCTTTGCCATCATAGGAATACATTACATATTCAAATAGAAAATAGTTTTAGTCTTCTTGTCTTTGAAATGTTAAATACTGTAATAAAATGAATACTGTTATATTTTATATATCTGTTTCACGTCAAGCCTATAAAAAACTCAGCTTAAATACACGTTTGTTTAGCCTTGAACCCTGCGCAAGAGCCTCTCCAGTCTAGAGGATTTCTCTCTCTCTCTCTCATGTAACAGAGCTTGTCTAATGCTCATGCACAGTCACAAGAGCAGCTGTGTGACATCTGTGACATAGATCGGTGCCTCTGAAAAAAATTTGTTAAAGGCAAAGTAAAATGCCTAATTGAAATTTGGTCGGAAAAACATATTTCGGAACAACTGTCCAAAAGACATAAATACCAACAAAAGCTTGATTCATGCTCAAAATGATAAAGTAATATAACGACAGCTACAAAGAAAGCCACAATAAGCCTGCAAAGCTGTTGTTTACCCATTCTGACAGATGACTGATATCATGAGGCGCAGAATATCGGAACATAAACGGGTGCACTCTGACCAAAGAGATGACAGATTACTCGCATGTGACATGTATTAACAAATTTTGGACCATTTAGAAATTTTTGAAAAAAAAATCAAACTAAACCAAGAAGAAATTGCAACATCGCAACAATTTTAATCCATGTTTCGGAACAAAGCAAACAAAATCTTAGAGACTTAAAAGGATAGTTCACCCAAAAATGTTAATTCTGTCATTTACTCTACTCATCATCATGTTGTTCTAAACCTATATGCATTTTTTTCTTCTTCTGGCGAACACAAAAGAAAATATGTTTAAAGAATTTTGATTAGAGGTCGACATACTGATTGGTTTTACAGAGGTTTTTTTGACACGTGACTGTACGCTGCACAGAGCGAGACACTTCAGATGTGGATTTAAAACAGACAAGTTAAAGAAATGGTATATATACAGCACATGTTTTAATATCAATATTAAGTCATTAATTTGTTGACTCGATGCTACATTAGTGGAGAACAGCAGTTTGTTTGGCAAGAAGGCCGAGAGGACAGTAACATAAGTACCTCAAGAAGTTAAAAAATAATGTGACACAATGTGAATGTGTGTGTAAAAATGCACGCAAGTCTGATCCAAATGTATGCATTAATTTATATCCAGCTGGTCACTTTTATGTATTCGTTAGCCAGCGAAGTTGAATATTTAAAGCTAGTGACGTGAGAATTGAAATGTTCACGCAGCCTACAGAAACAAATAAACAAATCAGAAACACATCCGATTTCAGTTCTATAAAATTTGAACACATTATTTTGTGGACACACACCGACGGCGCCCAACTACGTACGTAAGTATCTTCTTTTATGTTCTTCAGAAGAAAGTCAGTTATACAGGTTAATGAATGACATGAGGGTTAGTAAATTATTCAGAATTTATATTTTTAGGTGGACTATCTCTTTAAGGGTGGGCTCCTTTCTGCCAGTAATCATCAACCTAGCAACCACAATATAACATTATAAAAAATAAATAACATTTTCAAATTCAAATAGAGAGAGAGAGAGAGTGTGTGTGTGTGTGTGTGTGTGTTGATTGTTGAATCTGACACAAAACAGGACTTCAAAAGGAGATGCAGATTTACAGGAAGTGACAGGAGGAGGGATCATCTCAGTGAGGGAGAATAATCCCACAAGGCGCATGTTCTACCAGTCTAATTCAGTCTAACAACGAGACTTTGACCACAGCTGCTGGATCTGAACACACACACTTCACATAAATGTCTGACTAAGTTTACTGCCTCTAAACCACTCTGAAAAGAGGAAACCATGACAACAGAGCAGTAGAGCAGGCAGGAGATAATATCAGCGAGGCAACTGGAGAAAATGCTGTGAGGAGGTGGAAGAGAGATCCATGGAGATTAACTGAATATATGACTTTAACCATTATTGAATGCATTTACATTCCAGAGACTGAAATAAATAGATAAACAAACTGATGAAGAGAGTTTTATGTTTTCGGAAGACAAACAATTCTGCCAAAGTGAATCCTCCATTGGTATGTTATGAAAACATCAAATACAATATATACCGCTGTTAATGTACTAATATTGATATTAGCCCCTAAGGAAAGATCACGTCATTTGAAATGTACATCTTTTATTAAGCAAAAAGCTTTTTAATGTTTAATAACACCCATAAATTATTTATTGGCTGTACTTTTTTAACAAGGCTGTACCTTCAGCACTGAACAACAAAGGTTCAAGGAACAATGAAAACAGTATCAGTCAAAGCTAACCCAGAAACACTGTTATTGTTATAGAAGCGGTTAATGAGGCTTGTTACTTTGTTAATGAGTTGTTGGATAATTTGTTAGAGACTGAACAGAAAATATCTACATATCAGGGGCTGAAATGTCTCAGTGCTCTCTCTTTTGTTCCCTGAAAATCTCTTTTTCTCTGTCTATTTGAATTAGGTGAATTGTGCTTAAAGCATGACCAGAAAAATGAATTTGTTTTACCAAAGAGAAAAACAAGTGAAATAGTGTCAAATAACAAATCTGATGCAGATGGAATATATAGAATTTGTTTTATATTCACAAGAGGAAAAAAACAATAGTATTAAATATGAAACAAAACGAAACAAGGAATAAAACACAAAATCAAATGATATTTATTAAAAGATAATTTAAAAAGAAATTAGTGCAGGGCAACGATTAATCGTGATTAATCGCATCCAAAATAAAAGTTTGTGTTTAATATATGTGTGTACTGTGTATAATTATTTTGTATTGTATTGTTATTTATATATAAAATATGTATATTTATATATATAATATAAATTATGTATAAATATAAAGTATATACATGCAAATATTTCTTAAATATATACATGCATATATGTGTATTTATATATACAAAATAATTATACACAGTTTACACAAAAGTGCAGAGTAAAGTAGACTGAAATTTTCGTGTGTTTTTTCATGACACCTCTCAAAATGCTTGCTATGGATGCGAAAAACGCAGAAAATCGAACCCGATCCGAATGTATTTATGACGGACAAAAGTTTTGGAGGCAGTGTGTAAATGTGATTGACACAACGTGAGGTTGCATTTATTTTTTAACATGCGAAAATTCCGGACGATATTGTCGGACTCAGTGTGCAAGGACCTTAAATCAAAAGTAATAAAGACACACACACACACACACAAGGGTGTAAATAGGGGAGAATGAGGGGTGAAACTAATAACATCTTGGGCGGCGATTGCCCCTTTTTCCCCGAATTGACAATTAAAAGAATTATCACACAGAACAATAAACACCATCATTCATGCACAAACACATACAAATCTCATATAATTTATTGTGAAATTATGGGGTGGGGGGGCTTAGGGGGCTTTGTGGAGGATTAGTCTTTTCCTGGTTAACTGCTCAATGTATTCTCCTTAGTGAATGAAACAAGCCCTCTCCTCCCCTCCCCTCCCCTCCCCTCCCCTCTCTAGTGTGATCTGCGCGTTTCTCCCAGTCTTTCCTCCATTTAACGTTCGCTGAAAGCCCTTTATGTAACTCAACCTTACAGCCGGAGCAAATGAACAGCAGACTAAACAACCACAACAAGTGCATCTCCTCAGCCTAGCATTACCCACAAACCCCTGCTGACAGCTTCTGCCCACATGACTTCCACCCATAGATAAAGAGCCCATCAACACAACATTTGAATATTCATGAGAACAGCATGTACTTTGGGTCTCACACAAACAAATTTGGAATAAAATCACTGTTCACCATGAAAATTTTGTATATTTTTAATAAGTGCATGGAAACGGTACCTTGAGAAAGATGAGAGTGAGGAAAGAAGGAAGACGGGGATTAGAGAAGAAAACCAAAAGGTAGAGAATGACGAGAAAACATGGATGAGAGAAGGAAGAAAGGAAAAGGGGTAAGAGGAGGAAAAGAGAAGCTAGAAAAAGTGAAAGAAGAAAGAGGAATAAAAATGGAAAACTAGAAAGAAGAAAATGGAAAGAGAGAAGGAGAATAGAAGGAAGATGGTGATGAAAGTAGGAAGAAAGCCAAAAGAGAAGATATAGAAAGATAAGAAAGACAAAGACAAGGATGAGAAAAGAAAAAGAAAAGGTAGAAAATAAGAGAAAACATGGATGACAAGGGAAAAAGATGGAAAATGACGGAAAGAGACTTTTTACTTAAAATAAAAGTACATAAGTGGCATTATAACACAGTGACCTATTAAGATAATAATACCACTGAACAGTTCTTTGATACCATGGTACTATTTAACTACCATATTCATGAATCATTGTACTTGTTTAAAAAGGGCTGACAGACGTCACAGAACAAACAGTTACTAAACAACAAACAACATGCTCGAGAGGCTCATTCACATACAGCAAAAGATAACATTATTAGCACAGGCAAATTCAGCACAACTCTCACATGCGAGCAGAGATGCTGGAACGAAGAAGAAAGAGGATGTATACATACTGCTGTAGAGAGTGTTTATCCAGGAGAGCCTGGGCAGCTCGCGAGTGCTCAGGTGCTCCATCCCCCCGCCTGCCGTCTCCTCCAGTGCTGTGTCTCCTCCGATCTCTTCCCTTACACTATCTCTCTCTATACTCGCCCACAACTCGCCTGATCTCCTTAGTGATTATGGAGGAAAATGGACATATCTGAGTTTGAGATGCAGAGCCGCTATGTGTTGCTGAGGAAAGATCGACGTGTCAGTTCGTACTACAGCTCCTCACATTATGGGAAGGAGAGCCACTCCTCCCCCCTCTCTCTCACTCGCTCATTCACTCTCGTTCAATCCCCTTTTCTTCAGTCCACTGCCACAATTTTGTAATTTCATTCAATCTTATTAGGGGCCAAGCACTGAAAGAGCGTAGGCACCTCTTGAAATCGTTGGCGTTCTTATTATTATTATTATTATTACGTTTCTTCTTCTTCTCCTTCTGAATGGAAGTCTATGGCAGCCCATAGAAACGCTTGCGGGAAAGTTATGAAATTTGGCACACTGATAGAGGACAGTCGTAACAGTCACCATAGCAAATTTGGAGTATCTAACTCAATCCCCTAGTCCATCGGTTCCCAACAGGGGGGTCGCGGCCCACAAGGGGGCCTCAGCGAGCTCTGTGGGGGGTCGTGTCATATTTTGAAATGTTTTGAGCAATGAGCATTAAATAAAAGTCCTTAACTTTTTTCTGTTCAAAATTTACAAAATGTATATAATGAGCGAGTTCATCATGAATCATTTCAATCTGTGTTTTTGTCTTATGCTGAACCACTATGGTACACCTATAATAGGTGTTTACATTGGGACTATTTTACACTGGTTTGGATCGCTGCCGCTGCGGAGTAGCCCAGTACCTGCGTGACTCGTCATAGACGTACACATAGAGAAGTAGTTCCGGCTACAATGTTCTTCCGAAAGACGCATTATTCTGTTAATAAACGCCAGTTTATTATCGCTCGCTATAGCGGCAAAAGCGTAAAAAATAAAGCCTCATAAATAACTTGCAAGTATTGAGGCCCCAGACAGCAGTCATTTAGTAATAGCCTATATTCTTTCTTTTTTTTACCTACACACCACTGTGAATATTTTTGTTTTTGCATTTCAAATAGGGCCAATATATAGGCTTCTCCTAGGCTTACGTTTTTAAATTACAAAAGGGCCTACTGATGTTTTTGTTATTGTATTTTCAATATTATAGGCTATTATTTGTGCATAAACATATCTGGTTATAGTAAACATACCGTTTGTTTGAAAACAACATATTTTGTCATCCTTGCTGCAAGCTTACAAGAGCGATAATATCATTAAATGTGAAGGGGGGCCCTAAAATATTTTCTTGGGAAAAAGGGGGTCTAAGTCAAAAAAAGGTTGGGAACCACTACCCTAGTCCACCAACTGTCCAAAGTTGCACTCATGTTTATGCTAATAACTTTTTAACCTTAACGGCTAGAAACCAAATATTTTTTCCTCTGATTCCTTGGCTCAAGACAATTCGAATGCACCCTATGATGTAATTTTCCGTCATGAAATTTTTTCCGGCATTTAGAATTTTTTTAAAAACCTACTTTTTCGAACTCATCCTAGATGGTTGCTCTGATTTTCACGAAAATTACCTCAAACAGCTGAGAAAAAATTAAAACTAAGGTTAGCCTTAAGGTGCAAAATTTTGTCAAATATTCATGGGCAAAAAAGGTCCATTGTATATTGTCATTAGTGTAGCGATATATAAAACTTACACAGAAGTCAGTGTCAAATCAAGCGGCTTTCTGTTGGTCAAAGCGGATGTCCGACCTCGAGAGATTGAACAGAAGAAATTAACTGGAGAAGATTTCCACTCCATGGAAGTTGTAGCCTCAAAGCACACCTACCTATTACATAATCGCCACGGACCAAAGGTAGTTTGAAGGGGGTTACCAGCTAGAGCAAACTTGAATTTTATGCTTAAGCAAGAGCGAAAGTAAATATTGTCTAGCTCAAATTTCAACTCAATATTCAGACAATGTGTACTTGTCTTATGCTGTAATTTGCAAGGGTATCATACATGTTTCTCATTACATGAAAAGAAAGTAAATTAGAGTAAAAAAAAAAACATCTCTGTCTAATACTATCACGAGTCTGGAATCTGGTCTAATGTTTTAAAATATATGAAAACAAGTTCATTGCCCAAGTTCATTCTCTTTCTCTCTCTCATTCAGAGAGAGAATGAACTTAATACATCATGCCTTGGGCAACAAGGAACCCTCATAACAAACCCCTAAAAAGACATCCCTGTTCCCCCCAAACCCCACCCCCAAATACACACACACAGAGGCAAGGGTTGTGATAAGCCAGACTGAACAACTTCAATTAGGACACAAAGGCGTGCGTCCTGGGAGGATTCCCCCCAACCTCTCACAGCAAGCTGCCGGCGCTAAACCCAAGACAAAGAACACAATCCACACACATACACGTACAGTATACTCGCTCAATACAGATTCATAAACACTAAACAGTCAGTGCATCTCAGAGTATCCACTTAAACACTCAAGATCTATATGTGCACAAACTCATAAACACAAATGTCTCGCCAGAGGTCGTTTGAAATCAGACTTTAGAAAGGCCCCCAAAGACCCCAAATTAAAGTGTTGTCTCTTGCCAAGTGTGTGTGTGTGTGTGTGTGTGTGTGTGTGTGTGTGTGTGTGTGTGTGTGTGTGTGTGTGTGTGTGTGACCACTCATGGCAGAAATAAGCACCAGTTCATTAAATATGGATCTGACATAACACACATACAGCTCTTTGTTTCTGGATGAAGGGAACCAGGACGTCAACACAATGGGGGCTTGTGATAGAGATGGGCTTCACAAAGAACAATGTAAGACTGGAAAAACTGGAAGAGAGGGCTACTCTCTGAGAAAACTAAGGAAATTAACATTTGAACTCTCTTGCAATGTTACCATCCCCATTCGAGACAGGATCACAGTTGAGTTGATCACCTACCAATTTACATTCCCTTCACCCATCCCTACCTGAATTCGGCCAAAAATCTATATGGTTTAATATGAGCAATTATCATACAGTATTATACATGTGTGGTATCATTTGAAATGTCTCAGTGCGACTGGTACAAATGTCTCATTCCCAAAGACGTAAACCAAAAGGTAATAAAGTTCTTAAGAGTTTAGAGATAACTTGCACATAGAGGAGGGGTGGGTCCTCCAGGCAAATGGCATTCTGCTCCCAAAAGGTGTAAACTCTGAATGCAAATTTCCATTGTTAGCAAATGTTTCCGTGTGAAAGAAGTTTCTGTCTTGGTCTGGTGAATAATGAATTGCAACAAGAGGCTCTGGGCGATTTGTAGCTCAAATTAGCCTGTGATGCTGAGAGTGGCCTAGACTCTCAACATCATGTATTTTCTAATATCAGGTTCACATCTTTTCTCTATATTCCAGAGCATTTGATGTTTTGTATTTATTATCTTTGAACTTATTATGAAATTGGCATGATACATTTACCTGACATAATAAATTGTTACATTTGATTTTATTCTGACTTGCTCTGAAATTGTTTTCCCAAGTAGATTAAATGGATTCGTATGTTACCTCAAATCTGCGTCACGTTACATTTGATTTCATTCTGACTTGCTCTGAAATTGTTTTCCCAAGTAGATTAAACGGATTCGTATGTTACCTCAAATCTGCGTCAGATTAGTAATAAATATATATACAGACTGGTTTTGCAAAGACAAGAAGGGAATTTCCGTTTAGGGCAGCAAATGCTGTTTGACCAACCTAAATTTGTGTTTTAATTTAATGTTACTTTAGATAATCGTATGTGAGAAATCATGGCATGGCCAATCCAAAGCTATTATAAGAAAAGTAAAGTTGGTCGACTTATATCTGTAGTAGTGGCCATACCTCTACTGAAGTAAACGTTACTTTAAATTTAAGTGTTTGCAAAAACCATGGGGGCTATACAAAAGTATCTTTGATTGTGTAAGCGTGAATGCAACCATCTCAGGTATAGCCAATTACCTCTGTTTAGTGACCAAAGCTGGCGAGTTTGTGATCTTGAGACCCGCGTTAAACAGAAGGCGTGAACGGGAACAATATAAGTAAACAGTCAAAAAATAATAATCAAATGTGCTGCTAAACTATTATATAATTGACTAATAACCAATTGGCGATCTAACTTAAATTCGAGGTTGTGATAAAATGTCAGATCTAAAATGGAGTCAGATAAAAGCTTAAATGGAATTAAATTACTTTGCCACGCGGAAAGACAGTAACACGCAGAGACCTTCACCGGGTTCAATCGGAGATGCCTCCATTGGGCCGATTTAGACCACAGGCTGTTTTTTTTTTTTTTATGGATGTCAATGGAGAAGAAGCTTCACTACACTGAATAAACCGCATTTTTGAGGTAATAGCTTATTTAATCATTTCATGCCTGTCCACTAATCTGGTATCCACTAATAAATGAAACTAAAGTTTCATACCATTTGGACAAAGAGAACATTTTTTTAAAAATTGACCAAAAGTCATTTGCGGGTTAAAAAGACCCCGAAGATAATAAGAGGGTTAAATGAACGACTAATAGTCGACTAGAAAATCTTTAGTTAAAGATTTAAATTAAATTAAATTTAAATTACAATTAAGTTTTTTTTTTGTGTACTCTTAAAGGTAGTTTTAATGCGCCCTGTAGTGACTAGCACTTTGCAACCAATAAAGAAATTTGCACTTTTTTTCCACGCAGTAAAGCACATTCCACAAAAAATGCAGTCCTACTGTACGTTTACTAGCGATATAACACCACATATAGAAAATGTATTCACAAAACCAACGCGCTAATCCACAAGAAACGGATTAACGTAAACTGTAACTACTGTCATAAAACTTTGAACAGCGGGCACTGACATCACTGCCATTACACCATATGAGGTGCCTCACTTGATCCAAGTTAGCCGTTATTCTTTCTCCAATAGTAAGAGATACGGACGCTCTCATCTCCCTATAATAAGAAAGCTTTTGGCAATATAATGTAGTGTGATAAAGGAGCAATACGAGAGTTTCCCATCCACTGTAAAGTTTTCGCTGCATTCACACACTAGTTTTCCTCCAGCGAAAACAGAACGTGAAGACACTTTAGAAAATGTTTTCATTGGAAAACAAAATTTTTAAATAAAAACGTATTATTGTGGATGTGGTATTAGATTAATATCATGCAAAGAAATTAAAGACATAATAACACTGTAAAAATTATTTGTTGTTTAACAAAGTTGCCTAACCTGGTTGCCTTAAAATTTTGAGTTCATGTAAACAAATAATGTGAGTTGATTCAAAGAAAGCGAGAAGTTTACAGATAGAGATAGAATCAAAGAACATTAAAATTAAAATACAATTTAATCCATGCCATGACCCCTTTAAACCAAGATCGAACTTTTAGGCAATGCTCCATGAACAAAACTTCACTAAATATTATTTGTATCGTGCCTACCACAATAAGTTTTGTGCATTGATACTTTTAACGTTCCAGCTTTCAAAATCTTAACATTTCATTATTCCAAAAAAAAAGAAGTAATTTTGACTGCCCATTTAAATGTTTGTATTCAACTAATTAATTGATTATTCATTAGTTTTCAGTTGTCTAAATAACACCTTTAATTTCAGTTTCGGCAAAAAAAAAATTTCAGAGCATCACTAATTATTACAATATTAGGGTGTATTCACACCTGCCTTGTTTGGTTCGATTGAATCGAACTCTAGTCCCTTGGTGCGGACCTTTTGGGCAGGTGTGAATACAGCAATCGAACTCGGGTGCGGACCAAACAACCAAACCGAGACCCAGCTCAAGAGGTGGTCTCGGTACGGTTCCAAACGAACTCTGGTACGGTTCGAATTTCTGTCCAATGAATGAATGACCTTAAGCACACGTGTGGTTTTGCTTACAAATTTTGGTTCACTTGCAAAAAGAGCAGTGTGAAAGCGAACCGTACCAAAAAAATAATAATAATAATTGTATTTGGTCCGGGCCAAAGCAAGTGAACTATCGGACTTTCCTGGTGTGAATACACCCTGTGTGTTTATAAAAATTAACTTTAATTGAGCATTGGATGACAGTAAAGATAATCTAAATGTATAAAAAGGAGCAAATGACCATGTCCACATTTAAAGCTCCAGTAGGTAACTTTTGAAAACATGTATTTGTTAAAACTGTCATTATGTCCTGACAGTAGAATATGAGATAGATAATCTGTGTAAAAATCAAGCTCCTCTGGCTCCTCCTAGTGGTCCTATTGCCATTTGCAAGAGATACACGCTCCCGGTCAGAAACAACCAATCAGAGCCAGGAGGAGTGTCTTAGCACTGTCAATCACGCTCGTGTACGCGCTGATCACACCCCTCTCTTGCACAGCGCGAGCGCCGGAGCGCGAGCCGTCGTTCAAACTCAAGATTGCCGGCGTGCTGCAGCTGTGCTTATGACGGAGAAACAACCTAAACTGCCAATTCTCCAGTGACACCTGCTCATAAAACAAAGAGGTAAAAGGAAAAAGACTGATGACGATAAACAAGCGAAAAAGAAAGAATTACACAGAGCCCATTGACTCGGTGTCAAAACTAACATGTAGATAAAATGTCACGCACTCTGCTAAGCAACAATTGAAACCTGCTAATTCACTGGCTTGTCATGTTGCTGAAATAATGTACCAGCACACCTTATCTAGCATTATATATCGCTAGAATAATTACTTACATACTGTAACGTTAGTTACCGTTATATTAACGTTATCTTACTAGCTATTTATAACTTATAGAAAGAGTGCAACGTTATAAAGTTACATGTAGGCTATTGGAAAATACATAATGATTTGAGGACCAAGTTTGTAGTCAAAGTATGGGCAAGCCATAGTCAATGTAAAGCATATTATTGACGTTTAGTCCCTATTAGTTAATGTGCCATATAACTTTTTATCCGCTGTTATCAGTGGGCCTGTTTACTAGCCTGCGCGTTCGCGACAGGCTCCGCTGTGGAGGACGAGCTGTGGAGGGAGGGCTGTAGCGCAGCAGAGAGCAAGGGGGTGGGACCTGGAAGTTGTACTTGTTAAAATTTTCAGGCTAAGTCAACGTTTTCTCAAACCTCCCTACTGCTGCTTTAAGTATCGATACTGGCCAATACTGATAAAATAAAACCTTTCCAATATTGTCCGATAACTGATGGTACCAAAATATTGTGCGGCCATAATGATGAAAGAAAAATATCAAATAATCAAGATGGGGGGACTGAATGTAAAAATTTAGAATGATGAAAGGGGCAGCAGAACAGTCCCTTTAAGAATGAGTCACTAACTGATCAACCACTAACCTAAATACTGTGTGAGACGAATTGTGGTTGTAACGGCCCTGTGAAACACCAAAACACAGACACCCACTTCATAGAGTATATAGACGGCATGCAGATAGTAGATCAAACACACACCAAAGGGCACACACATACAATATTTGTCCTCTTCCTGTTGAATCACAAATGGGCAATAAAAATTTGATTCTTGATTCTGCTGAGTGGTCAGAAAGCCATCAACTTGCTCCGTGTTGAGAGCTTCAAACTGCTATCATGAGCACTGAAAGGAGCTGATCTCGTAGCTCAATAACACACTGCAGACTGGAGAAAGTCTGTCGTCCTCTCCCCCAATGACTGACGGGGCACCCATTGATCTTTTAAACAAAAATGGTATGGTATGGAATGGGGGTCTGTACACTTGTCAGAACTGAAAAACGCAAGGTTGAGACGCATTTTTTAAAAGTTGAACTTCTTTTAACTTGAGCGTAGGGGTGTGCCGGTTTCAGAATTGGTGATGACGGTTATGACGTGAGTCAAATGTGACGGTTCGTAACATAACCGTCATCGGGGGGGGGATATTAAATCACACACAGTAAACAAATCCTTAAACAAAACAACTTTACAATGAACGTGCTTTGTTTTAAATAAATCACACACAGTAAACAAAACCTTAACCCTCTGGGGTTGGCAATCACGCCGGCGTGATTTGCTCGATTTTTTTCACATAGCAGCAACATAGACTTAAAATACTCCGTCATTTATGGTCTTACAGATAAAAGAAACATGAAAAAAGAATCTGTGAGATGTCTATTTTTGTATGTGTCCACTTACAATAAAAACAAACCATTGTGCTTTTGTAAAATAAAGAAAATAAACGGGGTATGTGTTCTGTCTCTCCGTCTCGGTGAACTTTTTTTTTTCTTGAGCACGTCTATAAACTGAAACAACTCAGCGAATACACGTCTCACATTTATGAGCCATGTATCTTTATAAACATGTAAGTGTGTACTTTTAAATTATCTGATTCAAAACAAAAATAAATATTCTCTGTTTAAGTAATTTGTATAAAACCAACAAGATTTCCAGTTTCTCAAACACTTGCTCATTACTTTTAATTCGACCACGTCCACGCGCGCAAAAGAGATTGATATGCAAATATCCACGTGAAGGAACGCGAACGCCCTCATTACCTCAAAAACAAAGCA
Organism: Tiaroga cobitis; assembly: GCA_030578255.1. NCBI lineage: Eukaryota > Metazoa > Chordata > Actinopteri > Cypriniformes > Leuciscidae > Tiaroga > Tiaroga cobitis. The sequence goes on along the minus strand of CM060595.1, from coordinate 15,452,332 downwards.
CCAAACTTCATCAGTCCAATGCTTTTCGCCGAGGTTGGAAAACACGCTGTGATTTTACATTGGATTTAACTTACCTCAGAAGAAGAAGAAGATCGCGATTTGAAGACAAGAAAGATGTAAGGTAAGAAATGTATTATGAATAATATTAGTTAGTGTTATTGTTGAATTGCAGTTAAGCTGTTGCTAGACTAAAATGTATGAAATCGACAGAAACATGTTGAAATATGAACTATAGACAGAGAGGCATACCTTTCAATGCGAAATTTATATTCATGTACGACACAAGGTTGTTCTTATGTTTGATAATAAAACACAGCATGATATAGTAGGCTATAGTAGCCTCTATAGTGTTTACTATGGTGAATATTATAATGTTTAGATCCGGGTTTATTGTTAAATAGTGTTTGTGGATATCTGCTCAAACGTAACGTTAGATATGTATAATATGTTAACAATAATGTTTCATAGTTGCTCGATCCAGTAAATTTTCCCTGCGCGCGCTCTGAGTTTGAAAAGCAAAACGCACCAAACATTAGGTTTCATGGTTTACGTCAGAACGTCATAACGATTGTAAACATTTGAAGTAACATATCAATAAATTTGTCTCTAGTGTAGTGTTACTAGGCCGCCTGCAATAGACTATTGTTATTATTTTATGCAGCCATACACGTTGGCTATATGCATTGCACAACACACCTGGTGTTCATTATATAGGTGTGTGTGTGTGTGTGTGTATTTTATAAATTGTAAAAAGATATTTTAACCAGAAAAATCTCAAATGTATTCCCAAAATTGTGCAGCCTTTCTCTTGATATCAGCATTCACAGTTGTTTTTTTGTTTGCTGTTGTTTTGTTTTTTTACAGGGACCACTGAGCCACTGAGTCCTGCTGACGCATTCACATGAGTCTCTGTAGTCTGTACATGAACATGGTAAATGGAACATGGACAGGTATGTACTATGTTTCAGGAATGTCACAAAGGTCTCTGTTGAACAGAGTGTGTGTGATCTAAAGATCAGTGTGTTCAATAATGTGCTTTTTTGTCATTTGTTGTGTATCTTTGGATTATGTTGTGTTGTAAATAAATCTAAACAATCAAAAAGCCATTCTTTTTTAAGGCTCTCCTCATTCTATGTGCAAGGCTGTGATAGGGCCTGATAAGGCTTTGATAGGGCCTGATAGCACTTTAATAGGGCCATTATGGGAGGGGTCTTTGTCTTCCTCAGGTGTGAAAAGCATACATATTAATGAGAGATTCACAGTGGTTTACGCCTCCCCGCATAAAGCTTTCTTACCCAAAACACGTCATACACATTCTAAAAGACTTTATTGACTTATCTGAATGAGTAGTCAGGATGATTTTCACATAGTTTTGAAGCAAATGTTCTAGGCTACGTGATACAATTTTCAAAAGTCTTGTGAAGAAATAATTAGTAAGGGTTTTATGATCTTATTTCAGTGATATTTGTTTTTTTGTTTTTTCACAAACCACGCATAAACGTCATTATCTCAAAACTAAAAACTTTTACATACATGCTGCTGACATATTACTGTAGCAGAGTTTGTGCTGAATACAGTGTAATCAGACTTTAGCCATGAAAATGTCACAAGTATCAGAAATAAACACAAATGTCAGAGCATGTAAGAACACCTCCAGGACCCAGAAAACACATCAGACCCCAGAGGGTTAACAAAAAAAAACTTTGCAATGAACTGCAATTTAGACGTGCCGGTGCGGTGATACATGCTTGGGCAGATTCGGCTTGAAGTCGTTCATCCTCGGATGCGGCGCCGCGCGCGCTGTTACAAAAAAAAGCTGTGCACACAGCAATGCGAAATGGGGTCTTGCGCACCCAGCACCTTCGCGCTCGTGCGGCCCATAGACAGTAAAAGAAACGGACGCGTCGTGTATAATCAAGGCTTTACTCCGTGTCACCGCGCGCTCTGATCGGTAAAGGGGCAGGGATTTCTCCCGAATCATCGCCAGCAGTAGCAGAAGCACCACCACTAACTCCGTTTCCCTCGTAAGCTGATATTAGTATTTAAACATTCTCTATGAAAAATATTTTAATAACACGGTTTTGGCGGTTATAGAGTTCTAATGACGGTGTTCAACTATAACCGTCGGTCTCACGGTGGGGGGGGGGGGGGGGGGGTGTAGTAGCAGTAGGACATTTATTAAAACTGACAGGTCAAGTTATGCTCTTGCTAGCACCATAATCAAATTTTCCTCTCCCATTAACTACTCTGCTTCTGTCCCGCTGTCTGTTCTTTTCACTACTATATTCCTTAAATCCGCTAAGCAATTAACCCTCTCACCTGTCTGTCTCTCTGTGCAATTTCAAAGAGCTTAACTAGCATAACTGTATCATAAACATATGGCTAATTACTCAATATAAATAACCAAAAATACTACAAAACAAATCCAAAACATAAACAGCAAAAGAACAAAACAGGCCAAGAAAAAAATAACTTATTTCTTATATATATATATATATATATATATATATATATATATATATATATATATATATATATATATATATATATATATATATATATATATATATATATATATATATATGTAGTATTCATGTAGTATTTATATATATAATGCTCACCAAGGCTGCCTTTATTTGATTAAAAATATTTGAAAAAACTGTAATATTGTTAAATATTATGACAATTTAAAATAACTGTTTTCTATTTGAATATATTTTCAAATTAAATTTATTCCTATTCCTATTTATTCTAATATGCTAATTTTCTGCTATATATAAATTCTCTCTCTCTATCACTATATTGTAAACTGAGCTCTGAAATTGCCTCTCATTTCCTGAAACACATAGCCATGACACATAGTAAGTAATGTATATGCTGACAACACATTATGGGCTAGTAATCTAGACATGTTTTGACATTAAATACTAGATTTATTTTACAGTGCATGTGCTATGTCTGCAGGTGGGAAAGGAGAGCTGTTCCTAGATCAGTTCGGGAGGGCTTCTCATTCAGAAGAATGAGACAAAGACTCACATCCTTCTGAGTGGATGTGCTGGCACACATTCTGTACAAAACAAAAAATCTGTTTGATCTATTGAGGTCACAGCATTGTGCTCTGATTGGCTAGTGGGTACGGTGGTATCTGTTTGTGTGCACTGATCATCTCACAGTGTAGTGATCAAACATGAATATCATTGGTGTGACTAGGGTTCTTTCACACTAACAGTTTAGTTCAAAACCCTTTGTTTGTAAATTACAATATGCAAGGTGTATTTTTGTTAAGGAGAAAGTAACAGACAGTGATAAAGAGAGAGATGGAGAGCAAGGTAGCTCTATCCGAGCACTTGGTATTTTTCCAAAATATCATACCTAGCCTGCAGCAAACACTGTTCTCTGACAAACTAAAATCCATTAGTTTATACCGATGCACTCAAAGCCTGCTGACCGCAAACTGACCACACAAACACTCTGCTGCTATCTAGTGATGGCATAGTGATGGTGTTAGCATTCTGGTAATATTTAAAGGGGAACTATGTCCTTGTTGTAATACTTCCTCCTATCTAGCGATGAGAAAGCCAACCGTAGGCCAAACGTCTGAAAAACAACACAGTGGCTCTATTTCTATATCTAAAATTCACACTCAAAGATGTGCTGAACTGTGAATCTAGTCAAAGCTAAAGGCTATTATTAGCAAACACATTAGCCATCAAAGTGCAACATGGCCTTTGAGTGCATTACTGCTTTTATAAAATATAGTATATAATATAAAATATATATATAAGTATAAGTAATAATATAAGTATAAGTATATAAAATATATATATACAGTATATACATGCATGTGTATATATAAAACTAATTATACACAGTACACACACATATATTATGTAAACACAAACTTTTATTTTGGATGCGATTAATCGTTGCCCAGTACAAAAAAAAAAAAATTCAGGATATTGCAATACTTTTGTAGCAGGTAAATGATGACAGAATGAATATGGCTAAAAACTAATGCAGTCTTGTATAGCAGACCAAAATGTTATTGATTGATAACAGCATTACATATTGTTTGCAAGAAAATTATTGCAAAGTTGAGTCATTGTCTTAGACCCATTTCAACTGAAAACATTAATGTCATGTATTTCTGTTGCATTTCACTGCATTGGGTTAGCTTTGGAGACCTAATGTTCTATCTACTTATCTCCTACATACTTCTCTTGGCAGCCCTACATTTCAACAGTAATGGCAACAGAGATGTAGCTTGAGAGATGAACCAGTGAGGGTGAGGCACGCTACGTCGTTCGCTACCCGCGGTTTCGGAAAGGTGGCTGACCCAATCAAAGAGAAACCATCTTACGGATAGTAGTTTCACAATATCTTTTTTTATGTGAGTCAACCATGTTATTAAATGTGTTCTAAACATCTCTCCTCAAGGATACGCAACAAATCTTATGGTCTCTCTGGTCGAGGAATACTCCAAGTCACCACAGGCCCTACAAGAAAGCAGTGCTGTCTTGTCCTCTGCTGCCCCGCCCCCCCTCACCAATTCTCTGCAGAATGTTCCCAAGGATGAGGCAGTCAGCCTCCATCTCGCACGACACTCGCGTTTTAACACATAATAGAAGATAACTTTGACCAATACAGTTTGTTTTACTATGAATTTATTAATCGTCTTCCAAGCGGGGCCACTGGAAACCTTTGTATGTTTGTCCCTCCTCTGCAAACTGCCTCCTTATTGCTGACACAACACATAAAGGTATGGCTTTCCTAATGTCCCTGCCTAGTATTCCGTACGCCCAGCAGACAACCTGTCTGTATGCTGTGTATCGGAACTGCCTGTGGTGGAGATTGGGACCTAATTACATTTTGATCATATCATGTTTTCATAGTAAACAATTCCAATGGTAAATATTGCATGTCCTCCTGTTGGCTGATATTCTACTGTACTAGACAACACTAAAGTTGTTTTTATAGTAAGTATATGGAAACCACTGAGTTTAAAAACCTGCTTAACAGGATTGACTATTTTGGTGTAGAAAAGCTGGTTCTTTAAATTGCAGTGTGAAATAATTTTTGCTCAAAACAGCCTGCTGGCTTGGATAGGGCCATGCTCCTGTCTGAAGTTCAAGTATGCTATCTGCAGCACAAAAGGATTCATACAGGATGCTTCAAACCCTGGATGGAGTGTGAGGAAGGTAATGTCGTCTGGGGGATCTAGGTTTTGGACAAGGGACCAATAGGCGTCGACCTCCCTAAAGCACACACTCTCCACTGCTGATGGCATAGCCTCACATCTACCACACAAGCACCTGTTAATAAACAGTAATAAACAGTAAAATAAGATAAACTCACGCATTTATCTGCATGCCTTACACCCAGTCCATGTGAAAATAAGTCAAGTCAAGTCATCTTCATTTATATAGTGCTTTTAACAATGGATTGTTTCAAAGCAGCTTTACAGAGATAAACATATAATTTAAGGTAACAGATTGTTTTGGCATTATAGCGGTTCTTGAATAATGTTATTTCCAGCTAAAGTTAACTTTGATTGATTCATCTCCGTCGAAATGATCAGACTTTTAAACGCGAACCTGTGATTAACGCTGAAAATAAAAAATCCTTGTAACAATTACTATATTTACATGAATAGCATATTCCCGTCCTACCCGGAACAATAACTGCTTTCATACACATACTCCGCAGTACATGCGAGCTCATTTACATAGTGTCCGTCGGAAATACTAGGGGAGTAGTATAACCGCCGGCTAAGTTCGGAAAATCTGGGATCTAAATTAAACATTTTAAGACGCATGTAGCTAGCATAGATGGTGACAATATACATGGATGCTTGAAAAACAACAACGTCGACAGCAATATTGCTAAATATGATTTATTAAAGATACTGCAATGTGATAAACATGGAGACAACGTTAGCCACAATTAGCTATAGCCTGTGGTCGCTCACCAAGACACCTGCCCAATTCTCCACCGATTCTCCTCACACCACAACTCTATCTCTCTCCTCTGTCCATTTACCCTTCCCCTTAACTCTGCCTGACCACTCTCTTGCCTAGGTGGCTCATAATTATACGGCAATAGCCCATCGGAAGAGTTGACATGAACCCCTACTGCAACCTCTTCAATGTCTGACTCCATTACGAAGAGATGAGATTTACCGGCCGTTAGAGTTGGGCGGTATTACGGTAATATCGTATACCGCGGGGTCTTAAAATAGCAACGGTATCAGTTTCAATACCGTCATTACCGGCACTTATATATAAATATAATTTATTCAATGCCTAAAAATGCTTATGTAGTTGTCATCAAGTGACAGTGTGGAGGAGAAAGAGAGAGAGAGAGAGGGGAGAGGCGGTAAATACTGACGAGGCAATTTGTAGCCTAAGTGTTGCAATAAAAAAGGTGACCGCCAGAGATGGAAACACCTCTAAACTAATGTCGCATCTCCGAAACAACCACCCACTCACTGCTGCGAGGATGCATTTTGCCCCGAGTTCATTAACCCTCTGAGGTCGGCTATCGCGCCGGCGCGATAGTCTCGCTTTTTTCTTATCAGTGCAAAATAAACTCAAAATACTCTGTTGATTTTGATCTTACATATTAAGTGTTGTACATCATTAGATCCTGATAAGTGTCTATTTTTTTTTGGATACTCACAATAAAAACAAAGTGTTGTGCTTTTCGCCAAATAAAGAAAAACAAACATGATGCGCGTTCTGCCTTCTCTCTGTCAGTGAAGTCCATTCTGAAACACGTCCTAAGATTAACTTTAATTCCGCGAATACTTGTCATACAGGCACGAGTGTTTTTCCCATAACTCTCTTCTTTTAAATGAATTAATTTATATAAAAAAAAAATATTCTCAGCTTATGTAATCTGTATGAAAAGAGAGAGATGTCAGTATTTTTCTTTCCAGCTCATTATCCCTAATTACGCGTTAATGTCCCACGCCCACGGAGAGCGCGCGCTATTCAAACGCAAATGATCTTAGACAAGCCATTCAAACATGTCAACGCCCACCAGCTGGATTATAAAACACATCGTGTTTAGTAAGTATCTTGTACAGCTGTGTACACAGCGTATCCTTTCGCTGTAAGGGATTAATACTATCTAACCCTGGAAAATGTACCAGAAGTGCTGGTAGTTTCATTTCGAGGAGCAACGGATCCAGCTGATGTAGTAAGTCATTTATTCTAGTGCTTTGTTCTAATCGTGATATTGAATAGTGTCGGACTGTAAACCGCAAAAAGACTGTTTAACCCTCTGGGGACCAAAGGTTTTTTGGGGCCCTTGGGATGTTTTGACATGCACTGACATTTGTGCTTTTTTCAGTTATTTATAAACATGTTAATGGCAAAGGTGTAAATTCACTCTATATAGCACACACGGGGCTACCATAATTTGTTAGCAACATGCATGTACATGTTTGTATTTTTGAGAGAATATTATTTATGCGTGGTTATTGAAAAAACTAAAAATAAAAGTTTCTGAAATAAGGCCACAAAACACATATTGATTATTTCTTCACAAGACTTTTGAAAATTGTATCACATAGTCTAGAATATTTGCTCCAAAACTATGTGAGAAACATCCTGATTACTCATTCAGATAAGTCAATAAAGTCTTTTAGAATGTGTATGATGTGTTTTGTTTGAGAAAGCTTTATGCGAGGCGGCTTGATCTCTCATTAATATGTATCCATTTCACACCTGAGAAAGACAAAGACCCTCCCATAATGGCCCTATTAGGTGCTATCAGGCCATATCATTATGAAGAGCCTTGCAGAAAGAATGAGGAGATTTAAAAAAGAATGGCTTTTAGATTGTTTGGATTTATTTACAACACACACACACACACACACTACTTAGAATAAGTGAACACACCCATGCTAAAGTTGACTAAAAAGAGGAATAAAAAATCGTAATGCCTTAATTAAAAAAATGAGGAAAACTCCAACCTTTAGGGACATGAATAATGTCCTTGAATTCTTTGTGAATGAAAAATTTATCACAAATAATTAAATGTTCTTCTTTAAAATACAGGGTGCATACGTCTGGACACATCTATCACACACCCTTCACCATATAGACAAGGTTTTATTTCAGTTCAAAGTTAAAGTTGGAAAAATCTTGAAAAGAAAATTGTCTTTTCCATAAATGTCTTAGTTTGATCATACATATTTCAAAGTTGAGGATTCATTATTTTGATTTAGCTTGGATTGGAACAAACACTAGACTATAACATCTTAGTTGATTAGTTTATTGACAAAACATACAATATATTTAACATATGAGCAGAAACTCCTAACAAAGCTTATTTGATGTCTATTTTAGAGTAAAAACTTTATACTCTATCCAAAGCTAGTCAACAAAATGTCTTTTATTTCGTCTATAACAGTGAGTATCTGTGCGTTCATTCATTAATTCATTCACACACACACACACACACACACACACACACACACACACACACAGAAACATGATTCACATTTAAACAGTATGCTATTTTTCCGTTTACAGACACTAACGTTATTCTATATCGCGATTAGAACAAAGCACAAGCATAAAACACTTACACACTTCTCAGCTGAATCTGTTGCTCCTCCTCGTGGTGAAAATAAACCAGCACTTGTTCTGAGGTAGGTAAATGTCCCAGGATTGTTCCTCATAGCCGCTCAAGATGACAGTAGATTAATCTGACTAAAAAATATAGTGTGTTTTCAGAGTTTATGGGCGTTAACGCGTCTCAATGTGGTGCTTCACGTATTTGCGTTTGCGTTAGCGTGTGCTCTCCGTGGGCGTGTCACATTACCGGAGATAATGAGCTGAGAGAAAGATAATTACAATGGATGACACGTCTCTCTTTTTATATAGATTACACAAACGGAGAATATTTATTTTAGTTTTGAATCGGATCATTTAAAAGTACAAACTCAAATGATTTAAAAGATATATTGCTCATGTCTGGGTGAATAGTATTTGCTGAGTTTTGTTGAAGATTAGAGACGTGCTCCAGGAAAAAAGTTCACGGTGACAGAGGCAGAACGCACACCCTGTTTATATTCTTTATTTTACAAAAGCAAAATATTTTATTTCGATTGTATGTGGGCACATGAAAAAGTAGACATTTAACAGATTATTTTCTCATATTTCTTAACTCTATATGAACAGAAATGATGGTAGTACTTTAAGTCTATTTTTCTGCTATGTGAAAAAAACGAGCAAAACGCGCCGGCGCGTTTCTGGTCCCCAGAGGGTTAAATATGAATTGCGTGTCTGTGTGTAGGCTAAATGATGAGTGAACGGCATAGGCGCGCGCGCTTTGTTTACTACAGTTATACAGCGCGTGTCTGTCCCTTGTTCATTCACTCTCGCACCTACATTAGTAAACGTTATGTTTACATGAACACATACAAACTATATTGCTATAGCCTACTAAGATGAGTAAAAATAGACTGAAATATGTTGAAATAAAATGTCTGTATAAGCAACAAGCTGCAAATTCACATGTATATACTAATATATCAAACACAATATATTACAGACTAAATATGAATGTTTAGACACGATTTTGTGATTAGTTTTGGAAAGATTATAAAGTTTTGACTGTAAAAAAAGACTACTGTCACATTAAATAGGTACGCTTTTGTTCACCAATTTCTGCTCATAGTTAAATATACTAAAGTATGATGTTTTGTCAAAAATAAAGTAGGTATATTGAATTATCAACTAAGATGTTATTATAGTGTTTGTTCCAATATTCAAACTAATGAATCCTTACCTTTTTTTAATACGTATGATAAAATGTATACTTTTTACAAAGAAATACACTTGAAATATTGTTAAAATTGTAATTGTTGTTGTAATTGTAACCTATTTGTAATTGGTTACAATTTCTAATTGTAAAATATGTATAGGCTATATAATTTCTTTTGTCCTTGCATTCTTTGGGATCCTGTGACACACCTGTGTGAAAGGGCTTATTAATATGCAGCTCATTATGCGGCACATTATCCGGCCTTTGTCTTCTCAGGTGTGAACACGCCTCCACGCATATTGCCTTTCCAAAAGGTGTCTAATAAAATTTAAATCAGTGTATGTTTTTGTGTAAATGATTAGGCAGGATGATTTTCAGATCATTTTGAAGCAAAAATTCTAGGCAACAACACTCATTGGTCAAAAGTCTTGTGGACACATATTTAGTATGTGTTTTGTGGCCTTATTTCAGACACTTTAAGTTTTAGTTTTTTCAATAACCATGCATAAGCAATATTCTCTCAAAAATACAAACATGTTTTAAAATTGTTGCTCAGAAATTACGGTAGCCCAGTTTGTGCTATATTGAGTGAATTTACACCTTTGCCATTAACATGTTTATAAATAACTGAAAAAAGCACAAATGTCAGAGCATGTCAGAACACCTCAAGGACCCCAAAAACCCTTAGACCTCAGAGGGTTAAATAAGCGCATTAGTTTATATTTGTTAAAATATTATAATGTTATTTTTTTTTACGTTGATAATGAAAAGTGAACAGCACAAGTAAGATGGGATGCATCGGGAGTCAGACATTGACCACTTAATTAAGTTTCATTTTGTAAAAGGCCTTTCTTTAAAGTGAATTTCGTTTTGTATAAATTGTATCTTAATTTAAATAAATCCAGGCAATTGGTTGATAAAAAAATTAATAAATAAGAATCAAATATAGCAGACAACATAATCATGACATGATTGTGCGCTGGCGCGCCGCGGTCACTTGCATTGAAATCTCATCATAAATTAACCGAAACTCAGTGTATGCCCCACAGACATGACAGATAGGCCTATATCTAAATAAAGACTGAAATTTCATTAAACGAAACAATTCAAAACGAAAAGAAATAGGCCACTCGCTGATAATTTAATCCATGATGTGAATTTCTCTCTATGCGCGTTCATACGGAGATGGCGATCATCAAATTCATTAAACGAAACTATTCAAAACGAAAATAAATAGGCTAGCCTACTCTCTGATTATGTAATAAATGATGTGCATTTCTCTCTATCGTTCACTATGGAGATGGTGATTCGTCAATTTCTTTAAACGAAACAATTCAAAAGGAAAAGAAATATAGGCAGCATACTCTCTGATTAATCCATGATGAGCATTTCTCTCTATAGGCGCGTTCACTACTGAGATGCCAATCGTCAATTTCTTTAAACGAAACAATTCAAAACGAAAAGAAAAAGGCTAGCCTATACCTTCTGATTATGTAATCCATGATTTGCATTTCTCTCTATGCGCGTTCACTAGGAGATGGCGATCGTCAACTTAATCTTTGCAGCAGACACAGACAGAAAAGTTGTATTAATAAAAATCAATGGACGCGTGTCACCGGATTTACAAATGGACTTGTTGCTTGTTAATTTAATTTAAATTAATTACTAAAATTAATACTTTAATTGTCATAATTAAAATAATGAAATATTATTAAGTGTCCCATTTTTGCTCATTTGTATTTATATCTACCACCCCCTCAGCACCTGGGTTAAAAAATTATTTGGCGCCACCATATTATAACGGCCCACGTATTAAAAATAGTCGAGTCTAAATAGGGCTCCGGCTCATAATTACATTTAATGCCGTCAGCCGGGATCAGACACAACGTCCACGGGTTGGCCTTGATTTTTGTTTTGATTTTTTTTTTGCCGATCAGTTTCTGAACGGTGTAGGCACAAGCCAACAGTTTGGTGATGCTGTCTGAGCCTTATGTCTTAATTTTTAATTAGTCATGATAATACCGTATACCCCGGTAAAATAGGGAGGAGGTTTGACGGTATCAAGATTTGGATACCGCCCAAGCCTACCGGCCGTTGCGTCACGTCCGATCAGAGCGTTTTTGACAGCGGAAGTAATTTTACTCACAATTTCTTTTAAAAAACTTTTTTAATGCACATTTATAATTAATTTCTTCACGCAAATCGAGTTCCTACACTATTTACCTACACGTCTATTCACAGGGATCTTCAACTTGAAAGATGGGCTTTAAGAGAAGGTTCAATATCCTTTCCTTATGACAGCCTGAATACCATAACACCTGAAAGTTATTCCATCAGCTAGATTCACCCCTATTTGTCAACATTAAAAACTCCAAGACAAAAAAGTTTAATAAACAAACAAAAAAGTTTGGGTCATCAGTTTGAGGGTTCAAGTGGATTAGGATGGCTGACTAGATTATTAGTTTTTCTAGATTGTGTGAATTAGACTTACTATCTTTAGTTGCAGTAGTTAATTTATACTTGTGGCGCAACTACATTGCTTCCTACCTATGAGAGGCAAAAACAACAAGCAATACTTGTCTCTCTTACAAGTTAATTTGAGTTTTTTTCCTAACCAGCCGGCAACAAAACTTTTTGTCATTCAAGTGGTCTTATTGCCGTCATTTTGCACTAGGTAGCCATGCCCACAGTGAAATCAAATTGGTTCAACATTCAAGATTACTCTGCTTATGTATGGAGCTGTATTTTTCTCTATTGAATTGTTTATTCTTTATTTTTATGTATTGATAAATTGAATTATTTTTTAGAAAACCTTATTTTTGTATGAGTTTTATTTCTTTAAAGGGTCGTCCAGAACGGATTTCATGCACAGACTTTGCCAGCACGGATTTCACAGGATGTTTCAGAGTGGTAAGTTGTTGTTTTTTTACATTTTCTTAAACATTATATATCATTTAATCATGATATTTGTCAGAAAACTACGGCAATACAAACAGTAATCGATTATAAAACCATGGTTTATTCTCCTAAGGGGAGGTGAACAGCCTTACAAAAGCGAGAGCTTACAAACGCTACAGTGAACACTACATCTACTATGTTGGCTAGCAGGTGAGCAGAGGCAAAGTTTTGCCCTTTGTTTACAATATTAGCAACTACATAAAACTTATCATTGGAACGGTTAATAGAAAACACAACTACAAATAATAAGACATACAAGCTGTGATCCAAAAAAAAACAGATTGTCCAATTCAGGTGAAGCTTTTGTGCATAGGTTCTGGAAGCTGTTCTCCGTAAAATTGTGCAGCACACAGATAAACGTTGGAGTTATAATGTTTAGGAACAGTGTTAAAAATACATTTTAACTACTCTCGTCAGCTTTAGGAAGGTCAAATAAATGAGTTTTGGAAAAGGGTTGGACAAAACAGCGTCTCTTTGACATACCGACAACACTGTTTTCAGAAATGCAGCTCAGCCAGGCCTCGTCCGCTTTTTTGCATATACCCCACTGGGTCGAAACGTTGCTTTTTTATTAAATATGGGAGTGTGGTGCATGTAAGATACATAATTCACCTTTGTTAAGTGTAGTTCTATACACTGTTGGTTGTAAACACAGCACTCTGTTCTTCACGACTGTTCAGGGATCGCGGTCCCTTTAAAATACTCTGAACGTGTGCTCACGTGGGACGCATGTCAGCGCCATTGGTTATTATTACTTTTCTTTCTATAAATAAATGACACACGCATTCGTGTGCTCAAAGTGAAAAAGTGAGAAGTTGTCTCTTGCAATTTACTGCAATTTCCACACTGGTGACCCCGACATTAGTCTGCTGGACGTATCCAGAGACACGACACGACCATGACCGTGAACGCTGTCACCCTTAAACTCCCCGAATTCTGGGAATCGTCAGCATCTGCATGGTTCGCCCAGACTGAAGCGCAGTTTGCGTTACGTGAGATCACCGCGGATACAACGAAATACTACTACGTTGTGTCGGCTCTCGGAAATTCAACAGCATCCAGAGTGGTGAGCCTTCTTACAAATCCTCCCGAAAATGAGAAGTATGCAGCACTCAAAGCCCACCTGTTGAAAACGTTTGAACTGTCGGACACTGAGAGAGCCAACAGGCTTTTCTCACTTCAAGGACTGGGTGACTGCAAACCGTCTGAGCTCATGGACCGCATGCTGGATCTTTTAGGTGAGCACAGACCAGATTTCCTATTCATCCAGTTATTCCTGCGTCAGCTACCTTCCCAAGTGAGAGCTGCATTAACTAACACCACAATCACTGACTGTTGGAGACTGGCTGAAGAGGCTGATAAATTTTTTCTGGCGAGTCAAGGACATTGTGCGGCCGCGTTTTTTCCCGCGCACATCGCTACGGTGACAAGGGACGATTCCACACTCATCGGTGCAACCACTTCTCGTCGGCAGCAGTCTTCTGGCACCCAACAGCTTTCAGGCTTATGTTTCTACCATGCAAAGTTTGGAAGTAAGGCTACCAAATGCCGTTCGCCATGCAGTTTCGGCGGTTCGGGAAACGCCAGGGCCGGCGCTCAGTAGTGGCCATGAGTGTCGGCCGCGTAGACAGGCTGGTTTTCATCCGTGACAGCATCTCCGGACGCCGTTTTCTGTGCGACACGGGAGCACAGAGGAGCATCCTGCCTGCATCCCGTTTGGACATGGTGGCCGACAGCCACGGCCCCCCTATGGAAGCTGCCAATGGTAGCCCCATCCGCACATATGGAACGAGGTACGTCGAATTGTGTTTCGAAGGACAGCAGTTCGGCTGGGATTTCGTTACAGCAAAGGTTGCCATCCCCCTCCTCGGTGCTGATTTTTTATGTGCACATGGATTGTTGGTGGATGTTAAGAACCACCGTCTGATTGACGCCGTTACATTCTGTTCATATACGTGCACGCTCAGCGAGGCCGACTCCATACGATTGTCTAGCATGCTCTCAGCTTCCGATGATTTCCACCGTCTACTTGCCAGTTTCCCAGCCCTCACTCAGCCCACTTTCTCTGCATCTGCAGTCAAGCATGGTGTGGAGCACCATCTCGCCACTTCTGGCCCACCCGTCTACGCCCGTGCTCGGCGCCTTGACCCGACCAAACTTGCCGTTGCAAAGGCTGAGTTTGCGAACATGGAACGCCTGGGCATAGTCCGCCAATCCGACAGCCCGTGGGCGTCACCCCTCCACATCGTCCCCAAACCGGGCGGTGGCTGGCGCCCGTGTGGTGACTACCGGCGGCTTAATGAAGTAACGACACCTGACCGATACCCTGTTCCGAACATACAGGATTTTTCTGCACACCTGGCTGGCAAGGTGATTTTTTCCAAAGTGGACCTCATCCGGGGATACCATCAGGTGCCGGTGCACCCACTGGACATTCCCAAAACGGCAGTGATCACGCCATTTGGGCTGTTTGAGTTCCTGCGCATGCCGTTCGGCCTTAAAAATGCCGCCCAATCTTTTCAGCGCCTCATGGACTCTGTTTTGCGGGACCTGCCTTTCCTTTTTGTGTACTTGGATGACATCCTGGTGGCGAGCACGTCCAAGTCTCAGCACCTGGCACACCTCCGAACCCTTTTTGAGCGGCTTAGCCAACATGGATTAATTGTCAACACCGCCAAGTGCCAGTTCGGTCTCTCCACCATCGACTTCCTGGGACACAGAGTCACTAAGGACGGGGCAGTTCCTCTCCCATCAAAGGTGGAGGCAGTCACACAGTTCCCACGCCGGCTCACTGTCAAATCACTGCAGGAGTTCCTTGGGATGGTGAATTTTTACCACCGCTTCATTCCTCGAGCTGCTCAGCTCATGCGGCCCTTGCACGAGGCCTTGAAAGGTAAACCCAAGCAAGATGTGGAATGGACTGATGGCAGGGACGAGGCTTTTGCTGCCACAAAGGCCGCCCTAGCGAACGCCACCATGCTGGCACATCCTTCTCCTACAGCCCCCATCGCCATCACCTCGGACGCCTCGGACTACGCCGTCGGTGCGGTCTATGAACAGTGGGTAGGCGGGGCCTGGCAGCCACTGGCTTTCTTTAGCCGTCAGCTGCGCCCCTGTGAGCGGAAGTACAGCACTTTCGATCGGGAGCTGCTGGGTCTCTACCTAGCCATTAGACACTTTCGTTCAATGCTGGAAGGCCGACATTTCACTGCTTTTGTGGACCACAAGCCACTAACTTTTGCCATGGCCAAGGTAGCTGAGCCGTGGTCCGCCCGCCAGCAACGTCAACTGTCCTACATTTCAGAGTTCACCACGGACTTGCAGCACGTTGCTGGTAAGAACAACTGCGTGGCGGACTGCCTATCACGTGCTGTGGCAGGGGCAGTCCATCTTGGTTTGGATTACGCCCGCATGGCAGCGACTCAGTCCACAGACCCGGATGTGCAACTCCTGAAGACCTCGAACACAGGGCTGCAGATCGAGGACGTGGTTTTTGGTGATGCCGGCACTACGCTCCTTTGTGACATCTCCTCAGGTAGTCCTCGGCCGGTCGTTCCCTCAGGATGGAGACGACAGGTCTTTGATGCCATCCATGGTCTCTCCCACCCAGGTTCGAAAGCGTCACAGAGGCTGGTTGCAGCAAAGTTTGTTTGGCACGGCCTCAAGAAGGATGTTAGGGACTGGGCTAACACCTGTGTTGAGTGCCAACGTGCCAAAGTACACCGCCACACTAAAGCCCCGTTAGAGACTTTCCCGGTACCTGAGAGGCGTTTTGACCATGTAAACGTGGACCTGGTCGGTCCTCTGCCCTCCTCTCACGGTTTCACGTATCTGTTAACCATGGTTGACAGGACCACCCGCTGGCCTGAGGTTGTGCCACTGACGTCAGTGGCGTCCATCGAGATGACACGGGCATTTATTGGCACTTGGGTTGCC
Organism: Tiaroga cobitis; assembly: GCA_030578255.1. Taxonomy (NCBI): domain Eukaryota; kingdom Metazoa; phylum Chordata; class Actinopteri; order Cypriniformes; family Leuciscidae; genus Tiaroga; species Tiaroga cobitis. Next base: position 15,435,661 of record CM060595.1, on the reverse strand, counting down.
CGTTTCGGCACCCCTTCAGACATATCCTCTGACCGAGGCACGCAGTTCACGTCTGAGCTGTGGGGCGCTGTCGCACAGAGCCTCGGAGTAAAACTCCACCGCACGACCGCATATCATCCGCAGGCTAACGGACTCTGTGAACGTTTTCATAGGGCAATGAAGGCTGCCCTGCGTGCCAGCCTTAAAGACAGCAACTGGGTCGACAAGCTCCCGTGGGTGATGCTGGGCATCAGGACTGCGCCAAAGGAGGACCTTCAGTCCTCATCCGCTGAGCTTGTTTATGGACAGCCGCTGCGGGTGTCAGGGGATTTCGTACCTAACACCACAGTTCCCTGGTCTGCTACTGTCCAGCGGTCTACTTTATTGGACAATGCAAGGCTTTTCACACCTGTCCCAACTTCCTGTCACGGCCTCCCTCAGTCGCACATTCCCACTGGTCTTCAGACGGCTGACTATGTTTTCATTCGCCACGATGCCCACAGGGGACCGCTACGCCCACCCTATGAGGGCCCATTCTGGGTTCTGGAGACAGGGGACAAACATTTTGTGGTGGACAGGGGCGGCAAACCAGAGCGATTCTCCATTGACCGCCTTAAACCAGCTCACTTGGACATAGCTAGGCCTATTGACCTGGCTCAGCCACCACGGCGCGGACGGCCTCCTGCTCTGCCCCCTCCCCTACCTCCCACACTCCATGCCCCACACCCGTGTCATAACGGGACACAGGTTACAGTGGGGTCTCCTCGACCTCCGGCACAGCGCAGCCGTTGTGGCCGGCTGATACGTCCACCTCCCCGTTGACTGTTTGGTTCTTTTTCTAATACGGTGAATTCTGGGGGGACGTGTGTGGTGCATGTAAGATACATAATTCACCTTTGTTAAGTGTAGTTCTATACACTGTTGGTTGTAAACACAGCACTCTGTTCTTCACGACTGTTCAGGGATCGCGGTCCCTTTAAAATACTCTGAACGTGTGCTCACGTGGGACGCATGTCAGCGCCATTGGTTATTATTACTTTTCTTTCTATAAATAAATGACACACGCATTCGTGTGCTCAAAGTGAAAAAGTGAGAAGTTGTCTCTTGCAATTTACTGCAATTTCCACAGGAGCATAAAGCAGTGTTGCGGACATTACATTTTCTTTTACTTCATTAGTTCTTGTCCTGCACCTGCCAGAAGGTGAGATGTGCACACAATTACTCTTTTCATCATTTAAATGAGTAACATTATGACATCACAAAGTCCGGAAAAAACGCGTTGTAGTCCAAACGAGTCATTCTTGTAGCTGCATTTAAAAATATCAGTTGCCTTCCACTAGTGTTGTCACGGTACCAAAATATCAGTATTCGGTACCAATACCAGTGAAAATCCACGGTTCTCGGTACCAATTTCAGTACCAAAGCTTAATTTAGATTAAATTTACACATATTAAAGTGTATATCACGGTTACAAAGATGGAAACTGTAGTATTAAAAACAATTTACAATAAGATTCTATTTGTTAAATAACATTAGATAAAATTACCTAACAATAAACAACAGTTATATACTGTAGCGATTATTCTCCATGGGGTTAACTTAAAAATGTACTAATATATTTTTTAAATCAAAAGTTTTATCTGTTAACATTATTTAATGCACAATGAATGAAGAGAACAAACATGAACAATCAAGTGTTTGTATTAAATAACATTCACAAACATTAATTAATGTTGTAAAAATATATTGTTCACTCAATGTGTTGATGTTGCATTAAGTAATATTAATGAATGGTGTCTTATTGTAGTGTTACCAAACTATACAGGAGATAAAACATGTTTTATTTGACTTAACTGTACTTTTATTTAATCCAAAAATGTCACTCTTGCCTGTCTTCAAAGCTTGAGAACCCTGTAGCTGATTTCTAATGCAAGGGCTAGAAATCAATTAATTCTGATACTTCCTCGTCATCATGGAGAGCGCATCGCACCGCTTTCTCCTTTCCACAAGCGCTTGCTTTCCCGTGTCTCCGCTATGCAACCATGAACAGCGGCGAGCCTGGAAAGACGTGCTCGCACGTCTCTTCTATTATGAGCGCGCTTGCCGCGCGCCTACATTTGAAATTTGCACGCGCAAAAAAACGCGCTATATAAACGTTAGGGGTGTAAATCGGACAGTTAATCACGATACGATACGATATCGATTCTCTCAGCCAGCGATACGATATTTGCCGATACCTCAAAAAATTCTACGATACGATTACGATTCGATTCGATTCAGGGCTATATCGATCGATTAATCGATATTTAGATATTATGTGCCAAGTGTACACAACCAGTTACATTTAATAACTCACAATACATTAAAAAATATATTACATGAAAGTTTAATTAAAATCTTTGAAAATTGCACACCCTCTCACAATTGGGACAAAAGTTGTTTGTTACAAAAGTTGTTGTTACAAGTTTTAAAAAAACATGATGAAAAGGAACAAGAACGGGGTTATCTGTTTTTGCAAATGAACTCTTCTGTTATATTAAAGTTCATTTAAAGCATTTTTTTATATATTTATTGTGTCGTAAAAGCAGATAACTCCACATTTCATGTTTCAGAGTTAAACAAAGCCAAGTAATTGCTATGATACATAATAAAACACTTGGTTAATCTGTAGCGTTAATCTCCTCAGCTGACATAGACGCCTGTCAAACTTTGTTGTTGTGATTAACGTACACGCAATACAGAGAGCTTTTCACGCACCACTGAACGTGCTGTTTTAGCAAGATTCCGTGAAAAAGTTTCAGCATTTATTTTCCTTTTAGGAGCCGAAGAAGATATCACGGGTTCATGAAGTTCGCTGAAATCCATCCTCGATCACTTTTAGTCAGCTTTGACGAAACTCCTCTCAGCTACCGCGTCTTTTCAAAATGACAAGCAGCCTTGTCACCTGACCTGAATACTGCGCACTGATTTGCTAAAACAGACTTTTCGGGGCTTGTCGTTTCTGCTGTAAAACATAAACTCGCGATGCCTTTACAGTGGAAAATACCAGCTTTTGTGACAAAGGTTTCAGTCAATCTTGTCAGGCGTCTATTTCAGCGGATAAAAAGTTACGTGAGGATATGGAGTGTGTCAAAATAAAGGTACCGTACATCGATATTTTATGTGTCGTATCGATGCATCGTATCGTTAAACATTTGATCGATGCATCGATCCATATCGATGTATTGTTACACCCCTAATAAACGTGTGAACGGCCCTTTATGGCAACGTGACATTAGCCTAATTCAAAATATTTCCATATGTGGCTCTTTCCTCCATTCTTGTCAACAAGTGGATTCAGAGCCACCGTATTAGCAGCGCCGGTCGCCGTGTCTCAGAGTGTTTTTATGAAGAGTATGCACCTCTGCATCTTTCCGACAGCGCATCAAGAACCGGATTAACCCGGTATTAACCTAGAAAAGCTGGGACCGTAACCGTTTAATTTTTTTAGTACCGACTTGGTACCGAAGTACAGAGTTTTTTGACAACACTACCTTCCACTATATCTGAACTATGTTTGATTAGAAATATTCCTAATATTCCTAATCCCAAAGTATTAGCAGCATATCTAAAAGATGTTTGAGGGTAAAGATGTCTTGTCGGGTGCTGTTTTGAAAATTGGTCAAAAAAGTTGGTGCCGATGGATGGCGGACGGATGATGAGTTTTGTGGTGCGGTTGCAGATGAAATAATAGCCCATCCGCGCATCTCTAGTTCCCGCCCTACAGGCTAAACTACTTTCGGTCTAAAATCAGTATTTTCTACCCCGTTGCTTCGGCTCAGAATACTACAACCGCTTGAGCACCGCTCGCTGAACGATAAAATTACTCCATGGGCAAAAGTAAGACCCATACTGTAACAGTTCAGGCCGAACATTTTCACCCTGACTGTGTGGAACACTGTTAATGTGATTAGCTCCCTTAGGACGCTAACTTTTTGGGAATGATGCTTATTGCCTCTCTTCTCAGACTCTTTGTGAGTCCCTGGTGATTATGCACTATATGAGCCCCGGGCACCTGCCCTTAGGACTTTGGCGTTGGATCCCAGCACGCACGGCGTTTTACACTGTGTTCCCCTAGCGTAAGATATTACGCAGTACGAGAGAACCTCTCGTAAGAGAACGTACTCGGTTACTAACGTAACCTCGGTTCTCTCTAGAAGAGGGAACGAGTACTGCGTATCTTTGCTGCGCCTGCAACACGCTCTGGTTCGCTTCGGCGATGACAAACCAGATAATATCAGCCCATCGAGCTACATTTATAGGCCCAGGCCACGCCCGCTTTGGCGGGAGGTGACGTACGCGCCCCCATTGGATCTGACGTCACCAAGGGCCTCTCTCGATAGGCTGCTGCAGTTGCCGCAGGATAGCCAATAGGCACGCGAGCCGCCTTGCCTATGTCTGCATGCTGCCGCAACGCGTTTTACATTAATTCAAAATTAAGGATAATTTTTGGCTTCAATATCTCGTGGAAAAGAGGTTTTCCCCTAGCGTAAGATATTACGCAGTACTGCCCTACAAAGCAAAAAGGCAGTAACTGCATTTTTGGTCAAAAATTTTTTATTATCATTTTCATGACATTCAAGGCATCCTTTGTTATGTGACAAAACATCTTATCTTATCTCTGTGTCATTTTGGAGAAAAATGGTAGTCGTTTGTACAGTAACTGCAAAAAGCCCTAGTGAAACAAAGCAAGAGTACAGTAACATCCATTACTGTATTCTCGTTATGTTTTACCTAACAAAAAATAACCGTGTTTCCGCGCAGTGTAGTTACTGTTGCGTTGCCATGGTGAACACACAGCTGATTTCCGGGCATCCTCACGGGACGATTTTAACACTTGCGATTTGAAGAAGGTGCAAGAGCTCCATGTAGTAAATGATTAGCGGTTAGCCTACTATGATTTTCGCGATATAGCAGTTCAGTACACTTGAAATTCAATCCTGATAGACTACTGTGTGAATATTAACCCTCTGTGGTCGGCTATCGCGCCGGCGCGATTGTCTCGCTTTTTTTCTTATCAGTGCAAAAGAGACTCAAAATACTCTGTTGATTTTGATCTTAAATATAAGTGTTATACATAATTCGATCATGTTAAGTGTCTATTATTTTTCTGTATACTCACAATAAAAACAAAGTGTTGTGCTTTTCGACAAATAAAGAAAAATAAACATGATGCAATTTCTGCCTTCTCTCTGTCGGTGAAGTCCATTCTGAAACGCGTCCTAAGATTAACTATAACTCCGCAAATACTTGTCATACAGGCACGAGAGATTTTTCTTTATGAAGCTTGAATTCTCTTCTTTTCAATGAAGTAATTTATATAAAAAACAAATATTCTCAGTTTATGTAATCTGTAGGGCTGACTTCTAATAGTCGAGGATTCGACGATTCGATTCGGAGAGGTCTGATTCGACTATGAACCTCATAGTCGAACAGTAGGGAAGTGTTATGTAACCAATAGGGGTGTGACGGTTATTATATAACCGTGAGACCGACGGTTATAGTTGAACACCATCATTAGAACTCTATAACCGCCAAAACCGTGCTATTAAAATATTTTTTACAAACATTTTTTATCATAGAGAATGTTTAAATACTAATATCATCTTACGAGGGAAACGGAGGCGGAGTTAGTGGTGCTTTGGAGGCTGAATGCTGGAGATGATTCGGGAGAGGTCTGTGCCCCTTTACCGATCAGAGCACGCGCTGACACGGAGTAAAGCCTTGTTTATACTCGACGCGTTCGCACGAGCGCGAAGGTGCGCACGGCAAAAAATGACGCGTTGGGTGCGCGAGACCAGCACGACCCCATTTCGCTTGGCTGTGTCGTGTGCACAGCTTTTTTTGTAACAGCGCGCGGCGCCGCATCCGAGGATGAACGACTTCAAGCCGAATCTGCGCTAGCATGTACGTCTCACCGCACCGGCACGCAGTTTGCGCGTCTAAATTGCAAAGTTCATTGCAAAGTTTTTTTTGTTAAGGTTTTGTTTACTGTGTGTGATTTATTTAAAACAAAGCATGTTCATTGCAACGTTTTTTTTTTGTTGTTGTTAAGGATTCATTTAATGGAAAGCACATTCACTTCTAGTTGTCTTGCTGTTCATTTTAAATAAACGTAGAGCGAGTTGTCCTATTACAGACGAACAGTTATTCAACCGAACGTCTAGCTGCTATCTAAAAAAAAAAAAAAAGGTTCGACTATCAGTCGACTACGGTAAAATCTAACGAATCAGATTCGACTATGAAAATCCTTAGTCGAAAACAGCCCTAGTAATCTGTATGAAAAGAGAGTGATTTCAGTATTTTTTTCCCCAGCTCATTACACTTCATTACGCGTTAATCTGACACGCCCACAGAGGACGCGCGCTATTCAAACGCAAATGTTGAGGCAAGCCATGACAACGCCCACATCAGCCGTTGTGGTGTATTTGCTGCCTTTTACCGCTAAGAGGCGCTACAATCATAGACTCTGAAAAGTGTTCGTTTATTCTCTCTATTGCGTAATCTGCTGCCGCGCATTCAGAGCGATTGAAAGCTGGTAGCATATGAATTCAAATGAAACGTAGTTAAAATAATTAATAATCACAATGCTGAAATTAGGCTACTAAAATTAAATTGAATAAATAATGAAAACAATTCAACATAAAACATTGCAATAAAAAACATTTAGGCTACATCAATGAGGCTTTCCAACAGCATAAGACGTTGACCATCACAGCATACAGACGGTAGCTCAGTGGTTAACGCAACAACCCGAGATTCAAGGAGCTTCAATCGACCCGAGATCGAATCTCAGTGTAGCATACATGTTTTTAACCGATTTTGGCCGACAGCGTTTCCCGTAGAACCGCAGCCGCTGCACAAACGACAAAAACTGATGAAGGAAGATTGTCAGCCGATTGCGTCAGAAAATGAAAATGAAGAAGCTCGTCTTTAGTCTGCTAAATTATTGTGTAATGTAAAAGAACACTTAAATTACTTAAGTTTGAAACCAAGTTCGAATATTTCAAGGTTTAAATAAAGTGTCGGGACAGTTGTTTTTTTTTTTTATTTAAAACAGGATTGCATCGAGTTTAGAGTTTATTTCTTTTGCGATGCAAAATAAGAAACACTAGGCTAATCTTATTCTTGCGACATTTTAAATTTGTATTGCCAAAGAAATTACCGCTAAATTAAACAATTAAAACAGTACAAAACGAAAATTGTCCAAAGCAACATAGCCTAATTAAATTAAAAACATGCGTTTTTCTTTGCCTCTCTCACGCTGGATCTCTTTTTAGCAAGTTTATTTAGTCTCCCTCGCTGCACCCGCCGGGTCTCTCTCGAAATTAAACATTTAAAAACATGTAAAAACACATCATACAGCTGATAATACTGTATATGTCGCTGCCTGTCAGCCATACAAATCACGAAAAAAATATTTAGCCTTTAATTGTTGCTTCAAAGACACAGCATGCCTTGTTGAATTCACCTTACAATAACTTCAATTGAAATTTTGTGTGAAAAAAAAACTTTAAATAGGCTACAATAAATAAACTACAATATTTATAATTTAATAAGATATGGGGCCTACACAGATTTATCCTTACAATAATTTTGCCTGCTCATCAGGCTGGTTATCCGACACTCTCCATATGAAAGAGGAACATTAACACCTTTGTCCAGCAACTGTCCCTCCAACCCCCCACAGGCTATCGGAGTCTGAGGCTGACTTAACACAAAGAGAAGTCGCAATTCACACTTAAATCGCTATTCTAGACAGTGTTGATAATGAAGGAATTAAATGATTTAAGTTACATGTAGACTGGTGATATTTCTGTCATAAGTTTATTACTAAATATTTCATTATTTCAATAATTGATGAAATAAAACTGGTTTGGGCCAGCCTTTTCCAAGCAAAACTAAATATAATCTGAAAAAACGCATGTTAATGTGTTGTCATGAACAAAAAACTCAATATTATATTCTACAGGGATCTTTGGATCCTTAACCAGGCATGCAATTAATTAAGTTTTTTTTTGTAGCTATTATTCAAATAAATATCGAACCACGGTGCTTCGTGGTAATGCTGCTAAATTAAATAACATTTATAGAATAATTATGAACTTAAATGAAACAGTATCGCAACATTTCGACAAATAAATTATTTGATCTGTTTTTACATTTTAATTCAGGGCGATTTAGCCTACAAAATGGAGCGAGATTTTCACCCTTGTCTTGTCATTTTCTCATTGGGAAGCGCTTACATTGAGTATAGATCCTCTGTACCTCTCGTTTTCATATGGATTACATAATCAGATAACATTTATTGGCCTAAATATTTAGACATTTAAAGACTTTAGACATAGCCGATTTCTTATCGTGACTGAGCTGAATCGGCTTTTGGTTCATTTTTGTGACGCGCAGTTCCCGGAGACAGAGACGACAGATATAAACTGTTGTCGTTAGCCTAATAATATGAATACAAGTTTACAGTTTTGAACGATGTAAGCTAGGCTACTCTTATCTGTATGACCAAAAAATTACGGAGTCGCCTATTAAGTTATTTTAGCTGTAATGAGAAAAATAAATTGCCAGAATAAAACCCGACTTTAGAAAAATGCATAGGGCCACTCGGCGTGGTGTGCCAAAACACTTATAAACTTCAATATTTCATTCAAAATAATCTCAAAACGCTTTGTGAAATTTGAAAAGCCGTGCATGCATTAGACCACTGGAACTAATGAAAAACTGAAACGCTGGTTTTGATTTTATTGTTTGTCGTTTAAACGTGCCTGTTGCATATCTCTATTTTATATATTTGATATGGTCTATTGGTGAAGTAGCCTAGCATTGATTAGCTACTGTGGAGGGAGGGGTGTGGGGATTAAAATAATTCAGCAGAAGCAGGGCTGTTTAGACCTGAAGGAAATCCCCGTCCCCCCTGGCAAATCACACTTTACTTAAAACCATGTTTTTAAAAACTCTAGGTTGTAGGGAATCAAATATATATATATATATATATATATATATATATATATATATATATATATACACACACTACACACTCACCTAAAGGATTATTAGGAACACCATACTAATACTGTGTTTGACCCCTTTTCGCCTTCAGAACTGCCTTAATTATACGTGGCATTGATTCAACAAGGTGCTGAAAGCATTCTTTAGAAATGTTGGCCCATATTGATAGGATAGCATCTTGCAGTTGATGGAGATTTGTGGGATGCTCATCCAGGGCACAAAGCTCCCATTCCACCACATCCCAAAGATGCTCTATTGGGTTGAGATCTTGTGACTGTGGGGGCCATTTTAGTACAGCGAACTCATTGTCATGTTCAAGAAACCAATTTGAAATGATTCGAGCTTTGTGACATGGTGCATTATCCTGCTGGAAGTAGCCATCAGAGGACGGGTACATGGTGGCCATAAAGGGATAGACATGGTCAGAAACAATGCTCAGGTAGGCCGTGGCATTTAAACGATGCCCAATTGGCACTAAGGGGCCTAAAGTGCGCCAAGAAAACATCCCCCACACCATTACACCACCACCACCAGCCTGCACAGTGGTAACAAGGCATGATGGATCCATGTTCTCATTCTGTTTACGAAAAATTCTGACTCTACCATCTGAATGTCTCAACAGAAATCGAGACTCATCAGACCAGGCAACATTTTTCCAGTCTTCAACTGTCCAATTTTGGTGAGCTCTTGCAAATTGAAGCCTCTTTTTCCTATTTGTAGTGGAGATGAGTGGTACCCGGTGGGGTCTTCTGCTGTTGTAGCCCATCCGCCTCAAGGTTGTGCGTGTTGTGGCTTCACAAATGCTTTGCTGCAAACCTCGGTTGTAACGAGTGGTTATTTCAGTCAAAGTTGCTCTTCTATCAGCTTGAATCAGTCGGCCCATTCTCCTCTGATCTCTAGCATCAACAAGGCATTTTCGCCCACAGGACTGCCGCATACTGGATGTTTTTCCCTTTTCACACCATTCTTTGAAAAGCCTAGAAATGGTTGTGTGTGAAAATCCCAGTGACTGAGCAGAATGTGAAATACTCAGACCGGCCCGTCTGGCACCAACAACCATGCCACGCTCAAAATTGCTTAAATCACCTTTCTTTCCCATTCTGACATTCAGTTTGGAGTTCAGGAGATTGTCTTGACCAGGACCACACCCCTAAATGCATTGAAGCAACTGCCATGTGATTGGTTGATTAGATGATTGCATTAATGAGAAATTGAACAGGTGTTCCTAATAATACTTTAGGTGAGTGTATATATAGATATAGCCTATATATAATTTTTTTTTTTTTTAACAGAACTGCTTTTGAAATTACGATTGGTAGCCTATTATTATACAGATGCAAAGTCGTTCTGTTGGATTTGTTCCTTAGTGTAAAATGGAAATGCATGGTAATTTTATTTGATAAATATAAGCAAAAAACTGTATGGTGTAACAGAGTTTTAGAGCTAGACAAATCTCTCTGCATTAATGAATATAAAATTTACAGTAGACCATGTTTGATCGGGATTTGAACCCGTGTCATCTTGATGATCGAACCGTAACTTCTACCGCTCGGCTATGAATTCCCAAACGTTTGTTTCTCACATGAGCGAGAAAACGTTTTGTCGTTAGCCTGTGAGTGTAGGCCTATAGCCTACTGCATGAATAAAAGTAGACCTTTTACAGTTTTAAAAGATGATATCTTATCTGTATGACCAACAATTACGGAGTAGGCTTTAGCCTATTAAGTTCTTAGCTGTTATGAGAAAAATAAATTCAAATGAACGCGCCGCCGCGTTTGTCAAACTCTAATTCAACATGCCAGAATAAAACCAGATTTTAGAATAATGCATAGCGCCACTCGGCGTGGTGTGCCAAAATATCCTAATTATAAACTTCAATATTTCATTCAAAACCATCTCAAAACGCTTTGTGACATTTTAAAAAGCCGTGAATGTATTAAGGCCACTGGAACCAGGATTGTAGCTGAAACGCGCTGCATGTCTCAATACAGGAGCAGAAGCGCTGGTTCAGATTGTATTGTTTGTTGTTTAAATGTGCATGTTGCATATTTAAAAATATTTGTTAAAAATAAATGTTTGTTGTAGGCTTATTTGGAAATGACCATAACTTGTAGTATTTCATCCTTACTGTTAATTGCCCCACTTACGTTTTGCTAAATGTCCCTTTGCGCCACCTGGCTGTCATTTCGCGAACTACTTTGAAATGCGACTGGTTTATTTTTACGGCGGTGGATTTGCCGCGGCGGTAATAGGCATTCTGGTTGACTACCTACTGTACTTTAGTAAACGTTATTTTTACATGTACACATCCAAACTATATTGCTATAGCCCACTGAGATTTCTTCTAATCGCGATATACCAGTGTCTGTAATGACAACATTTCGTTGACTAATTTTGGATAGATCATAAAGTTTTTACTATAAAATAGACATCAAATAAGCTTTAATTAGACAGTTTCTGCTCATATGTAAAATATATAGTATGTTTTGTCACAAATAAACTAATCAACTGTTATAGTGTTTGTTCCAATGCAAGCTATATCAAAATAATGAATTCTTAACTTTGAAATATGTATGATAAAATCTATTGCCTACTTTAAAAAATAATACTTTATAAGACATTTATTGAAAAAGACAATTTAATTTTCAAGATGTTTCTAACTCAAACTTTGAACCAATTCTGCAGAATTGCCCATACAACCTATTTGACCAGGATTTGTTTCCAGGTATGACTAAAAATGTGCTTTTGGCTTTCATTTATATTTTGATTGTTTGTGTATATATATATATATATATATATATATATATATATTTATTTATTTATTTATTTATTTATTTATTTATTTATTTATTTATGTATTTATTGTCCTTGCATTCTTTCTTGTGTGACACCCCTGAATGAAAGGCTCATTAGTATGCAGGGTCATTGTCTGCTCAGGTGAGAACCACTTAATTATTCATGATAGGGGTTGGGCCGTTCACGCCCATCCGCATATTGCCTTTGCAAACAAAAAAATGTTTTTCACAATTTAAAACAATCTATTGTTTTATGTGAATGATTAGACAGGATGATTTTCAGATCATTTTGAAGCCTAAACTCTAGGCGACAACATCCATTAGTCAAAAGTCTTGTGGACACATATTTAGTGTGTGTTTTGTGGCCTTATTTCAGAAACTTTATTTTTTTGTTTTTTCAATAACCATGCAAAAACAATATTCTCTCAAAAATACAAACATGTACAAACATGTTGCTAACATATTATGGTAGCCCTGTTTGTGCTAAATAGAGTGTAATTACACCAGTGCCATTAATATGTTTCTAAGCAACTGAAAAAAGCACAAATGTCAGGGCATGTCAAAACATCTCAAGGACCCCAAAAACACCTCAGACCTCAGAGGGTTAAACCGCAATAATAGTACTATTTAAATACAAATCCTACATGTTCTGTGAATAAATGGTGCAGTTGACACGCAGTTTCATTTAACACACACGCGCGCGCTGAAGCACGTGTGATGCTCGAGCTGTTTTTTGCCTATATGAGAATACGACTGCATGAACTTACTCTTTAGACTCTAGATCCACTCTTAAAGTCACTTTGTGAGCATTTAACCGCTTAATTTGAAAAAAAACTATCGTCATGTCATAAACACAGATACTCAAAGATCTTCACGGCAATCCGTCAAAATAAAAGTTTGGTTTAACTTGACAGAAGTATATTACTGTTGTACAGTAGAATTTAGAAACGTCTCAATGTAATAATAATACTAACACTAATACAAATAAATTAAGATTAAAACTTAATTTTTATTTAATATTTAATTTTAACAGTAAAGCTCATTGTGCAGCATGTTGTTTGACCAAAAATGTTTGTTTAATTTCATATGATTAAAAGAAATGTAATTAATAATATATTAGAATTTTAATATATTTAATTTTTTAATATTCATAGAATATTTTTTAAATATTGTATAAGTTTAATAATAGTTTATAATAAAAGTTTCATGATTTAAATTAATTAGACATGATTTTTAATTACTAAAAATTTACACCATGTATCCGTAACACACCCGACAACACTAGTTTCGCAACACAAAAATGATGTCCAAATGGTTCCAATTATTTCAAATACAGTATATCTAACACACCCAGAGCCCAAGTTGTAGCAAAAAAGTTTTTGGAGAATCTGTAGTTACTGCCTTTTTCCTTGGTATGGTGCCACGTTTTTGGTAAGTAATACAAAGCAAGAATACATTAACTGCAAAATAGGGGTAAAATATCCAATTAAATATAAAGCTGCAAGCAGCGATGAAGAGGGCCCTCGCACCTGTGCCGCCGCCACCCGGCAGTTTTAGGAAGACAGAGCACGGTGGGCAGTATGTAATGATAATAAATATAGGAGGACTATGTCAAAATATTTGTATTTGCCACACTTCCTGCTACCAGCAGGTGGCGCTATTGCTATAACCAAATATGAGCATGGTCATGTGTTCAGGACAGGACTCTTATCAAACATGTGAAGTTTGGATGAACCCTGCCAAGTTCATTGCTTCCAGTTGTGTTTAGGGCTATGCTCCAAGATACTTTTTAGTAGGTATTGGGTTATTACATGTATGTACCGAATTTAGTCCACGTCCGTGAAACGTAGCGCCAGGGGCAATTAGCCGAAATATTTGTTTGCCCAACTTTTTGCCCATTTGCCCCACGCAATTCTGAAACCCATTTCAGATGTAAATTTCGCACCCGTGCCACCACCACCCGGTGGTTTTAGGAAAACAGAGCACGGTGGGCAGTATGTAATGATAATAAATATAGGAGGACTATGTCAAAGGATTTGTATTTGCACACTTCCTGCTACCAGCAGGTGGCGCTATTGCTATAACCAAATATGAGCATGGTTATGTGTTCAGGATAGGAATTCTTATCAAACATGTGAAGTTTGGGGCAGATCGGACATTGTATGCCTGAGTTACTGCAGGCTGTCTGTGGTTGCCTAGCAACATCGGAACTGCAAGCAATATTGAACTATAATGACATTCATGCACAAATAACCAAAAGGCTGAAATTGGGTGTACATTTGTCAGGCCGCCAAGGGAAGACCCTTCGACGTAAACTCAAGATCTTCGCAATTTACCGTCGCAAAGGCCTTAAGATTACACTCACCAAATTTGAAGAGGATCATATCAAAACTGTAGGAGGGGTTCGTTAAAGTACAACGTCTTGAAATGGAAAAAACTACACAAATTTTCTGAGAATATTATATTTTCTTTTTTTATTTATTTTTTTAAATACTTTTTTTCAATAAAGTCTGTGTAGCTTAACAGAGACTCGCTTGTTGTCAGGCTATGCAAAATGGAAATATTCGTGGGACTTTCTAATACTCACAGATGAGAATATAACCATAAAGTAAGTCATGCATTGAGCAAAACGTTTCTCAAAAGAATTAAACAGCACATGCATCAATCAAAGCGTGACAGGGCAAGTCGTGGTAAACGCTTGCTTTTGTTTGAAGCACGGGACCGTTCGGTATTTATGGCAAGGGCCACCGGAGGAAAATAGAAAAGGGTCATGTCTTTTTATTCTTTGTTGAGGGGAGGGTCACCCAACTTTTTTTAGTCTATAGGGGAGGGTCACCCAACTTTTGTATTCATCAAAACAGCAAAATTTCAAAGTGGCTTGTTTGGTGCATATTTTTTCCATGTAGCTATAGCTCTCTCGGTCTCGGCCCCCCATCGCTATCAGATGGGTCTGACCCAACAAAAATCCAGTTTGGCGCTGTTCGACAGTGTGCACGCGCTCAGAAAAAGTGCATTAGAACAGAACGCCAAAGAAATGTTTACCCAGCAGAACTTTAAAGCACGAGCAAATAATGAACTTTTGTGATTGCGAATAAGTGCAGTGTCCTGCTGTGAGTGTAACTCTACCACGGCATTAACATGTGATGTGAATGTACGTCGAGTTTTACAGTATTGGGACTGAGGCGCCAGAACTGCAGCTGATATAATGTGCGCTGCACACATTATCGGCACACATTTTCCATTCTTATTGTGTTTCCACAACAATGTTAGTGAGTAAATCTACTGAAATTCCCACCATAACAGTGGAGTGTGATGTGTTGGACATAGGGCTACCACATTTTGTAATATTTGAAGTTAACATAATAAAATACAGACCTACACCAAAAAAAATTGTTGAGGATAAATTCTTTAAAATTGGGCAATTCCAGCGTTATGGACGTGACATTTGCAGTCAAAACTTGAAATATAAATTCTCAGAAAATGCATTTAATACTGAAACGTCTGTTAATATATTCATACTCCCTTAAAGCGGGCTTACACGGTGCGATTTTTTGCTGTTTTACGAGCTCGCAGATAAATTTTTTTCAACTCGGGAGAAATGGCGTGGAAATCGGTTGTGCTCGCATGTTGCGGCTCGTGTCGTGTGCTAGGAAGATATGAGCCGAGCCGAACCTCTCGACCTCACGATAATTTTTAAGCATCTGTTAAAAAGTTTGGGAGCTGTAGGCTTGAATTCGTGAGGTGTGTGCGCTGTGCGGTTGAATGAGCCGATTTGTCGATCTATCTGAATTTGACCAATCAGGAGCTGAAGAAATCCACAGAAGAAAGACGAAAATGGCAGCGCCACCGCGAATTTGGACTATTGAAAGGGAAGCTTACTACTTTATTATGATTTTAGTATCATAATTATTAATAAATGCATGCACAATTATCAGTGAACTTGATAAATGTTGCAGATATGTTTTACTATGCACAAACAAATGCCTTTCAACTTGTGTGCAAAATTCTGAATTAAATGAATGTGCAGCAATTTGTACAAATAGAGTCTGTATATGTGTTGTAGCTATAATAAGCGCATTTAGTTTCATATTTATTATAATGTTTTTTTTCCCCCATCTATGTTGATTATGAAAAGTATAGGCTAGCTTACGCAATATATCGGGAGACATGGCCAGACATGATTTTGACCACTTCATTAAGTGTTGTTTTGTAGAAAGCCTTTCTTTAAAGTGAATTTCGTTTTGTATAAATTGTATCTTAATTTTAATAAATTTTTCATCAACCAATTGCCTGGATTTAATTAATAAGAAGCAAATATAGCTGGATTTACAAATGCACATCTTGATTGTTGCATGCACACATATGTCGAAATAATGACATAACCACAACAACCATCGAATTGTCCTGGTTTGAGACTGTTAATACACATAACACAAAATATTCTTTTTATTTTTTTCGTGTTCGCATTTATGAGGGAAAAAAATGTTACGGACGTGACAGTTCTCCGTTACGGACATGACCGCTCTGAAAGTGACTAACACTTTCACAGAGACATCAAAGAGAAAGCACAAACCCTTTCTTAAAAGTGAATTTCGTTTTGTATTAATTGTATCTTAATTTTAATCAATGTTTCATCAACCAATTGCCTGGATTTAATAAATTAGAAGTAAATATAGTAGAAAATCATCATGACACGGAGGCGCCGGCGCGTGACCTGGACTCTGGTCTAATAAATTAACCTAAACACAGCTTATAGCCTAAGGTAGGCTACTTGCCTCACAGACCTGATAAATACATAGAAAACTTGACATAACTACTTTTTATCAGAACAATTCAAAACGAAAGAAAACAGACTACAGACTGCTCCAGGGTATCTGCACATTTTTTAACAGCAAATTTAATGACTTTTAAGACCTTTTTAAGTCCTCTAAAAGGCAAATTTAAGACTTTACCACGACAAAAAAACAGGAAAATGTTCAACAGGACAGTGTTAATTTTGGCAGCCATTTTTTTTTTTAGTCTTAGTCTTCAGATGAAAATGCTTATTGGTCTTATTGGTCACATTTTAGTAATTTTGTCTTTCATTGTTTTAGTTGACAAAGTCAAACTTCAGTTACCGACATTAATTTTGGTAGCTATTTTATATGTAGTCTTTAGACAAAAAATGACATTATAATTTTTCGCTTTAGGCCAATTCAATTAAGCTTATGAGACATTTGAATCAAGGTAACAGGCTGTATTGACAATGCACTCTTTAGCAGTAGCACTTGTGCAATTCTACATATCCCTGTTTCTTAGTTCAGTGGTTCTCCAATCTTTTATAGTGCCGTAACCCCTCTTGCACTTAGACTGCAGTCACACCTTTTCCATTAAGGGACAATATTTGCCCATTTTAATCGATTTTTTCCAGTTCATTTTTTACCTTTATAAATACTTTTATAAAATAAATAATGCTTTAAATGAAACAATGTTCAATAAATATGCAATGATGGTAAAAACGAGGTAATACTTTTAAACATTAAATTAAAATCGCCAGTAGGTGGCGGTAAGTCACTGTCTTTATGAGCGAGTAATCCGTCATCGAGTCATTCATTCATTCAGTAACAAACACATGCTGCGTCCAAGGGGGTAATCCATCGACCGGAAGTTGAAGTCGGCCGGGTGCCGCCATCTTGTAGCAGAACTTCACTTGCGTTAGCATTTCCATTGACTCCCATTCATTTTGGCGTCACTTTGACAGCGAATAACTTTACATCTGAGGCGTTTAAAGACTCCATTTGTCCATTATTTATTTCTAAAGAAACACGACAATGTATAAAGGGCTCCATTACCTTCTATGTTACATTATGGCCCCGTAGAAACAGTTTTGGTAAAAATAGGCTAACGATTGCATCATAACCACTCGACTCTCTGTCGCGCTGTACAGAAATTACCGTACAGACAGGAGGAGAAGCTCGCAGGCAATCGGGGGGACGTCCCGTCAAGGGAGAAGCCCATAGATAATGAGTCAATAAAAGCAACGGAATACTTACTCCTGCTCACTCACGCCAGAGAACTCTTTGCTCAAGTTCCCCGTCTCTGCAAGATTAACGTTGGCAATTTTCACGCACAGCTACTAGAAGATTAACGTCTGTCAGACAGGTTGCTCACGTCATCAAGCTTAGTTTGAGTCGGTCTGAGTCTGCGCGTCAGGAACGGAAGTGCTCAAAAATCGCTAAAAGTGGGCTTCAACTGTCTCAACTGAGTTCCAATGAGATCGCTCTGTCCATTTCTTTTACTGTCTATGGCTGCGTCCCAATTCACCTACTTATACTACGCCCTAAAAGTATGTACTCTTTTTGTGAAGAAAAAGTACATACTTTTGAGTGTGTAGCAAAAGAGTAGGCAAGCTTTGGGACATACTACTTCGCCATCTTTAACGGACAGCTCTGTCGCGTACATCCTGTCACCGTAAACTGCCCTGTCAATCATCTCGTCACAGTTAAATTCCTCCATTCAATCTAATATAACTTCTTACCATTTCGGAGAGAATTGTTGTCGCACGTTCATCTGCCAGTCATGGGGCTTTCATGCCGAGACTCAACTCATGTGTTTGGAATTTGAATATAATAATGCATTTAAAAGTTAATGGCTAAACGTATCTTTGCCAAAGTCCACAATGCTGCAGATGCAATATAATGTGGACAACATTGAATAAATACATTTTCGTGAGGTTAGATACTGATCATTAATCACTCAAACCCCTTTATCTAAACCTCTCTACATAACCGTCGGACTCGCGCGTCCTCCATGTCTGTAGTTTTTGAACACTTTTCAGTCGTGTTTGTAGTTCTAACCGAATCCTCGTCCAGCGCGCGATGGGTTGTGGGCAATATCAGCCGTTAGAGTGCGCAACGATCTGCACTTCGGATTCTGACCGGATCCATCCGGGTCTCTTTGGAACACTCATTTCAACATACTACGATTTGGGACGTACTAATTCTATTTTCGAATACTATTTAGGACGGATAGTATGCGAATTGGGACGCAGCAACAGTCTATGGTAACAAAGCAAGTGGCTGTATTTATGAACGGGTCATTGAATCTCACGATTCGTTCAAAGCCACAGATTCATTCTCGAATCACCGCTGTGTGCTGCAGTTCTGCCGTGGCTTTCGTTGCAAAATAGCAATAAAATGATCAACATTAAAAACACTGCTAGATATCAGCCTGTATTGATCGCAGATATAGTCGCACAAACAGCGCAAGCGGCTCGTGACAGAATAAAGACCAACTGAATGACACTTTAATTAATTTAAGTAGAAAATATCAAATGAAGATCACTGAACTCCAGCTTACTTTTCTGTGTTTTCAGATCATCCGCGCTTCTTCAGCAGTGTAGAGGGCGCGCGCGCGAGCATGGTTGCCAGATACTATTGACAAGACCGGCTAGAAAACGTGTTATTTTAACAGAAAAGCTCTGACTGGGGATTTAATTATTTACATCTGGCAACCGTAAGCATGAACGCTCGCTCGTAAACACAGTCTGTAATGTGTTGTTGTCTCCTTTATTCAACAAAAAAGTGGTTTTAGTCAAGTTTGTATTTTTTTTAAACACACTTTAGTCTCGTCTTTTTTCGTCAACGATATTGTACGTGTTGATATAATACCGGTAGTCACAGTTATCGTTTAATGACGTGGGTCTCGTCTCTCTCGTCTTGTCTTAGTCAGGGGAAAAAAAGTCGTCAACAAACATTTTTCGTCATGGTTTTCAATAACGGAATTAACACTGCGACACGACCCAGAATGGTGTGGCAAACCATCAACGCGATGCATTCATCTTCAGTCACCTATGGAATGAAGCAGGTTGCACCCACATAGAAAAGTGCTGCCCCCAAATGGTGCGCACTGTTCAAAAAACAAAAACAAAATAACGGATGACGAGTCGGACAAGAAATTTAAGGCCCGTACATGAAATTTAAGACCTCCTTATCGGAAATTTCAGATTTTAAGACTTTTTCAGGCCTTAAAAAGCGAAAATTTTATTTAAGACGTTTTAAGACTTTTTAAGGACCCGCGGGGACCCTGTGCTCTCTGCTTATGTAATCCCTATGAAATGTGCATTTCTCTCTGGCGCGTTTACTACTGCGAAGATCGCGAGTCAGCATCGTCACCTTTATATTTGTAGCCGACACTGAAAAAGACTTGTTTATTAATAAACAATTAAAATGTCCCCTTGCTATATTATTCATAATCATTACTTTTGCCGGTTCTTTGTGGCAGCTTTAAGATACTTTATTGGCAGCGCCACCCTTACATTTTACATGAACGCATCACCACTGCATCAGCACCGAAAACATGTTTGTTTGTTTGTTTTTCAAATCAAAAATCGTGATACAAACCGAATTGTAGGTTTGGTCTATTTTTACAGCCCTTGCAAGATGAGAAAGCAGGAGTTTAGTCGTTTATCATGGAATGGCTATCTGAACATCTTTGCCAAGCGCAAACCAGAACAGAAGTAATCAATAAATTATCGGGGAGGGTCATGCCTTTTTTCACAATCATTTTGGAGGGTCATAGAAAAAATTATTGCTGGCGAAGGGAGGGTCAAGTCTTTTTTGACTACAGATCTCAAATCTCCTCCGGTGGCCCCTTAAATAAATAATGAACAGTCCCTTAATATAAAGTAGGGGCCTATTCTCATGTTTCGGACTTGGGTCATGCACCTTTCCCGCAGCAGCTTACTCTGTGTCCTCTGCTATTTTCCATATATGTTGTGTCCAGTGCTCGAAGTGGGCCAGTACCGATACCGGCACTTCTACATTTTAATCTGTAGCGTACACTCACTTTTTTTTGTGTACCGGTGTTGTGCCGAATATCGACCCCCCTGCCATATTATTACCCCCTCATTGAAGTCAATACCTGATTGCCTAATTCTAACCCCACCCCCACAACTAATCCTAAACCTACCAATGCTTGGCGGGGGTCGAAATTCGGCACAAAACCGGCACTTCTCACAACTCTGTCTCCACCCCCGAAACTCGATTTCAACCCTCGGGAGTAGTCACTTTTTTCCCCCATTTTAAACACGGTTTTGTCCCTAGAAATGCATTATTCATTACTGTTCTTTATGTGGTGTGAATGGTGGATGGTTTTCACAGCGCACAGACACGACTAATCGATAATCAGACAAGTTACTGTTTATATTTTGATTATTGATTATAATCAATTTTATCGATTAGTTGTTGCAGCCATAATTGTGAAGTGTAAAAAAAAAACTAAAGTCAAAATCGAGGAATTTCAGGGAGTTCAGAAACAGTGCTTACTAATATAGAGAATTACTCCCTTTGGAGTGGACTTTGTTCTTTGTAACGGACTTTGTGCTTTGTAACTTTACAGACCTTTTTCATGCTCAAACAGCTAAATTACAAAGAAAAAAAATTTTAATGTAAAAAAGCAAAATAGTTCCTCTTTAATCATTTTTAGGGCCATGTATACCTTTATTGGAAGAGGATAATTAGGTAATAATAATAATTTGTTACATTTATATAGCGCTTTTCTGGGTACTCAAAGTGCTTTACATGAAAGGGGGAATCTCCTCAACCACCACCAATGTGCAGCATTCACCTGGATGATGCGACGGGCAGCCATATTGCGCCAGAACGCCCACCACACACCAGCTTATTGGTGGAGAGGAGAAAGTGATAAAGCCAATCAGTATATGTAGATGCAGAGTAGGTACAGAGAAGATACAGAGTACCTCTACAGTACATGTAGATACAGTATAGGTAGATGCAGAGTAGGGAACAGGAACGGGAAAGGACCTCAAATTGGGAACCAAACTCGAGGTCATCTGTATTGCAACCACACTATAATGAGCCAATGCAAATGTACATCAAAAGAGCAATGTGCTGAGTTTCATGTTATAATATGTATATTAGACTCTAAACTTGTGAGGCAGGCAGCGGTCTTCATGTGAAGAGATAGTGAGACCTCAAAAGTGAAACATTACAGGAAATCAGACTGTGTCAAGGGGTGCTTTGCAAACCCTAACCACATTTTTTTTATTTTGTTTTGGTAATTTTCTTTTCTGATCCAGCTGCATCCTGCCTGGGCAGCAGACAGTGCAAAGAAATTATAGACTAAGTTGATTAAGCTTATGTCAATAACCAGATTGTGTTGTAAGATTTTTGGCTACTTTATAAACCGAGTCATTGCATACACAAAAACTGGTGCACACTTGAGGCAAAAGAACTTCACAGAATGAATCTGATCTTATTCAAAACTGAAACTACACACAGCCTTTAAAAAGCATTTGAGGCTTTATAAAATTGACTGATAATTAGGTCAGAAACATTTGTATTACCAATTGCAATAATGCGGTTGAGGCTAATAATAGACTGTTTCAAAGCATCATAGAGACAGCAGTTTCCAAAGAAAATCAACCTCATTTAATATAAGTAGCTAAAATCTTGATTTTCATCGGATTAATAGTGGCTCTATAAAATGGTATTTCCCTTTAAACAGCTCATATACACCCATGGTAAACTACCTAAAACTGACAGGAAGTCCGAGAACATTTGGAATTGGAGTGACTGGAAAAAGATACAAGACATCACCTCCCAAACCAAATATTCACTGAACAGTCAGTTGTATTGCTGAGTGAAGAACCTCAGAAATGTACATGGGCTTGGTTAAACAAAGTTGTGTGTACTAATAACACAACTAGAGTTGTTCCTATTCCGATACTAGTATCGGAAATGCCGCCGATACCAATAAAAATGCTGGCATCGGTATCGGCGAATACTTCTACCCATGTACCGATCCGATACCATTTTCTTAATATCTAGTTATGCACGCTAGCTTTTAGTGACGTTACGTTCGTGAACGAATCGTTCTTTTTGAACGAATCTTTTAGGTGAACGAATCATTCTCGTTCACGTTATCCATTGACTCATATTTCTCATTCACTGAAATTCCTCCCTCCACCACTGCGCGCCGCTATTGCGCGCATGCGCAGCTCAATGAACCGTGTAGCTCTGTGGACCGTTTCATCTGTCAAAGACAAAGAGTGACTAAACCTCAAGCCAATAGCCTTCGAGTATGATACGAGGACGGAGCATGTGATTTGTTGAATCTAGTGAACGAATACGCCCTTTATTGAGTTGCTTTGATTTTGAACGAGTCAAATGAACTGTTACATACATCTCGTTCGTGAATGATATTGACCCTTCGCTAAGCCCCGCCCTCCTTAGTTACTGTTGCTACGCCTGTCAAGCTTTCGCGACTGCCACATCTATTACAGTGTGAATGCACCGGTGTCAGACATTCCCAAGGAGATAATTAGTCATTTTTGGCGAACAGGTGAAATATCTGAGAGAGCAAGACAAAAGGGACTGCAGTATGCATTCGAGAGTTATATCCACGACATAATATGCAACCGATTAGAGAATAATTTCATCAAAATTGAAGCTAAAGCCTATAACGTTAGGTCCCAGCGCAAGCAGCAACCGCCTTCTTAGCAGACCATTCACATGGGAAACACACAAATGGAGGAACAGCTATGTTCATGCACAGCAGGGTAAGTGAAATGTGAAAATAATCTAATAATTACAAATCAAACAGCTTATCCATCAATCTAACACCGGGAGAGCCGCGATCGGATTGGGGTAAAGTTACTCAGGGGTAGGCCGTCGATTAACAAAATGCTGAAATATATTTTAAAGGGGTCATGACATGAGAAACCAAATTTGCCTTGATCTTTTGGTATTTAAGAGGTCTTTGTACCATTAAAACCTCCTGGAAGTTCCATAGCTTAAGACGTCCTCCCCATTATAAACAAACCATTTATTTAATCAAGCACTAAATACAGCTCGTTCTAGATCCTTTGAACTTAGTGACGTCACGGTACGAAGTGACGTACCAGTCGTTGCATATGACCGCCTCCAGCGCAAGACAACTACGCCTCATTTGACATCATCGCATGCGTTGACGTGCAGCGATGGGGTCTGTATACGCCACGCAGATGTGCTGTTCCTGGCTGTGGACAAATAACATGTTTGAATGCTGCCGAACGATCCAGACGTCAGGGAAAGCAGTTGGATGCAGTTTATTTGCAGCATATGCAGCCCGCCAAAGCCTTATTTGTTCGGTGAGTGATGTAGATGAGTGTGACAGGGCGCATGTTACTGAAAGAACGACGAGAGAGAGAGAGAGACCCGGCCGCGGCGCGCGTTTCGGAAAGGGAAAAAATGCCACCCCACCGTCCAAACTTTTAGGATACCGGGTATCAGATTTGCACAATCCATACGCACAACGCGTCGGCATGTTTCCCTCGCTCGAAAGCTTGACAGACCTCCCGCGCCTAGTTACGGTTGCTAAGCCACGATTGGCCAGTGGCGGTTTTCGGGCGTGGCTTAGCGAAGGGTCAATTGCTCTCTGTTTTGAGTCTGAACGAGAGAGAGATCTCCCGTTCGTGAACGAATTGAACGAACTGGTTGCTATACCCAGTTCGTGTACCAGGTCGGCCATTCTGTCAATCTAGTTCATCAATCAGCAGAAAGTGAATGCAAAGCGCAGGTATCCGTACTGTGCACGCGCAATTCATATCTTACATACAGAACATATCTCCTCGTTTAACTCGTTCTGACCAAACAAATAAAATGTTAACTAGCCTGCCTAGTATGCAAACAAATTAAAAAACACTTGTGATTTGGTCATCCGAAAAGAGTGTAATTTAAAAGATAAAAAGAGTGTAAAGACTTTGATCGCTTATTTAGACATATTTTATCCATTTAATGAGTAGGGCACCATTTTTAATAAAGTCAAATCAGTTTTTATTTTGTAACAAGTAAATACGTTAGTTGAACAACACATTTTGCCGCACCTGCTGCTGACATATTTGTGTAATATGGAAAAAAAATAACTGAACGAATCAGTGAACGAATCTGAACGAATCATTTTGGTGAACGAACTAAAAATGAACGAGTCTCTGGAAAGAATCAAAATTTCCACCACTACTAGCTTTGCATAACACTGCAAATCGGAGATCAATTCTTCTTTGCTGCTCTAAACAGTGGTTGCTTAAGTTGTGGCGACACAGGAAGTTGTGCTGTTGCCACAAGCAACCACTCTTTAGAGCAGCGAAGAAGAAAACGCGCGCGCGCGATAGCAGTATGTCCGCTGTTTAGCAGCATTTCAGACTGGACCAACCAGCCAGGAAAACGGCGACATGTCTCGAATGCCATACTGCAATTTCGAGGGGTGGAACAAGATTAACAACTTCAACACGAGTAACTTAAAGCATTTGAAGACGCGTCACCCCGCAGAACACGATTACACAAAGGCAAGGGCAGAGAAGAATGAGCCGCGCCAGAATCAACAATCTCTGGAAGCTTCATTCAAACAAAGAGAAAAGTTTTCAAAAGACAGCCAACGAGCAATAAATATAACTGACAAGACAACATATAAGTTATTGAGTTTATTATTCTGGATGACCAGCCGTTGTCAAAACTGAAATGCCGTTTATTTAACAAAATTGTTTATGGACTTTAAATTATAAAGAGATTATTTTTTATATGATTCATAAATAATTTTTTAGATTCCTAGATTTATTTGTTGCACTTTTTTTATGCAGTTATATAGTAAAACTAAAATACCTTTTTCAGTTTACAGTATTAGATGTGTGGTTGCATTTTAAGTTCTTTTTCACTTAAGAAAGATAAATAATATATTGCTGTGAAATGTATGTCAGATAATAAAAATACTCTAGTTCACTGTATGTATTTGTTCATGTTTAATTAAGGGATACGTCTGAAACACGCCATAAAATAATTCTATCAATTCCTACAGTGCTAGTAAGAATTGCAGCTGTATACTGTACACACCCAGGTATCGGATCAGTACTCGGTATCGGCCGATACCCTGAGTCCAGGTATAGGAATCGGTATCGGTATCGGGAAGGGAAAAAGGGTATCGGAACATCTCTAAACACAACATAACAAAAATGTAGGGGTGTAACAATACACTCATGTCACGAATCACGATTTGTTACAATACATGATTACACAATATTGAACTCACGATACGATAAATGTAGTGTTAATTAAAATTGTATATTTGGTATTACATTGGGGTGGACTTGAATAGGCCTAGACTTAGCAAAAGTGACACCAGAATAGAAATACTCATGATTCTGAAGCTTAAAATACAGAATATTGTTAGACACTAGGGATGTTAACGATTAATCAACAATCGATTAATTGTCGATAATACATTTAATCGATAAAACTAAGCAGGTTCATGCACGTGTGAGCTGCTGTATATTATATAACAAGTTACTGTATATTGTAACAAAACATTATGAATGATTTGGGTTTGCACACCCTCATCCTGTTGGCAGTAGGCGCATATTGCAGTATAAAGGCTAACGATTAATCGATTAATTAATCGTTAATTTGAACAACGATCGATCATGGGAATTTGTGTAAATTGACATCCCTATTAGACACATAATGCTTGCACTCTGTCACTGACTACATACAGTGGGGAGAACAAGTATTTGATACACTGCCAATTTTGCAGGTTTTCCCACTTACAAACAGTGTTGGGGGTAACTCATTACAAGTAACTTGAGTTACGTAATCAGATTACTTTTTCAAGTAACTAGTAAAGTAACGCATTACTTTTAAAATTTACAACAAAATATCTGAGTTACTTTTTCTAACAAGTAACGCAAGTTACTTTGTTTTCCCCTTTATTGACTGACAGCTCTTCTGTCCTAATGTTGAGACAAATCGAAGTGCAGAGGCGTTGTGTCTAAACATGATGGTTATTATAGTTCTAGATTAAATGTAAGCGTGGATTTACTCATCTCACTTGCACAAAAAAGATTCAATATTCCTCAAAATGAATAAAATCAGTGAAATGCAGAATCAGAACACTATGCAAACCTCCAATACCTAAATATGTTAAATAAAACAAAACATTTTTTATGCATTTAATCTTTATTGACCAAAGTACTTGCTTCTGACCTCCGATTTTTCAGTTAAACCATATAAGCAAAAATGACTATAGATTTTTTTATATGTTTTTATTGGTAAAATAAGTGTTAAATTTGTTTCTCCTGCATCCTATTCTTCTGTTACCCAGAACAGCAGCAGCTGAAAGGTTTGTTTGAGCGGCGCCCTCTACTGAACACTACTGTACTCTACTGTACAGGAGTAAATCTGCATTTCCTTCAGTCTGAGGCTTATTATTTCACTTTTGGTGTGAAAGGGTCTTTACATTTGCCCAAAAATATATCTTTTTTTGGTATAAAAAAAACAAGCCCAGCCCAGGTGGAAAAAAAGTAACGCAAAAGTAACGTAACACATTACTTTTCTAAAAAAGTAACTAAGTAACGCAATAAGTTACTTTTTAAGGGAGTAACGCAATATTGTAACGCATTACTTTTCAAAGTAACTTTCCCCGACACTGCTTACAAAGCATGTAGAAGTCTGTAATTTTTATCATAGTGTAGCAACTATGAGAATGAACCAAACACAGTTGAAGCTTTCATACATAATCACACGAAAGAGGCCCAGGCTCTACAACCAAAAAATAATTTTATTGTTTAACTAAAGGAAGAACGTTGTCAATGATTTATAATTTGGCAAGAACAGATCTGTTCAGAAATGGTGAAACAAGAGGCCCTAACAAGAGGTCACCTGACCCCTGCGACTAACAGACTATGTCTTTCATAGGAGCAAGGTCCCATGAGAGATGAACAGAACAGACTTCAGCAGGAACTATTCCATGACCTTAGAACGGAATGGCTTAAACCCCACAAACTCTATACACTAAAACACTTTACATATCAAAATCCATAAAACTCATCCCAGAACAATTCTCGATGGACTTATAATCAAACATCATGCAACTACACAATTCTATGTTGTTCCTACAAAATATGTGTGTGTCTCATATGCTTAGATGCCAGCAGGGTTCCTGTCAGCAGGATCGTATTTTTAATTCAAAAAGATGGTTTGATTTGAAATCTGTGTAAAATGTTTTGTATTCGTATAATAGTAATAATGTCTAAACTGTGGCCTCTTGTTCTCTCTGCTAGTGCTGGAGAACAAGGAGATATCAGATAACCCATGATTCACGATAAGAAGAAAATAGGGCTGACTCCTAATTGGCCAGAACCCATCCGGGAGGTTGGACAAACTTTGAGATTAAAATCTTAGACCCGAACACAGAATCTCTCTCTTGTGCTCGCTCTTGCCCTCTGCTCTCTGGTGCTCTTGCTCTCTTTCTCCCCGCTCTCTCCCTCGGGAAAGGTCTCGGCAGAACAAATCGGGTGGAGAAGACGATGGTTAAAGTAACCATGTAGACGAACGAAGACAAAGAACCCAAATTAAGATCAGAAGAACATGGGTTAAACAACAGCTTCATTTAAACCATCTACTCGTCACTCCTTCCTTTCTTTTCCGTTAAAAGTCTCGGTTCTAAGTTAAGTTTTGCTGCAAAGTTTCGTTTAAACGTTTCGACTGCAACGCCCTTCCAACTTCAAAGACTTTCATCCATCCGCCAACACACCACGTGATTGGCTGCCCAAGAGCTAGCAGGCACGAGGAGACCGCCAGCCAAGCAACGGACCCGGGAAACCCCTTTACACCGAAAAAAGGAGAACCCCAAAGCAAACCGAAGACAAGCAAGTAGCCTTCAGACTTTTAACTGAACTGGCGTTTAATATAAAATTGAATAACCTGGCTAAGAAACGATAGAAGGGTTAAATCGATGATTGGTGGTTCGTTCAGGTCATGTCTTTTAAGTGTGCATATAGAAACTTGGGATCTCACCATCTGACTCCTAAAACTCATTCTTCCTCACTCTCTGTCTTTCTGCAACTCGTATGAATGTGTGTGTGTTTGTTAGATATTAGTTTTATGTGTTAGTCTTATAATCAATAAAGTATTGTTTGTATTTGAAAAGAGAAGCATTACTTGTGTTATGTGCTTACGAATTTATTGTCTTGAACTGCGATCTATAAGCTACTTATGCTTTTACCCTTGAATTATTTCTTAATTTAGCTGTTAGCTGGGAATTAGTCTTTCTTGGCCAGGAAGATATTATTTTTCATAGAATTAATAATTGTTTATGCTTTCCGTTCATTGGATGAACTGATAAAATGATCATACTATTGATTCTGCTACAGTAAATTCTGAAAATAATCAAATTATTAATTATTGATCATAATCCGTTATGAATAATAATTAGTTATATTTATACGGGCGTATAAACGCTACAATAGGTACTCTTTAACAGTGAATGATGGAATCTAAAACAAAAATCCAGAAAATCACATTGTATGATTTAAGTAATGCATTTGCATTTTATTGCATGACAAGTATTTGATACATCAGAAAAGCAAACCTTAATATTTGGTACAGAAACCTTTGTTTGCAATTACAGAGATCATACGTTTCCTGTAGTTCTTGACCAGGTTTGCACACAAATTACAATTACAAAGCAGGTCAAAATGACTATTCCAAAACGTAAAAGGGTTAGTTCACCCAAAAATGAAAATTTTCTGAACCAGGTTGTTCTTGCGTGCCACACACAAACGCGTTTAACTGTCCGTGTTTACTACAGTATATGCATTGATTATCAAATCTGTTCATCATATAAAGCGATTGTGTCTCTTCAGAAGACTTGGATTAAACCGCTCGATTGATTATTTTTACGATGCCTTTGTGACCTTTTTTTGGATCTTTTAAGTTTTAGAGAAATTGACTTCAAATGGAGGGACAGAAATCTCTAAGGCTTCAGAGAAACAAAACCTTCATTTTTGTTTGGACGATGAACAAAAATCTTATAGGCTTAAAATAGGGGTGTAACAATACATTGATATGGATTGATACATCGATCAAATGACTAACAGTGTATGAAACAGCGTAAAAATCGATATATACAGTATATTTTTTTTAAATGCACCTTTATTTTGACACTCATGTTTGCCACATCTGCAAGCAATCTCTGTCAACTGTCCTAACACATTTCTGCCAAACTGCACATTCTCTTTTAAACTGTAAATCGTGAATCGTGATGTAGCAACCTAGTGGTACTTTTATCAACGGGAGCCAGAAACTGACACAGACAACAACATCATGGGTGTAGAAGTATTTTGGATTTGCAAATTTTAGAGATCACAGACGACTGAAAGACTTTCTTCACTGAAAACCAGCAAACTCGTCGCCTTTCCATTCTGACATTGAAATAGGCTATTCACGTAGTTCATGCTTTTTAGCCTCATGCAATCGTTAGCCTATTTTTACAAAAACGGCTTCTACGGGACCATAACGTAAGATACAAAGTAATGGAGCCTTTTATCCATTGTCCCGTTTCTTAAGAAATAAATAATGGACAAATTGAGTCTTTGGACGCCTCAGATGTAAAGTTATTCGCTGTCAAAGTGACGCCAAAATGAATGGGAATCAATGGGATGCTAAGGCCCTGTCCCAATATCCGCACTTGCGCCCTTGTGCCCCTCAATGCGCGTTCTCGCTAAGGGGTGCAAGACCGTAGGGTGTCCCGATCCTCTAATAGTGTTCTCCAGGGGTGATCATAAGGGCACTTAATGCACCCTTTTGGCAAGTGCGCATCAGACCTCACTTTGCTATGGGATATTACCCAGAATCCTTGTAGTGTCGTGACGTTTCGAACAGCTAACCAATGAATCTTTTAACTTGCTTTATTTCTTGACTTATATAGCTTCTTATACTTTACTTATACTTTAATAATGGCTATTATTGATCAATCAATTTAACAAAAAGAGACAGGGTTGTGTCATTTTATTTCACATAGCCTATGTAAGACTATTTTAATATATAGCCTATATAATATATCACCAACACGTCATGTATTATTTTTCATGTATGGGATGGGAAGAATTTCATATATCAATTTCCATAATAACATAATTAAAATTGCATTTCGAATCGCTGTGAATACGGTAAGGCAGTATAAGCTCAGGTAAACCTCAATCACAATTTATCTTAGCCAAAAACTGTTTTAATATTAATAACACTAACAGAAAGGTTGGTAGCTAAGAGTAAAAAAAGATTTTTTTTTTCATTCAAAGGATTGTGTCATGTTAAAGCTATTATAAGCAGCACACACATTAGCCAAATAAACGGTGTTTGCTCCCCTGATCACAACAGAAGTGAAGTAGATTGTGACGTGTGCAAAACTGTCCCAATTCTGCTCTTCACAGCTTCGGGCCCTTGCGCACTTACTCTGCCAAGTGCACTTTCAACAAGTGTCCACTTCGAGGAAGACCTTGGGCGTAGTGTAGGTATTGGGACAGGGCCTAGAGAGGCATCCAGCTGCAGCCCCGCAGACTCACTTCTTGCTAGACACCAGTGGCTGGACACCAGTGGATGGACAGCAGACGTCATTTCCGTATCGTCATTCACTTTTCAAATTTGACGCTATATATAACGTTAAATATAAACATGCTCATTCTAATAATATTGTACATCTGTTCTTGCTTTAGGTGTGGTGAATGTCAAAAGACTGCCCCAGGGTGTAAGAGACATGTGTGTCCCTTTTAAAATTGTACAATGCAGAAATTGCAGATGTTTTTTCAAAGACTGGGTGGGGTACTGTGTGGAAACGGAAGACGTGGAGACCTGCGAGGGTTTTATAATACAGACCCTGAATTTCCTGAGCATTGCCCAGACTGCCAGTTTTAGGGGGCAGGAATGAGGTGTGTTGTGCACAGTGTGCAATAGTTCAATAGGAACTGTTTATGTTTTATTTTCTCTTGAAATAGGGACTTCCCCCACAACCTTACGGGCCTAACTGTGGCAACTTCATTCTGATGGTCAGATTTGACTAATTTTACTAATTAGATTGTGAAATTTCCAATAAATATTGCAAAACCATGAAGTGTTAATTCTGGATTGTTTGGTAAATTGTCTGATCATGTGAATCTACGTATATTTTAAAAACAGAAGTGGTAACATTTACAAAAAAAAAAATAAGAATTGAATATCCAAATGGGCAAGGCAAAAAACTGTGGTCAATTAACATGTACAAGTCTGTTGTATTGACAAAACGTTATAGTCCATTGATCTATAGGCTGAATTTAAGTCACAAAAAATAGTGATATGATCTGAACAATTTTCAAGGGGGTTCTTGTGAATGCAGTTTGCATGAATTGTTGATGTTATAATATTAAGTATATTATTGAGAATTGTTTTATGTAAAGAGATATGATAAAGATCATATTTCAATTTGCACACAGCTTTTATATTATATATTTTAAGTCATAAAAGTAAAATGACAATACGGAAAAGACGTGTGCAGTTAAGCCTGCAAAGAATGCTGTCTATCCACTGGTGAAAACAGAAAATAAATATGCTGTCTATCCATAGGTGAAAATATAAAATAAATATATGTCAATCCAGAGGTGAAAATATAAAATAAATATATGTCAATCCAGCGGTGAAAACGGAAATTAGCGGCGAAACGGAAATGACGGAGAAAATGGAAATGACGTAGGCTGTCTATCCACTGGTGTCCAGCCAGTGGTGTCTAGCCGGAGGTGAGTCTGCGGGGCTGCAGCTGGATGCTATTGCCTAACAGTAGGTGATAGCCAACTACAATGGCGGCCCCCAGAGGAAGCTTCAGTTTCCGGCGGATGGATTACCCCCTTGGTTAGCAACCGCCTTTTTCAAGACACAGCTAAAAAAAAAATCACGGGATAATATTCTGATGTATTTTATGTCATAAAATAAAACGTGAACGTGTCTTGAGCTTGTGTTCACCACAGACTTTATTTCCTCCATTTAACCAAAATCCCATAAAAATTAAAAAAATATCGACTTCGGAGCAATGGAACCGGAAGTGTTAAAATGCTAACTCGTTTCCAAGCTTTAGCCTACAAAGTGACGTCATACCTGCACCACTCTATAAACTGGATGTAATTTAAATTCTATTGATTTTACTTTAATACAGACATGCTTTATATATTTTTTAGAAATATGACAACAATCACATAGCCCATAGATATCCCACTGTTAGGGAATATTCACATATAATTTATACACATAAAAACATGATATCAGTTTTTTTTTTTTAAATGAAACATTTTAAAAGAGAACAATACATCACGTTTGTAAATTAATAAGCATTAAACTGTGTCTTCAGCTGCGGATCGTGCTAACGTTACATCAGAGTCAGTCGGACTACACTCGGACACATTTCTAACCGGGGCATGCACTTCTGCGCAGATTTTGCTCATCTAAATTTCCAAACGAGCCTAATCTGTTAACATACATGGGCTCCGAAAAAAATACGCTGTTTACGCTATGCTTAGGCATTCAGTGTAAATCGGCCTGAAGTTATGATAAGTGATAAACAGCAGTTCACATTCCTCCCGAAGGCATCTTAATTGGCGCTTTGCATGTGATAAGAGGTGTGGAAGGAGTTTTTAGTTGTTAAGCTTGTCCTACCTGCAGAGGAGTCGTCGTCATGGTCTGAGCTCAGGTATCCGTCAGGTGTGCTGCGTCCAGACCCGTGAGAGCCGCGGAGCGCCAGTGAAGGAGATAACCTGCCGTCATCCGAGTCCAGATCTCGACTCATGCCGACCCGAGGATTCAGCCTGTGACTCTCCCGGACGTTACTCTTTGGGTTGAGAGTGTTTTTTTGCAGGAATTTTACGTTGAGCTCCACGTCCTCGAACTCGTGGTCACTGTCCTGCGCGCTGTTCCGTTGCTTGGCAACGCACGGAGAGATGTCACGAGGAGATGGGTGTTCTTGCTGAACATCGGGCTTTTTCCGAGGAGGGAGGGGGATGGGCTTACCTGTCTTGTCGACCCGGAGTATGTCCCGGGCGAAAGGCTCTCCTTCATCTCTGCTGTCTGTCTCACAAGTATTGTTTTTCTTTGCATCTGCCTTGTTCCAACACTTCTCAATATCGTAATGTTTCTTCTTCTGCGCGATTGTGGTCTGAAGGTAAATCACCTTAAACTTCTCCTCCGACAGAGCCTGCTGTAACACCTTCAGATTGGCTTTGCATTTCTCCAGCTCTGCTTCTATGTCCTCCACCGAGTGGAGATTCATCACGGGCACTTCGCCTTCGGGAAACTCATTCCTCCAGTGCTTCTCAAATTCCGCCTGTTCCCACATTGTCCAACAAGAGTATGGGGGAGGGAAAGTCCTTGAATATGTCTTGTTCCTGCTAAAACAACTTGGGTTCACGGCCTCAAACACCCGTTGTGAAGTAGCGACTGCTCATTTTCCCTTTCTCGTATATCCACTCACTCACACACGCCACTGATCAGTTTACAACTGAAAAAACTTTCAGCTTCCGCTACATTGAAAAGTCTTGACGTCAGCGGGAGACGGAGCCTATCAGATCCATTGGCCGTTTACATTTAGAAGTGCAAAATCCCAGCCTGTGGTTGCTTTTTTACACAACATTTAAGCCACACCTGTTGAGTATATAAGCGTTCGCTTATTGAAAAACAATTCAGTTCAGATTGACAAACAAATTTACTTTTTAAAATGTAAATAAATAAATGTAGCCTATGTAGTTTAGATGCTTACAAAATAAGCAATATAAAGTAAAATAACAGTGCACATTGAGTCAACAAGTAATAGGCTAGTACAAATAAAGTGCAAGTGTAAACATTAAAAAATTAAATGAACAATTCTTAATCATAATATTTTACATAATAATATTGTTAACAAAACACTAACTGAATAGGCCTATGATAAATTATATGATAGCCTAAGTATAAATGTTGGAGTTTGAGCAATAGTAATGATGAGCAAAATATCATAATTTTAGTAGTAATAAAGACAGTCAAAAGACATACACAGAAATATTTGAGTGGATCGCAAGATGGGTTTCGATGTTTTACAAGCAATTCACTTTTTTGCATTTATTTCATGCAGTCTGCAAGAAAACAGCCTGTAGTCAAATGTTGTCATCATCCCAGTTTACACTCTTAAAAATTAAGGGGGTTTTCACCGCAGTGCCTAAGAACCATTTTGGATTCCCCAAAATAACCTTTTAGTGAAAAGTCCTTGGAAGACCCATTTATTTCTTAGTGCGAAGATATTTAAAAATTCTGAAGAACCTTTTTGCACTAAAATATTTTTTTGCAATTGCAAGATGTGTATTGTATCTTGATAATTAATGGACATTATCCTAAATTCTGCTCTGCATGCATTACTTTCGTGATAGTTTGTGGATGGTCAGACATTTATGTCCCAGTTGAGTCTAAGTAATGGTCCATTTTCTGTTCAGAGCCTATTTTTCAATCAGATTCCCCTTCTCACCCCGTTGTCATACCATTAGCAGAGAAGTGCAGGACAAATTTGATATGGGTATCATAGTGTCACTGGAGAACTGGAATGGCCGGGTTCCAGCAATTCTATGAGAAACTGAAGACGAGAGATGTGTGTCCTGATACGTCACATCGGAGACGGGTAGGGCCACAGGGCTCTACTGCATGGATCAATCCACTTTAGATAGCTTTTGATGAGCTTGAGATGCTACTTTTTTTTCCAAATATTATTAGCAATTTACTTGCAACTAGCACA
This sequence comes from Tiaroga cobitis, assembly GCA_030578255.1. Taxonomy (NCBI): domain Eukaryota; kingdom Metazoa; phylum Chordata; class Actinopteri; order Cypriniformes; family Leuciscidae; genus Tiaroga; species Tiaroga cobitis. The sequence continues at coordinate 15,400,250 of CM060595.1, read as the reverse complement.
CCATGAATACGTGTTTAATATGTGTGTCCATGCATTAGCACCGGACATACAAACGCAGTTTCATCTATACTGTACAGGAATCCATTTGAATAATTCATGAGATTTTGTATCCTTTGGTCCCATTCTATGAGTATCAACTTCATGCCTTGTAAAATGTATTTGTGTTGGACATTCTGAGGTTAAGCACTATATATATATATATATATATATATATATATATATATATATATATATATATATATATATGTATGTATATATATATATATATGTATGTATGTGTGTGTGTGTGTGTGTGTGTGTGTATTATATATATTATATATACTGTGTGTGTATTTAGCTATATACATATAATGTAATGTATAAATTAAGCATATATAGTGCAATCAATCCTAATACGTTTGTTGCTTTATTGCTTTGTCTGCTATTTTTTGATGTTTTTGATTTCACCTGTCTATCTAAGATATTTGATTTGTATCACTCTGCTAATGCTGACGTTTTAGACGAGCATGCTCCAATTAGGACTAGGTCTGTTCCCTTGTCTCACTCCTCTACGTGGTTTAATGCTGAGCTACGTGCTATGAAAGTCAATATAGATTATTTCAAAGCAGCTTTACAGTGATAATAGGAAATTACAGTAACAGATTGTTTGAATTTACAGCAGCTCTAGAATAAAGTTAGTGTCCAGCTAAAGTTAGCTTTGATTGATTCACTTCCGTTGCAAAGATCATTAGTTATTAACTTAGGGGCCGTTAACACGACACCAAAATTTTTTGGAAAAGAAAGGTTATCTCTGCCCAAATAACACAGTCTCATCCCAAGACGTCAACTAACTGACGCTTTTGACCATACGTCAACATCCGACGTTTTAGGGCACCCTTTAACGTCAGTTAGATGACGATCCTGGGGCGTCATCCAACTGACGCTTTACCTTTAACGTCAGTTAGATGACGCGGGTAGGTTTAGGTCTGGGGTAGGGTTAGGATTAGATAGCGTCATCTAACTGACGTTAAAGGGTACCCTAAAACGTTGGATGTTGACGTATGGTCAAAAGCGTCCGAAAACGCTGACGGCGTGCACATGCGTATTACATGTTTAGTCTATAGGTATGCGCGTTTGAATATATATGTGCACAGGCGTGTAGTCTTTCTCTACAAATTGACCTCAACAATTTACTTGTCTGGCCTTAAAAAAATTATAATACATAATTATTTATCACTTCCGCGTAGCCATGTGAACTGGAATAATTTTGACAACGATTATCTGTACAGAGGTAAGGGGAAGGAGGCCTTCACAGGGAGGGACTAGTGACACTTCAGGACTGCGTTGTTGTCGTTTCCAGGCCAGGTCCTTCATCAGATCTGGGGCCCGTTCTTCGTACGTTGCTTAAAACATCCGAGATCAAACGAGACATCCAAGATAATATCATCGTGCTCATCATGATCCGGCTAATTAGGTTCTTCGAACACTCCTGCCGGTTATGATTAGTATAGCTGGATTGAGTTATCTGAGATAATTGCGCGTTCATGCGCTGGGTTAAAAGGGGATATGTATCGATAGTAGAAACATTGATCAGCAACGCTGCTATTGGCTGCTCACCGTGGCCAATGAGTGCGCTCAGTTTTTTTCTCCACAGAAAAGCAAGAGTTATTGCTTGAAGGATATGCTGAATTTGAAAACTTAATTAAAACGCCAGGGAACACCTTAAAGTGTGCAAAAGCCAGGAGAGAGGGCTGCCAAAAAGTAGCAGACAAATTAAGTTTGTAGTTAGATGTTTTTATCACTTATTACAGTATATATTTTTATATTTTAATAATTTATAAATAATTAATAACTTTGCTCATTGTAATGTCAGAGTCACCACCAACTACTAGAACAGGAACAAGTAAAAGTGAAGTACTAGAATATTCTACATAATAGTAATTTGTACTAACTAATCTCTTTTAAAAAGGCACTGTTAATAAATGTTTGCCTGTTTATATAAGCAACCAAAGGCTGAGAAATAAAAAGAAAAGAAAAACAAACAGGTGATGGTCCTGCACCCCCACATTATACCCAGGCAGAAGAGCTGGCCCTTGGGTTAAATGTGAACCTTGTGGACAGGGGCGGAGTGGCAATCGGGAGAGTCGGGAGTTTTCCCGGTGGGCCGGAATTGTTTCGAGGCCGCGAGGGCCGGTCTGATTGCAAGTTCGCCATGCGCACTTGGGGCCCAAGCGAGGGGGGGGAAAGTTTTTTTTACATTTTCGAAAACGGAGCGTATATTTGCACTAAGTGCCTGTCTTTTTAGCAAAAAGACGCCCGTCACGATGTAGCTACATTGGCGTAGGTCGTAGGGTGAAGTACTGGAAAGCAGGTTTTGACGCGTTTGACCCGAGTTTGAATCCGCCTTTTGCCGAACTCTCTCTTCTCCCTTTTCCCAACTCATATGAGATTTAAAATGTACCGCCTATACCAGTGGTTCTCAACCTCTCCTGCAGGGACCCCCTGACACACCATGTTTCTGTTTTAACCCTGAAATGGCACACCTGATTCAATTAATTGAAGGCTTAATGAGTAGTTGACTAATTGATTAATTAACTAATTCCTACTTCCTACTCTAATAATGACTCATTAAGCCTTTAATTAATTGAATCAGGTGTGCCATTTCAGGGTTAAAACAGAAACATGGTGTGTCAGGGGGTCCCTGCAGGAGAGGTTGAGAACCACTGGCCTATACCATAAAGGTCTCTAGCGTTATATTTTGCCAACTAACTAAAATCGAAACCATGATATGGCTTTGTGCCTTTATAAAACAGCACAAGACTTTAATTAAGTATAGGCATTCTGTTTGTGCTGAGTGATTGAAAGAAAAGTGCGCTCTTTGCTCACGCGATCAGCATGGTGATCTGGTGTTTTCTCCTAAATAAAAGCTCAAGGGTTTATTTCTGGCAATTGAAGAAATTAGGACAAAAGTATTTTAATTTTCCTATACTAGTGTAATGTAGGCTAAAATATACTTTTGAAATATTTATTTTATTTATACAGTAGCCTACATTTATAGGCTATATGGATTTTACGTCATATGAATAATTATATAAATCATTATTACATTATTATAATAATTGTTTGGCATCCTAAAACACCATTGATAATGTAATAGACTGAGACTCTCATAACTAAAAATATGTTTGAGCCCTCTTTAATGTCTAGGTACAAATCAATGCTTTTTCTTTGTTCAATAAGCAGTTCATGGGTTGAAGCTCTTAATTTTGACCTCTCAAAGAGCACCAGATTGATGCATTTAACCTTAAAATGTACAAAATTTTCTTGCGGGTGAGCATGCCCCCGAACCCCCCTAGAGGGACAGAGGTCCACCCAACATAGTTTTACAAATTCCTATGTGAAAGAAAAACCTTTTATGAACTTTACTCCAGCATAGTACAACAAGGTTCCTTTTAAGTCAGTAAAACTGTACATGCCATATTAAAATGTCCTTGGACAAAATATACATTTGGCCTGCCTAAGAGAGGGCCCACAAGACATTGTGCCCAGGGGCCTCTGAACTCCTATCCGGCCCTGCCGGCGACGAGGGCCGGTGGTCTACGAAATTTCCCGGTAGATTTTTGGGTCCCACTCCGCCCCTGCTTGTGGAGGACATCCCTGGGTTCAGCTCTTCCTCAGACCCACAGCCAGGAGCAGCAACACCTTCACTGCTGGTAAATGAACTTTAAATTATCCTAGTACACTGTAAAATAATTTGTTGCTGCATTAAATTAAGTAGGCCTATAATCCAAATGGCTATCCAGTCATATCAGCTGTTAAACCTTGAGTAGTAATGAATTGCTTTGACTTTTGAAGGTCTACGTGTGTGACTGTGAAACTACATAGTTAATGTAAAAAAAAATATGTTGCCATGAGTTATTGATCACATTTCCCCCCAGTGTACTTCATTGTAATGCAATTGTGTTTTCCTCTTTTGTGCAGTATTAAACAATACACCAACACTTTTATGTGTTCCCAAGCAAGTGGTGGCTGAAGCATGTGCAGTAAGTGGACTTTTTCTAATGTTACATCAAAAGGGAAGAAAGTACAACACTTTGTAATGCCCATTTTTTCCCCCAATGCACAGGACAGTGAAGAACCCCTCTCAGGTATCTTTAAGTGCATAAATAACTTTACTTAATTTACACTTGAGTACCTATTATTTCTGAATGCAATATGAGTTGCAGGGGTCCACATCTACAGAAGAGTCTGCACAAAGCAGTGAAGCAGAGGTGGGCAGCGTTGTACTTTTCCTTTAAATTTTTGATGCATAAGCCATGTGTTTGACAGGTTTACCCCTACCCCTAGAAAACAGAGTATTTTGAAAATACTTGACAACTTAAAGAAAAGAAAACTGGCACTAGAGATAGAGTTGCTTCATAGGAACTTCAGAGTAAGTGCTAATATATTATTTCACGCAGAGTACAATATATATTATTTGCAGGCAAAAGATGACTTGATCACTGGCTTTTCTTAGAACAATTAAAATAAAACTCAAAGAACTAAGCATATTTGTCTTGTCTTTTATTAAACATTAATGAAATGTTTTATATTTTTTTCTGATGGTGCAATGTTGTGTAACATGGCCCATGCAATGTCACAGGCCCTGTCAGGTGCAACCCTCAGACTTTTCAGATACTTTAGTTGGCTAAAGTTCACTTCATTGTGTGCCCTTGTCCTGGCTAGAGCTGCATTGTAACTGGTCTGGGGTTTGGGTCAGGGAATGGGGTCATACAACACCTGTCTCCAAGCAGGATCCTGTTGTAATCACCTGTTTAAGGGAAAAATTCAGTTCTGTTAGGATAAGCATAAGTGCAGTGAGCTTGATTTGTCCTTACCACGTTCAAATAACGTGCATAAATCTCTGACAATTCTTGAGTCATGCACAGATCCTGGCCATATTTGTGATATGGAACATAGTCACCATCTAAGAGATTTTAGTCAGTCAACTGCCTTTTTAAAATTTGATATAATATTACTAATCTGGATAAGAATCGCAATATTAACTTGCCTGCACTGTTATTAAAGCCCGACTCCGACGAGTCGAACATTTATGCGTTTCCAACAAATTAAAGGGTAACTAAACCCCTGGTCAGAGCCTGACTCCACCCACTGGCAATATTTGAAAAATGCTGGAAAAGTGGGCAGAGCCCAGCGGAGATAGAGGGGACGAACCGAGGGTGGGGCTGAGTGGGGGCGTGCACCTGAGACCCGCAGTGACAGCTGCTGTCAGACTCGCTAAAATGGAGTGACCCAAGTAGCTTTGCAACAGAGCGGTCATTTGAAGTCGAGAACTTTTCTCCCTCACCTTCACCTGTATGGAGGACTAGCTCTGCCATATTTAAAAATAAATACATAAATAAATAAATGCTCAATAAATAAATAAGCATACAATTAATTGCCCCAAAAAATACAATAAACAAATAAATGTAGGTAGAAATTAAATTATACAATGAGACATAAATGTATATATCTCTTTTAATTAGCTTCTTTATTTATTCATCTTTGTAATAATTGCCTTATTTATTTATTGTCCGTTATAATCTTCAACTTTATTTATTAATTACTAATTTTTTTAAGTATTTATTTATGTGCATGTTATAATATTTGTGTCTGTTTTATTCTTCCTTTAAATTTTTTTTACCCTATTTATTTCTTCAATGCTATTTATTTCTGCCTGTCGTTTTTACATTTCTGTATGCATTTCTGCCTCATTATGCAAATGAGGAGGGGCTGTCTTAGGGGGTCAACTTCTGCCCATTGGTTGGTTAGCAGTTTACTGCGTCGGTCGAATCTACATGGCTTTTCCCCGCCATAAAGCATTGTTTAGTAATGTCAAACTCAGCAGGCAGACGTTCAGTGTCCGACCTCTTAAGGGAATCTGTTAATAGACTGGAAGAATTAGAACGCTGTAAGTTTGAGATCTGAAATGTTTCCTCGGGTTGCACACCACTGATACTCGAACTGGAAGCTGTTTATGTAAAAGTAAAGTAAAAGTTAAAAATAATGTTCAAAGGACCAGAGAAAAACATTTCAGATAGACCAACGCTACTTTTGCGTCATCGAAGGGTAACGCCCCCTTTTGGGGGAAAACAAACGGATTCCCCTGAGAACAGAACTCGCTCTAGATCTGTAAAGTTTCTTGATAGCAAAAATGGCACAAACTTAAAGAAGCTACTGGATACGGGGTTACAGAGATGTCCCTTTGAAATGGTCAAAAACTGGATTAATGACCCCACGCAGTGGCCAAATATGGACTATTTAGGCATCTAACGTTACCACTATCTCGTGGAATCACCAAGTAAGTAACGTTAGCCTATTTTTTTGTCATTAACACACTCACAGTATGACAAACTAGACGATGAGGCCATGTCACTTGGATCATATTTAACTTGATTTAAGCTATTGACATAGTTTTGTTGTCGACTAGCTATACTAGTTAGAAAGACGAAGCTGCTAGCAGCTAACGTTACGTGATTAGCTCTCACTAGGCACGCTAACTTACTTTGGCTGTTAACTGATTTTACTGTTGAAAGAGTGGCAGGCTAGGACTAAAGTGGACTTGGCTGGTTTCTGCTTGTGTCTAGAAAGTGCTTTAGGCCTAACTGTTATATGACTTTTCGACGACCACTGCTCTGGCTAACTTACATGTAACAACACGAACGGCAGTAGATCAAGCCTTCTAGGCTAGATAGGATAGCGTAATGTCACAACATCCAATTTGATAGCCCCATACATACATACATTGGTCCTATACATATTTTGCCGTACACTGTAAACCTTTTTACAATTTTCAAAGTCCTAGCACTTTCTAGACAAGCGGAAACCAGCCAAGTCCACTTTAGTCCTAGCCTAGTCGACAACAAAACTATGTCAATAGCTTAAATCAAGTTAAATATGATCCAAGTGACATGGCCTCATCGTCTAGTTTGTCATATTGTGAGTGTTAATGACAACAGCAAAAAAAATAGGCTACTTACTTGGTGATTCCACGAGATAGTGGTAACGTTAGATGTCTGAATAGTCTATATTTGGCCACTGCGTGGGGTCATTAATCCAGTTTTCGACCATTTCAAAGGGACACCTCTGTAACCCTGTATCCAGTAGCTTCTTTAAATACCGCTCACGGTCCTCGGCCGGCAAAGAGAGTGTGTATGTTTGTGCCATTTTTGCTATCAAGAAACTTAGTTAGCAGATCTAGAGCGAGTTCTGTTCTCAGGGGAATCCGTTTGTTTTCCCCCAAAAAGGGGCGTTACCCTTCGATGACGCAAAAGTAGCGTTGGTCTATCTCAAACTTACAGCGACATTACTAAACAATGCTTTATGGCGGGGAAAAGCCATGTAGATTCGACCGACGCAGTAAACAGCTAAGCAACCAATGGGCAGAAGTTGACCCCCTAAGATAGCCCCTCCTCATTTGCATAATGAGGCAGAAATGCATACAGAAATGTAAAAACGACAGGCAGAAATAAATAGCATTGAAGAAATAAATTGGGTAAAAAAATACAAAGGAAGAATAAAACAGACACAAATATTATAACATGCACATAAATAAATAAGGTAATTATTACAAAGGTGAATAAATAAAGAAGCTAATTAAGAGATATATACATTTATGTCTCACTGTATAATTTAATTTCTACCTACATTTATTTGTTTATTGTATTTTTTGGGGCAATTAATTGTATGCTTATTTATTTATTGAGCATTTATTTATTTCTGTATTTATTTTTAAATATGGTATAGCTGGTCCTCCATACACCTGAAGTGGAGGAGGGTGAATTGTCTGTGGACACAGGGCCAGAGCCATATCAAGTCGAGCCGCTGGCTCAAACTTAACTCCCGCATCGCGATCGGCATCCGATTATTCTTATATTCAGTCATTTTGAGGTAATTTTTTCCAGAATTATTATTACTATTACGTGCAGTATATTTTGCTGCTATGTGAAAAAATATCCAGCAAATCGCGCCGGCGCATTTATCGACACCAAAGGATTAACTTTAGCCTAATAGAAAGGAACGTAAATTGTGATTAAAAATATATGCTCACTCACATCATGACGCCGCTGCGGTGGTGGAGTACATGCAGGAAGAGCAGTGTTTGGCGTGTGGAGAAGCCCATTTCCACCTCCATTGCGTTGGAGAAGCAATCCCTTGTAAAATGCAGGTTGCACACTCGAGCGATAGGCGAGAATTAACTACCTAGGCTACACGAAATAATCTAAATAACTATATAAATGCTATGCTAACTAGATGCTAATATATATCTATCCTCCTGATCACTTTTAATACTCGTAATTCCAACTCCTGACTCGCTACAGTAGTTTTGACAGAACCAGATGCTTTTATACCAGGGGTGCCAAGGGCATGGTGAGCTCGCACCAAGGGCGTGACAGAGTAGCGTCAGAGAGTACCCTACGTCAGAGAGTACCCCTACTGCAGGAGCTTTCCATTTAACCTGAAGAGGGCAGCACTCAGACGTTTTTACACCATATATTTGAAAATTAAAACACTTTATACCCAAATGTCAAAAACTGTACTCGAATCAATGAACAGCATTTATGAAGCTCCATTCTTACAGATAATTAACTAAAAAAAGTTGTTTTAGTGTTTAGTTACCCTTTAATGATGTAAACGACATCCTCACGAGTCATGAGAAAAAAAGATATCTCTCAACAAGTACACTATCGCGCTGCGCTAAAAGACTTCCCGTATCAGCTCTGCTTATAAAACCGCGATCTAATCCTGTTAACATGAAATAAGCCTGCTCGCGAGCAGGTTCAAGCTGGCGCGCCTGTTGCTATGACAGCAAGTCCAGAATGAGCGTCGAAGAACCAAACAATCCAAGATCATGCCAAATCGCCAACAATCAAATCTAGCTTAGTGAGTTAGCGACGTACGAAGAACAGGCCCCTAGCCTAACATTGAATTATAAAAGTTTATAATGTGTTATGTGTATGCTAGGTAAAAGAGATGTGTTTTTAGTCTAGATTTGAACTAACAGAGTGTGTCTGTTTCCCGGACAATGTTAGGAAGACTGTTCCAAAGTTTTGGTGCTAAATAGGAAAAGGATCTACCGCCAGCAGTCGATTTTGATAATCTAGGTATTATCAACTGGCCGGAATTTTGAGATCGGAATAGACGTGAAGGACTATAATGAGTTAAAGGACAACTCCGGCGCAAAATGAACCTTTGGTCTAATAACACATTGGTACCTAGTCGACCGTTCTCTGAGATTTGTTTTCATGATAATCGAATGTAAAGCGTTTTATCTCTAAAAACTGTTTAGCGTATAACGCTAGTATATAGGGCATAGAGTAATGAAAAATAAACATCGCTAGTTAATACCACTAACAAGGCTCAAAATAGCCCCACACTAACACGGTAACATAATGAGGATCCCCACATGCAAACCGAAGAATTGAGAACTTTGTAAGTGTACAGACAGTTTAATAAGAAGATATTTTATAAAGACAGTCCACTTCGCGTATACAGGCAGGAGCCATCTTTGGAAAACAGTCTCAGTCTAATTACATGGAAATGCATGAATTACTTCTGTTTAAAGTCTGCACTGTCTGGGGAGAGGGAGGGCAAGACGTTTTTCGGTCATTCATGCAGATCAATGACCAAGACTTACAGCTGGAGATGCAAACTAAAATCACGCAATATTTGCCCTATATATCAGAAATAATTGCACCAATTGAAAACATAACTTGTCTAATGCACTTACTCAGTGGATAACTTCCATCTGGTCCCTCCAGTATCAGGTCGCAGCCTCCAATTTATTTTCGGGACATGGAAAAAAGTTTCAAGTACAGCCTTGTTTATCAGAGCGGGGAAATCTTCAGACTGTACAAAACAATGCGTCTCTTGGTTGTCGCGACTCAACAGGTCCCGCTCCGTGCAACACAGGCACTCCTGTTCGGTGTTCATAGCTTCGCAATATCCGCAGGTACACCACCAGTTTCCCGAAGTACGAGGCTGTGTTTGCGGCATTGACCACCGGTAGCTCTCTCTCTCTCTTGCAGCTCTTCGTCAGTGTAACAACATTCAGTATTACATTAAATTAGCTCAAATTATATGTAGGGAATTTTAATAATTAATCATGAATACGATTAATATATTGCATATTACAGTTAAATTATCGAAGTTGAAAATAGATCGATTGTACATATAAATGATCAATCACAACGAATTATAATTCCTCATTCATATATCAATGGTCCCTTTCCAGATCGATTAAATATGAGATAACCTTTAATGGAATTAATTTAGCTATCGAACTGTTTGTCCAGCAAACGGCCGTAAGAATAATTTATCAACTTTTCAGCAAAGTTATCCCTTCTTATAAACTCCAAGAAATATCAATTTTCTGGCCGTGAACATTCAATTTCCTGTGTTTATAAAATTAAACTACTCAAAGTAGTCAATAAAAAAGCTTTTGTAGCTAGAATCGACATTTCATTGACTTTGTAAAAATGAGCATTTTAGGCAGAAGCAATCAAGAATAGAATGGCTTTAATAATTGGACTAATAATAGATCGAACTACAATTTCACACAGAATATATGTGTATACACCCGAAACAAACAAAACGAAACACGAATTAAAATAGGATGAGAGAGGAAGATAAAAATGAGTGAGAGAGAGAGAGAGAGAGAGAGAGAGAGAGAGAGAGAGAGAGAGAGAGAGAGAGAGAGAGAGAGAGAGAGAGAGAGAGAGAGAGAGAGAGAGAGAGAGAGGATCCGTAGGATCACAGGATGGCAAAATTCATCTAGACATTTGAACCTTTAAGAGACAACACGAAAAACACAGTCTTAATGCTCTAAAATCTTGGTAACTCAAATATACTTGCATGGTTCTCATGTGTGTCTGAGCCCTGCTGCGTGTGTGAGCGGCTGGTCTTTGTGTGTTCCGTTGGAGCGTCACGTAGTTTGCTGCGGTCTGGAGCGCGCAGTTTCAAAGAAGGCTTAAAGGTCTTTGACGTAAATTACCAAAGAAATAATCCAGGCTAAGTTCATTTCTGGGGAAATGAACAAAGGAAAAACAAACTTAAGCAAAAGAAAAGAAAAGGGAAGATCCCCCGGGGCGGGGGATCACGAGTATGATGGTTACATCGGATCGAACGAGGTAAGAGAGAAGAGAGCCATGAGCGCGTCACATGATGGAGGAAGAAGAAAAGGAGCAAGAGGGCAGATGAGGTGCTTGGTGCGTCTGCTTCTGCTTTAAAGACACTTCTGTTCACTCTGGCGTGAATGCACCAATCAGCTGGGAGTAAAGTGTGCGCGGAAGATTCCTCTTTGACTTGTCAGGATAATTTATGATGGTATAACATTTTGTCATTTCTACCCAGAAAGATTGTACACACAGAACAATACATTTTACGGTAACATCCTATGTCTGTCACGGTGGTGTGGAATAAATCCGTGGATTCAAGTGCAGAGTAAGAGGAATTTAATAAAGACCAAAACATAAAATAAACAAAAGAAAACTACAACGTACAAACTTAATCCAGAACAAACAAGGCAGGGCAAGAACAGAACTCAACACGACGAATACACGTAACAAATACAACGAACGAGCACAGGACAGCAAACACAGGAAGACTAAATAGGAAGGCAAATAAGGCGGGTAACGAGGATAACAGGTGGAACAAATAAACCAATAATGAGATAACAAGATGGGCGGGGTATACAATGACAAGAGAACACATGGTATCAAACAACAAACACCCAAGTGCAACACAAGACAGGACAGGCATGTGACATTACCCCCTCCCTACGGAGCGGCTACCAGACGCTCCATCAGGCGGGACGGGAGGAGCAAACCAGGGCGGGACGGGAGGAGCAAACCAGGGTGGGACGGGAGGAGTAAACCAGGGCGGGACGGGAGGGACAAACCAGGGCGGGACGGGAGGAACAAATTTCTTAGTCCTGGGAGACCCGGGCGAAACACAAAGTCCATCAGGTGGCCAGGGTGGTGCAGACCCCTCGGGCGGCCAGGGCGGAGCAGACCTTTCGGGCGGCCAGGGCGGTGAAGACCCTTCGGGCGGCCAGGGCGGTGAAGACCCTTCGGGCGGCCAGGGCGGTGGAGACCCTTCGGGCGGCCAGGGCGGGGGAGCAGCAGCAGGCACCGGCTCGGGAGCAGCAGCAGGCACCGGCTCGGGAGCAGCAGCAGGCACCGGCTCGGGAGCAGCAGCAGGCACCGGCTCGGGAGCAGCAGCAGGCACCGGCTCGGGAGCAGCAGCAGGCACCGGCTCGGGAGCAGCAGCAGGCACCGGCTCGGGAGCAGCAGCAGGCACCGGCTCGGGAGCAGCAGCAGGCACCGGCTCGGGAGCAGCAGCAGGCACCGGCTCGGGAGCAGCAGCAGGCACCGGCTCGGGAGCAGCAGCAGGCACCGGCTCGGGAGCAGCAGCAGGCACCGGCTCGGGAGCAGCAGCAGGCACCGGCTCGGGAGCAGCAGCAGGCACCGGCTCGGGAGCAGCAGCAGGCACCGGCTCGGGAGCAGCAGCAGGCACCGGCTCGGGAGCAGCAGCAGGCACCGGCTCGGGAGCAGACACCGGCTCGGGAACAGACACCGGCTCGGGAACAGACACCGGCTCGGGAACAGACACCGGCTCGGGAACAGACACTAGAACAAAAACAGTCACAAAGACAGACACAAACACAGAAACAAATACTGGGTCTGAGACCGACATGTGCTCCAGTTCTGGAACAGGCACTGGCTCTGCTACCGGCTCTGGAACGAGCACCGGCTCAGGAACGGGCACCGGCTCAGGAACGGGCACCGGCTCAGGAACGGGCACCGGCTCAGGAACGGGCACCGGCTCAGGAACGGGCACCGGCTCAGGCTCAGGAACGGCCACTGACTGTTCCACTGGCTCAGCCTCCGGCTCGGGAACGGGCACTGGCTCTGCCTCCGGGTCAGAAACCGCAGACACAGGCTCTGCCTCCGGCTCAGGAACAGCAGCGACTGGCATATCCAATATCCGAGCCAGACGCTCCAGGTAGTCCCAGCTCAGGAAGGCAGAGGAAACCGGGACAGTCTCTCGCTGGGCAGACGGGACGGGGACAGTCTCTCGCTGGGCAGACGGGACGTGAACAGTCTCTCGCTGGGCAGACGGGACGGGAACAGTCTCTCGCTGGGCAGACGGGACGGGAACAGTCTCTCGCTGGGCAGACGGGACGGGAACAGTCTCTCGCTGGGCAGACGGGACGGGAACAGTCTCTCGCTGGGCAGACGGGACGGGAACAGTCTCTCGCTGGGCAGACGGGACGTGAACGGTCTCTCGCTGGGCAGACGGGACGGGAACAGTCACTCGCTGGGCAGACGGGACGTGAACAGTCTCTCGCTGGGCAGACGTGACGTGAACAGTCTCTCGCTGGGCAGTCGTGACGTGAACAGTCTCTCGCTGGGCAGACGTGACGTGAACAGTCTCCGAATGGACAGGCACAGGTCTCCTCCTCCTCCTCCGTCCCTTCTGACAGATATGCACAGACTCAGGGCTGGCTAAAACCATCGACGGAGTACCAACACTGGACGGATCCAGTGACGATGATTTTCTTCCTGAAGAGACCAGTGGAGAAGACTCTGCTGCCCTCCTCTCCTCATTCCTTTGAGCGCACAAGGAGAAATATTTTAAAAGAGAAATCCCATTCTCCCTTTCTGCAGGACAAAGTTCGCTCCGCTGAATCCACATAATGGCTCGTTCGTTCTGTCACGGTGCGTGGTGTGGAATAAATCCGTGGATTCAAGTGCAGAGTAAGAGGAATTTAATAAAGACCAAAACATAAAATAAACAAAAGAAAACTACAACGTACAAACTTAATCCAGAACAAACAAGGCAGGGCAAGAACAGAACTCAACACGACGAATACACGTAACAAATACAACGAACGAGCACAGGACAGCAAACACAGGAAGACTAAATAGGAAGGCAAATAAGGCGGGTAACGAGGATAACAGGTGGAACAAATAAACCAATAATGAGATAACAAGATGGGCGGGGTATACAATGACAAGAGAACACATGGTATCAAACAACAAACACCCAAGTGCAACACAAGACAGGACAGGCATGTGACAATGTATGACTGGTTCAGTCAAAACAAGACGGTCAAACAGCTACCAAGAATGGCAGGTAAAAAGTAGAAGAACATAAAGTTACATTCATATGCAGAATTACAAGCATTTTAAAATTTGATTAACACACAATAAAATTGTCAGTACTTCCAGTATGGCATGTGACGACATCTAAGCACAAAAATGAATACATTTAGAACATTTAGAGGTACTTTTCTCTAAAAAGTTCCATGGCTGGTGTTTGTGTGTTAATGTGTTGGAATGTTGGCTCCTTGTGCAAGGCAATATTGGGGAACATTTTTTTGATAAACTCTTAGACTTCAGAGCTATACACTAGCAAACCACACCTCTATTATAAAGCAAAACTAATAGCACATGCATATAGGAATGTACAAACATTAAAAGGACATTTCTATCCTAAGTTACACACAAAGGAGGTTTGTGTGTGTGTGTGTGTCTCTGTGTGTGTGGGTATCCTTATGGTCAGCATCTGTCACATCCGTGGTGTGTACCACGTGAGAGTTTAGTGCGCAAATGGTTGTCTTCAAGACAAAGGGTAGTTTTGTATGTAAACTTATTAGCCTAAGGAGACATAATAATTGATGAGGGGGGAAAAATTAGCTTGAGACCATTTGAATGGAGCAGTCTTATTCTCAGTGACTTAACACACATTACAAGCAGGGTAAGGGTTCGAGAACAACGGGGACCTGTTTCTTGATTGCGCAAAGAGTCATAAACTAAGTTAATCAATGACGTGCTGGCAGACATTGGGGCACCATATCACATGATTCAAGGTTTTGTGAATTAAACATATATGTGTTCGTATTGGTTCAGTAGTGAATGGAAAACCATCAGGTTTCGGTCAGTCGCTACAGATTCCCCCTTTTCGTCGGATGAAGTCCCTGTGTGGACATCATCGGACGACAATCATCACAATGGCCGACTGGCAGGGGAATCCTGATGGTCATGTAACAGGTGGACCATAGTAGGATAGCAGGTGGAACCTGATGGTAGGATAGCAGGTGGATCATGATGGTAGGACGGCAGGTGGACCTTAAAGCTGAGGATTCAGCTCGATGAGGTTTGGCGTGGTCTCTGACTTGGCACCCCCTTTTCGGGGATTCCGTCTGAGACCTTCAGACACGGCTTTCGTGAGCTCGGCTGTGTCGCATCTGGTTGAGTCTTCTGTACAGAATGAAGGCCATACATAGTGTCAGAGGGTGGCTGATTACCTTTAGAGATGCACAGCGCAATGTCAGCGGCCGATGAAGTGTTCAGAACGGGCAGTCGAGACAGTGCTTGGAGGGCTGTGTCTACAGGAGCAATGTAAATGAGTCGGGACTAAGTACAGCTGGGTGTTGCTGTCGTGGTAAGCTACCACCTCGGGTGTGCGTAGCTTGATGTGAGTGTTACCTTTCCAAAACCTGACATTGACCATGTCCTTGAGTCTGTTGACTCTATGATGGGAAGGTTCAGGAGAAAACCTACTTCCCTCTACTCGGGGTCGATGTAGAGTGGAATGGCGCTACCCAGAGAGTAGGCAAGGTGTATTTGAAGATGGTCAGTTGGCGTGTTGATGATGGAAGCCAGCACGGGTTGCACCAGGCTTAAGGGTATCACGTATGGTGGAATTCTACCCATGGCTAGGCTGTCAATGGAGGCGCTAACCTCTCGCAGCATGTCTGTCATCCGGGCTGTGGCCAGCCGAGTTTGAGCAAAGTCATTCTGGAAGACAGTAAACAGCTGTTTCATGGATTTAACTGTCTGGTTCAGCAGAACGCTGTGAATGTTGAGATTTACCACAGTTCCCTTCAATGTCTTTTCGATGGTCTGCAGGGATGCACTCTGTGTTGTGAGTTGCGGTCTTAGCTGTGGGATCTCAGTCCGAATTTCAGCCACATGGTTCACTGCGTTGACACTGGGCATACCAATGCTAAACAGAGTGGTGGCGGCTCCGAGCAAAGCTCCCAGGAACCGTTTAGAGCGGCGGTTGTGTCCACCTAACTCCGCTTCTGTGATAGTCAATTTCTCGAGTTGGTTGAGCATGTGCTTGACATTGGCCTCAGCATGAGCAAGGGAGTCCTCTGTCCATCGGGCATTGGCCAAGCTGTATCGGGCTACTGCGCTGGGGTAGTGTGCTCTGTAGACGTTGCGGTGGTCGAGTCGAACATACACTTTCTGGGTGTGGGTCCTGCCGTTGGTGATCAGGAGTCCCGGTTGTTCTCTCAGGACGATGCCTGCTGCCGGACCTGGTGAGATGTCCGATTGCGGCTGTCCTCTGGTTGGCTGGAGGCACAGGATGACTAACCACAGCAGCATCCTGGAACAGACAAAGGGGAGAGGGAGAGAGAAAGGGAGGAAAGATCTCAGCAACTGTCGTCCTTTGTTGGCTAGGACAGTCTTTCCGCTTCGAGGACGCCGGTATGCCACTTGCTTCGGTGTTCTGGTGCTGCGGTGTGCAGCACATGGTGCGTCATGGGCATACACTGGCATGACCCCCCCTTTTGGACTGAGGCACCACAAGCTTTGGCGCAGCGATGTCATCAGGTGCATAACACAGAGTGTTGTCCTGTGCACGCAGCATGTGCTTGTTGACTTCAGTTGTCTGGGGCACCGGTTGTCGGTGGGTGCAGACGGCGTTCGTGGGTGGTTGGAGGGGTTAGAGGTGGTGTCTCATAGTGTACATTGGTTTGTTATAGTCTTTGGTAAGCTGGAAGGTTGGGGTCAGGTTAAGCAGAGGCTCTGTGACATCTTGGCACACTTGTGGTGAGAGACTAATGCATGACCCTAAAAGTTCAGAACCACTGTTTAATGGGTTCGCTAGATATGTAGCATAAAGTTAGGTGTTTCATGTGTATCTAGCTAGTGATGTGTCTCTTGTATCTTTATCATCTTAGCTGTGGATGTTAGCCCAGCAAACACAGAACGTTCCCCTAACGTTCCCGTATGGTTCCCATTTGGTTCCCATTTGGTTATTTTTTGGGAACCAAACAAGAACGTTCCAGGAACGTTCCCTGTAGGTTCTTTTTAGGTTCTATTTTATAACCTAAAGGGAACGTTCCCAGAACGTTCCCTGCAGGTTTTTTTAGGTTTCATTTTCCGAATAGGTTCCCGGAACGTTCCCCTAAACTTAAGGGGACGTTCTATTTACGTTAAGAAAACTTTCCTGGAGAACCAATAAGGAACATTCTGGGAACGTTCCCAGAACGTTCTGGGAACCAAAAACTAACGTTCCCAGAACGTTCCCAGAACATAAAATTGTTAGCTGGGAGGAGGCTAAGACTTGTGTGGTTCCTTGAGTGTTTCCTGGAAAGGGCATAGCCGAGATGAAATAAATGACTTAAAATGGTTCTTATGACTAAATTATTTCTCTGGACTTAAATGGTGGTTCACTATGGCTTGACGAAATGAAGGATAGGAGGAAAAGGGACAGCTTTCCTATTCAAATTATGCTTATTATCAATCCTCAGGACTATAGTTATGCCCTAGTAATTGTTGAAATTACTTGTGTTGCAGGGTCACAAAAATGAGTGCACTTGTTGAAAATAAACACAATCACAAATAAAGGTGTCTCTGTTTCCTTTCTGGGTCCAATGGGAAATGGAACCACATTCGAACAAGAGAGGAAATTGAATTAAATCATATAGATGACCGAATAGACAAGGGAATAGCTGACTGCTATTATTATCAAAGTGGAAAAAATAAATAAATAAATAAATAAATAAATAAATAAATAAAGTAAGTAATCAAAACAGCGGTAATGATCTGAATGTGAGAATAATCAGTAGCACTAGTGACTAAACTTTGGATTTGCCTGGACCAACACTCCATAGTGGGTTACAGCGGTTGCGTGTTCAAGACCACACTGTGTGTGTCCCTCCAAAGGTTTAGTCAAAATGCTGATGGAAATTCTCATTACTATACGAATTCTTCTCTAGATACACAGTTTACGTGTAGTTAAACTTAAGTTTAATTGACAGGGTATCTGCAAAATTTTGCCTACAGCGCTCAGCCAGGACTATGCTTAACTAGTGAAGGTGAAGTTTAGCTGAGAAGAATTGAAATCACGGAAAGCGAAGAATTAGAAACCCTAACTGGGGTTAAAGAAAGTATTCTAGAATACTTTGAACTGTGTAAACAAAAGCTGCAATTAAGGCTTCAAGTGAATGATGCTAACTGCTAACTGTAGAAGTTATTATTTAGCTTAGCCTAAGCTGGATTAATGCTAGGTTAGGTTAGCTTAGCCACCTAGGCTGGTTTGTTTACAGAGTATCAGGCAATTTAATTAAATTTCAAATCTAGTTAAGCTTTATTTAGCTGGCTCAACAGGTGTAAACACACATAAATAAAATAGGGGTAGCCTTAAGTCGAAATAAAAGAAATAACAAATGAAAACAAAAGTATCTGGGTTTCAATTTGAAAGTGAAACCAAGAGGGAGGGGGTCAAGAGGTGGTCAAGCAAAGTATTTAATGTGTCAGAAGCCCGCATGTCCGCTATGTTGGTTGTTGTAAACAGCGGAGCCAGCGGAAGCGGCTCTGAGGTAGGCAGTTTAGTTTGTAAAGTTGCCAAGCAGTGTCTATTCACCTCGACCTTCAGGGTGGGTGGATGGGTTGAAAGTGGCCCCAGCTTGTTGTTTAATGCGCCAGGTTTGGCGAAGGCATGTGTTTGATCATATAGCTGCAGGTCAGTCATGACCTTTGGGCAGCAGGTGTCAAAGTCTTTAGTGAGCTGTAAGGTGCAGGGTAGCACAGTTGAACCTTGACCTGGTGCTGAGTCTGTGTCTTTTCATGGCTGGCTGTGGGAGTTCCTGTGACCTCTGTGGCCTGCCAGTCTGGCTCTGGTGACCTGTGTGACTGGAGGGGGAGGGGTTCTCGCACTTGAGCCCAAACTTGCAGTTGTTTGAAGTCTATTAAAGGCTCAAATCGATCTAGCAGATCTTTGCCAATCAGAAGTGGGTAAGTGTTCATTTATGAGATGTACACCGGGTGGATAAGACTCAAAGGACCAATTGTCAGGTGAATGGGAGCTACCTGTTCGAGACGGATGTAGTTCTGGCTGTACGACTGCACATTCAGCTCACATGTTTGGGGTGTAAGAGTTCGATCTTGGCTCTTAGCTTTAGCACTGAGTCTTTCAAAGAGTTGAGCTGACATTAGCGTGATGTCTGAGCCGGTGTCTAGCAGGGCTTCAAGGCTCAAATCATTGTCTATAGTGGTTTTTAGGTAGAGTTTTCAGGCCACCCCCTTTTTGATCAGGTTTCCCAGAAGTCTTGGCGTCGGGGCTGGTGTGGTGATCGATGGGCGGTTAGGACCGGTCTCGTGTGGGTCGCTGCGGAGGCAGGTAGCCAAAACACCATTTCTTGGTCTTTTGGGACTTTGGTCCCAGTTGTGGGAAACTGTACTGTCATGCTCAGGCTGTGCAGCTGTCAGCTGTGGTGGCTGGGTGTTGCTATCACTTTGTGATTTGACAGGCAGCTCTGTGGTCTGATGCTGACGAGCAGTGTTCTGGTTGCCTGTTTCAGGTCTTACGCTTAGACATAGGACGTCTGGCTCGTCCCTCTTGTTTCTCTTGTGAGATCTTATGTGCAGAAGCTCTTTCGGCACCTTCAGGATCTCTGCCGTCTCTGACGTGGCTGCACTGTTTTTATCTGATGTGTGCTCAGACTTGTGCTTACCAGTGGCATGTTGAGAGGGTTACCGCTCCGGGCTGTCTGGGCTTGAGTCTCTTGGTGATGGGGGTCGGCTGTTTCTGGGTCGCCGGCAGGCCTCCCAGAATCTCTCAGAGTGCTCGCTCTGGTGCCTTGGACGAGCACCATCACGGCTGTGCTGCCCTCTGCTGGCCTGGAACGGTCTTGACTCTCTGTAAAAAGGGCTGTGGTGTTGTGGGACGCCCTCTAGAGGCAGCTCTGAGTAGTGCTCAGAGACAGAGTAGATTGTGGGGTCTTTCACAGTCTTTTCAAACACAGTCTTTTGCTTGGTGTAAGCTTTATTGGCCAAGTCTCGTAGCTGTTGTGTAGACATGCTATGGGGACAGGCCAGGATGCCTAAGTGATGACTCACTGCGGGATGCAGATTTCGAAGGAACAGAGTTCTGAAATTGACATCCTCTTCCATACCTGGCTGGTTCCGTGCTCCGAGGTAGGCTTGTCGGAGTCGGCCGTAGTAGGTCTGTGGGGTTTCAAGTCGGGCCTGCCTGAGGTCCATGGCGGGGAATAACCCTTGGTCTGATTCTGGATCAGAGAATTCACGGATCGAAGCTTGTTGCAGCTGCTGGTAGTCCGTTTTGATAGTCTCTGTTTGACGGTCAAGGAAGCTGCGCACATCACGACTGGAAGTAATTCTTAGCAGATAAAATCTGTTCCATGCGGTCGCGTTGGTAACAGTTAGTAAGTGGAAGTCAATGTCTTGCAGGTAGGCGTGCACGTCGTGGCCTCCTGCAGGGTTCGGAGTGAACGTTGGGATGTTACTGGCCAGCTTGTCAAGTTCTTTGAGAGTCATGCCGTGGTTCGTGGCAGGGGTTCTTTGTAAAGGCTCTCCCCCCCTCACTGTTGACGGGGGTTCTTGTGGGCTGGCTGGTGAT
The DNA here is from genome assembly GCA_030578255.1 of Tiaroga cobitis. NCBI lineage: Eukaryota > Metazoa > Chordata > Actinopteri > Cypriniformes > Leuciscidae > Tiaroga > Tiaroga cobitis. The sequence goes on along the minus strand of CM060595.1, from coordinate 15,379,571 downwards.
GTTTTGAACAGCGGGCTTTCACCCCCCTTTTCAGCTCTGGGTTCTTGGCTGAAAGGTGTGGACCGGCTGGTCAGGGGAAACTTTGTGGTGTGCGTATCCCCTTTCCGGTCACTCTGCAGTCTATACGAGTGTTTCAGCTCTTTGTGAACAATGTCAAGTTCGCATTCAAGATCGTGTCTCTGTTGAAACAAGCTCGTGGATTTTAGCTTGGCCTGCTTGCAAGTGTTTTTCGCAGGCCTTGGCTTTAGTGTCTCTTTCTTTTAGTTCAGTCTCTGCTCTTGCAAGGAGAGCTTCACCGTGTCGGAGTTTCTTGTTGAGTTCCTCTCTGGTTTCTTTCTCTGACTGCTCTCTTCGATCTGTGTCTAGACGAAGATCAGGCAGGGCAGTTTGAAGTCTTTCCACTTCCTTTTGTAGCTCTGGGTCTGTTTCATCCTCTTCCTCAGTCTGGTGTAGCTGATCCAGACGACTCTGGGTTTGGGCCCGGTTCCTCCGGGCCTCCTTAGCTAGAAGCTTTAGCGTTGTTACTTCCTGCTCCAGGCTGATGCTGCTCCTTTCGCTGAGCCGTGTTTGGGCGACGAGCGTTTGGGCAAGGTGGCCGATGATCTTGGCCCAGTCTTTGTAGTTTTAGGTCTGGGTTGGATCATGTTCCCTCAGCTTGTCCAAGCTGGTGTCCAGCTGCTCTTGGCTCGGGGGCTCTGTCTCACCGGCGTCCTCAGGCAGGAAGGTAGTCGTCATGGCTTTCAGCCATGTCTCGAGGTTGTCCCAGTGGACTGCGGGGCTGGAAGACCGGAACCAGTGCTCACTGTGGGCGAGATGAACACAGCACACACAAAGAGACCAATGCAAGTTCGTTCACAAGCTATAATACTACTACGGGCTATGCCGTCTATCAGAATTTTGGCTAACTGGTGTAGACAGTTAGACAGTTATGTGGGGACAATTTGCGCAGGTCAGCGCGGGACCTAAATAAAGATTTTGACAAGGCGGTAGCCTAGTGGGTCATCTGTTGACGTTAACGGCTTGGTTGTCAATCTGTTATTTAGCTTTCCTTGGTGTCTCTCGTAGGTTCTGTCTCTAGGTGAACTGAAAGGGATAGATCACAAGAGAACAGAAAAATAGCAGGATGGGAAAGATCGAAGTAAATTGAAACAATAAAAATGAATAGGAGTGAATAATAACACAGAAAGTGTTACAGGGGATACGGAGGCCTGAGCCTGACTGGGGGAATATCTAATATTCCGTAGCCTATACTAAATGAATGGGTTTTACCATATTTTTAGCTTGCCAGGGGTGAATTGAGGTCGTCTCTGATTGGAGCCGGCGTTGTGGTCAATCTTTCCGTCGCCGCCAAACACCTGACCGCAGTGTCCCCGGGCCCTTCTGTTTATCTACACCAGGGTGCGCACTCTCAAACAACTTGACTTGTGAGTTGACTAGCGTGGTGGACTTCCCTTCGGAGTGCCAAATTGTTGAGTCATGTTGCGTGCCGCACCAATGGAAAGAGACAGAAAAGGTCAGAGACTCACGTGCGGCAAGCGTCGGTAAACCCGGTCAGATGACCCCGCTCGCCGGAAACCAACCAGGGACGCCTGTCAAACCACCACAGCACGAGAGAGTGTTCTACACATAAATACCAAAAAGGGTGAAGAGCAAGTGGAACTTAAAGTGAATTAAGGCTTTCTTTGCTTAACCCTCTGGGGTTGGCAATCACGCCGGCGTGATCTGCTCACTTTTTTTCTTATCAGTGCAAAACAAACTCAAAATACTTTGTTGATTTTGATCTTACATATAAGTGTTACACATCATTCAATACTGTTAAATGTCTTCTTTTTTTGTGAACACTCTTATTAACATCAAAACCTTGTGTTTTTGTAAAATAAATAAAATAAGCAGGGTGCGCTTTCAGCTCACTCTCCGCAAGTAATCTTTCTGAAACGCGTCCGAAAAATGAACTTTAACTCAGTAAATACTTGTCACAGAGACAGGAAAGATTTCTCTTTATGAAGCTGAAATTCTCTTCTTTTAAATGAAGTAATTTATATAAAAAAGCAACTATTCTCAGTTGATGTAATCTGTATGAAAAGAGAGAGATGTCGGTCTTTTTCCTTTCACCTAATTATAGCGTATAACGTGTTAATGTGACACGCCCACTGAGAGCGCGCGCTATTCAAACGTTAATGTTGAGGCAAGCCATGAAAACGCCCACATCAGAATGCCCTAACCTTTATCTCGTCTTGCTGCGCAGTGAGGAATAATTCCTGGAAAAGTTAACTCAGTTACCTGTTTCATTTCGAGGAGCACGGATTCAGCTGATGTAGTAAGTCATTTATTCTTAAGTGCTTTGTTCTAATCGCGTTATTGAATAGTGTCTGTAAACTGCACAAAGACTGTTTAAATATTAAATGCGTGTCTGTGTGCGAATGAATGGACGAATTCACAGACGCGCGCGCTGTGCGTTCATTCACTCTCGCTCCTACATTAGTAAGACTAGCCTACTGAGATTTGTTCTAATTGCAATATAGAATAGTATCTGTAAAACCAAAAAGACTGTTTAAATATGAATCGGGTGTCTGGGTGTGTGAACAAACGAACGCACAGATGCATAGCCTACTGTTACAGACGAAATAGATTAGAAAGTTTTTACTATAAAATAGACATCAAATAAGCTTTAGTTAGACACTTTCTGCTCATATGTTAAATATATAGTATGTTTTGTCAAAAATAAACTAATCAACTGTTATCCAATGCAAGCTTATACTACTTTATATGGAAAAAAAATCTTTTCAAGATGTTTCCAACTCTAACTTTGAACCAATTCTATACAATGACCCATATAAACTATTTGACCAGGATTTGTTTCCAGGTATGACTAAAAATGGGTTTTTGACTTTCATTTATATTTTGATGTTGTATATATATATATATATACACTCACCTAAAGGATTATTAGGAACACCTGTTCAATTTCTCATTAATGCAATTATCTAATCAACCAATCAAATGGCAGTTGCTTCAATGCATTTAGGGGTGTGGTCCTGGTCAAGACAATCTCCTGAACTCCAAACTGAATGTCAGAATGGGAAAGAAAGGTGATTTAAGCAATTTTGAGCGTGGCATGGTTGTTGGTGCCAGACGGGCCGGTCTGAGTATTTCACAATCTGCTCAGTTACTGGGATTTTCACGCACAACCATTTCTAGGGTTTACAAAGAATGGTGTGAAAAGGGAAAAACATCCAGTATGTGGCAGTCCTGTGGGCGAAAATGCCTTGTTGATGCTAGAGGTCAGAGGAGAATGGGCTGACTGATTCAAGCGGATAGAAGAGCAACTTTGACTGAAATAACCACTCGTTACAACCGAGGTATGCAGCAAAGCATTTGTGAAGCCACAACACACACAACCTTGAGGCAGATGGGCTACAACAGCAGAAGACCCCACCAGGTACCACTCATCTCCACTACAAATAGGAAAAAGAGGCTACAATTTGCAAGAGCTCATCAAAATTGGACAGTTGAAGCCTGGAAAAATGTTGCATGGTCTGATGAGTCTCGATTTCTGTTGAGACATTCAGATGGTAGAGTCAGAATTTGGCGTAAACAGAATGAGAACATGGATCCATCATGCCTTGTTACCACTGTGCAGGCTGGTGGTGGTGGTGTAATGGTGTGGGGATGTTTTCTTGGCACACTTTAGGGCCCTTAGTGCCAATTGGGCATCGTTTAAATGCCACGGCCTACCTGAGCATTGTTTCTGACCATGTCCATCCCTTTATGGCCACCATGTACCCATCCTCTGATGGCTACTTCCAGCAGGATAATGCACCATGACACAAAGCTTGGATCATTTCAAATAGGTTTCTTGAACATGACAATGAGTTCACTGTACTAAAATGGCCCCCACAGTCACCAGATCTCAACCCAATAGAGCATCTTTGGGATGTGGTGGAACGGGAGCTTCGTGCCCTGGATGTGCATCTCACAAATCTCCATCAACTGCAAGATGCTATCCTATCAATATGGGCCAACATTTCTAAAGAATGCTTTCAGCACCTTGTTGAATCAATGCCACGTAGATTTAAGGCAGTTCTGAAGGTGAAAGGGGGTCAAACACGGTATTAGTATGGTGTTGCCAATAATCCTTTAGGTGAGTGTATATATATATATATATATATGTATGTTGTCCTTTCAATTTTTCCTTGTGTGACACCTGAATGAAAGGCTCATTATTATGCGGGTCAGGTGAGAATCACCTAATTATTCATGATGGGGTTTGAACTGTTCAAGCCCATTCGCATATTGCCTTGGCAAACAAAAAAAAGTTTTTCACAATAAAACCCAATTCACAGTTTTATGTGAATGATTAGGCAGGATGTTTTTCAGATCATTTTGAAGAAAAAACACTAGGCAACAACATCCATTAGTCAAAAGTCTTGTGGACACATATTTATTATGTGTTTTGTAGCTGTCATGAAACTGCTCCGAGACTTGGAGGTGAAGATCCAAATGCAGCTTTATTTGAGGGCAATCCAGAGGCGTAATCCAATGTACAGGCAAGGGTCATACACAGACAGGCAGTCCAAAACAGATAAACAAAGAAACAAACAAAACAGGCAGGGACCAGAGGCAAGAGAGTAATCCAGGGAACAGGGCAAGATATCCAAAACCAAGAGACAAGAAAACCATAGAATGCTCAGAAATGCAGTGTAACACTTAAACAAGACTTCGCGGTGAGTGAATGAATGAACATGGTATAAATGGACAGACTAACAGGATGAGACACAGGTGAATGCAATCAGTGAATGAGGTACAGGTGAATGTGATCAGTGAGAAGTGATGGTGAGTCCGGGCAGTGAGTTATGGGAAATGTAGTTTGTGAGTGATAATAGTCTTATCTGGAGTGCCCTCTAGTGGCTCTCAAGGGCACTCCAGCTGGTGACCGTTACAGTAGCCTTATTTCAGAAACTTTCATTTTTAGTTTTTTCAATAACCACGCATAAACAATATTCTCTCAAATATACAAACATGTACATACATATTATATCACATATTATGGTAGCCCTGTTTGTTCTAAATATAGTGTAATTTCACCTGTGCCATTAATATGTTTATAAGCAACTGAAAAAAACACAAATGTCACAGCATGTCAGAACATCTCAAGGACCCCAAAAACACCTTAGACCCCAGAGGGTTAAACCAAATTGAGTACTTATGTATGTAGAAAATAAAAAGCAAAGGCTTTACTAAATAATGGTAAAAACAAAAAGGAATTATAACAGTGATGTTAATTTATCGGAATAACCTAACCCCAGAAGAAGAAGTATTAATAAGTAAAACAGGATGACACAGGAGGAGGCAAGCTGTGGTGGCGGGTTTGGGCCACGAGGTTGAGTACTTCCTCTCAGTGGTCACCCTGGTTAAAAGAGGCACTTCATTTAAATTGCAATTCAAACTAGAAAAAAGTTTGATGAGACAAACTTTAAGTTGGCTTGAAAAAGCCAGACCAGAGAGTTTGAAGAAGTTTAAAATAGTTTGAAGTTTGATAGATGGATTAGTTAGAAAGACAGAATAGTTAGAAAGAAAGAAAACGATAAGTTAGAAAGAAAAGAAAGATTAGTTAGAAAGAAAGGTTAGTTAGAAAGAAAGAAAAAAACAAAGATTAGTTAAAAAGAATGAAAGATTAGTTAGAAAAAAAAGAAGAAAGTTTAGTAAGAAAAAAGAAGAAAGATTAGTTAGAAAGGATGAATGAAAGAAAGATTAGTTCGAAAGAAAGAAAGATTAGTTAGAAAGAAAGAAAAAAGAAAGATTAGTTAGAAAGACAGAAAGAAAGAAAGATTAGTTAGAAAGAAAGAAGAAAGTTTAGTTAGAAAAAAGAAGAAAGATTAGTTAGAATGAATGAAAGAAAGATTAGTTAGAAAGAAAGGAAGAAAGAAAGAAAGAAAGATTAGTTAGAAAGAGAGAAAAAAGAAAGAAAGAAAGAAAGATTAGTTAGAAAAAAGAAAGATAGATTAGTTATAAAGAAAGAAAGAAAGAAAGAAAGAATAGTTAGAAAGAAAGAAAGAAAGAAAGAAAGAAAGAAAGAAAAAAGAAAGATTAGTTAGAAAGAAAGAAAGAAAGAAAGAAAGAAAGAAAGATTAGTTAGAAAGAAAGAAAGAAAGAAAGAAAGAAGAAATATTAGTTAGAAAGAAAGAAAGAAATAAAGAAAGAAGAAATATTAGTTAGAAAGAAAGAAAGAAAGAAAGAAAGAAAGAAAGAAAGAAAGAAAGAAGAAAGATTAGCTAAAAAAGGAAGAAAGATTAGTTAGAAAGAGAGAAAGAAAGAAAGAAGAAAGATTAGTTAGAAAGAAAGAAAGAAGAAAGATTAGTTAGAAAGAAAGAAAGAAAGAAAGATTAGTTAGAAAGAAAGAAAGAAGAAAGATTAGTTAGAAAGAAAGAAAGAAAGATTAGTTAGAAAGAAAGAAAGAAAGAAAGAAAGAAAGAAAGAAAGAAAGAAAGAAAGAAAGATTAGTTAGAAAGAAAGAAAGAAAGATTAGGTAGAGAGAAAGAGAGAGAGAGAAAGAAAGAAAGATAGATTAGGTAGAAAGAAAGAAAGAAAGAAAGAAAGAAAGAAAGAAAGAAAGAAAGAAAGAAAGAAAGAAAGAAAGAAAGATTAGTTAGAAAGAGAGAAAAAAGAAAGAAAGAAAGAAAGATTAGTTAGAAAAAAGAAAGATAGATTAGTTATAAAGAAAGAAAGAAAGAATAGTTAGAAAGAAAGAAAGAAAGAAAGAAAGAAAGAAAGAAAGAAAGAAAAAAGAAAGATTAGTTAGAAAGAAAGAAAGAAAGAAAGATTAGTTAGAAAGAAAGAAAGAAAGAAAGAAAGAAAGAAAAAAAGAAAGATTAGTTAGAAAGAAAGAAAGAAAGAAAGAAAGATTAGTTAGAAAGAAAGAAAGAAAGAAAGAAGAAATATTAGTTAGAAAGAAAGAAAGAAAGAAAGAAAGAAAGAAGAAAGATTAGCTAAAAAAGGAAGAAAGATTAGTTAGAAAGAGAGAAAGAAAGAAAGAAGAAAGATTAGTTAGAAAGAAAGAAAGAAAGAAGAAAGATTAGTTAGAAAGAAAGAAAGAAAGAAAGAAAGATTAGCTAAAAAAGGAAGAAAGATTAGTTAGAAAGAGAGAAAGAAAGAAAGAAGAAAGGTTAGTTAGAAAGAAAGAAAGAAGAAAGATTAGTTAGAAAGAAAGAAAGAAAGAAGAAAGATTAGCTAAAAAAGGAAGAAAGATTAGTTAGAAAGAGAGAAAGAAAGAAAGAAGAAAGATTAGTTAGAAAGAAAGAAAGAAGAAAGATTAGTTAGAAAGAAAGAAAGAAAGAAAGAAAGATTAGTTAGAAAGAAAGAAAGAAGAAAGATTAGTTAGAAAGAAAGAAAGAAAGAAAGATTAGTTAGAAAGAAAGAAAGAAAGAAAGAAAGAAAGAAAGAAAGAAAGAAAGAAAGAAAGAAAGAAGAAAGAAAGATTAGTTAGAAAGAAAGAAAGATTAGGTAGAGAGAAAGAGAGAGAGAGAAAGAAAGAAAGAAAGAAAGAAAGAAAGAAAGAAAGAAAGAAAGAAAGAAAGAAAGATTAGTTAGAAAGAGAGAAAAAAGAAAGAAAGAAAGAAGGATTAGTTAGAAAGAAAGAAGGATTAGTTAGAAAGAAAGAATGATTAGGTAGAAAGAAAGAAAGAAAGAAAGAAAGAGAGAAAGAAAGAAAGAAAGAAAGAAAGAAAGAAAGAAGATAGATTAGTTAGAAAGAAAGAAAGAAAGAAAGAAAGAAAGAAAGAAAGAAAGAAAGAAGAAAGATTAGTTAGAAAGAAAGAAAGAAAGAAAGAAAGAAAGAAGAAAGATTAGTTAGAAAGAAAGATTAGTTAGAAAGAAAGAAAGAAAGAAAGAAGAAAGATTAGTTAGAAAGAAAGAAAGAAAGAAAGAAAGATTAGTTAGAAAGAAAGAAAGATTAGGTAGAGAGAAAGAGAGAGAGAGAAAGAAGGAAAGATAGATTAGGTAGAAAGAAAGAAAGAAAGAAAGAAAGAAAGAAAGAAAGAAAGAAAGAAAGAAAGAAAGAAAGAAAGAAAGAAAGAAAAAGAAAGAAGGATTAGTTAGAAAGAAAGAATGATTAGGTAGAAAGAAAGAAAGAAAGAAAGAAAGAAAGAAAGAAAGAAAGAAAGAAAGAAAGAAAGAAAATAGAAAGATTAGTTAGAAAGAAAGAAAGAAAGAAAGAAAGAAAGAAAGAAAGAAAGAAAGAAGAAAGATTAGTTAGAAAGAAAGAAAGAAGAAAGATTAGTTAGAAAGAAAGAAAGAATAAAGATTAGTTAGAAAGAAAGAAAGAAAGAAATATTAGTTAGAAAGAAAGAAAGAAAGAAAGAAAGAAAGAAAGAAAGAAAGAAAGAAGAAATATTAGTTAGAAAGAAAGAAGGAAGAAAGAAAGAAAGAAAGAAAGAAAGAAAGAAAGAAAGAAAGAAAGAAAGAAAGAAAGAAAGAAAGAAAGAAAGAAGAAAGATTAGTTAGAAAGTAAGAAAGAAAGAAAGAAAGAAGAAAGATTAGTTAGAAAGAAAGAAAGAAAGAAAGAAAGAAAGAAGAAAGATTAGTTAGAAAGAAAGAAAGAAAGAAAGAAAGAAAGAAAGAAAGAAAGAAAGAAGAAAGATTAGTTAGAAAGAAAGAAAGAAAGAAAGAAAGAAAGAAAGAAAGAAAGAAAGAAAGAAAGAAAGAAGAAAGATTAGTTAGAAAGAAAGAAAGAAAGAAAGAAAGAAAGAAAGAAAGAAAGAAAGAAAGAAGAAAGATTAATTAGAAAGAAAGAAAGAAAGAAAGAAAGAAAGAAAGAAAGAAAGAAAGAAAGAAAGAAAGAAAGAAGAAAGATTAGTTAGAAAGAAAGAAAGATGAAAGATTAGTTAGAAAGAAAGAAAGAAAGAAAGAAAGATTAGTTAGAAAGAAAGAAAGAAGAAAGATTAGTTAGAAAGAAAGAAAGAAAGAAAGAAAGAAAGAAAGAAAGAAAGAAAGAAAGAAAGAAAGAAAGAAGAAAGAATAGTTAGAAAGAAAGAAATAAAGAAAGAAGAAAGAAAGATTAGTTAGAAAGAAAGAAAGATTAGGTAGAGAGAAAGAGAGAGAGAGAAAGAAAGAAAGATAGATTAGGTAGAAAGAAAGAAAGAAAGAAAGAAAGAAAGAAAGAAAGAAAGAAAGAAAGAAAGAAAGAAAGAAAGAAAGAAAGAAAGAAAGAAAGAAAGAAAGAAAGAAAGAAAGAAAGAAAAAGAAAGAAGGATTAGTTAGAAAGAAAGAAGGATTAGTTAGAAAGAAAGAATGATTAGGTAGAAAGAAAGAAAGAAAGAAAGAAAGAAAGAAAGAAAGAAAGAAAGAAAGAAAGAAAGAAAGAAAGAAAGAAAGAAAGAAGATAGATTAGTTAGAAAGAAAGAAAGAAAGAAAGAAGAAAGATTAGTTAGAAAGAAAGAAAGAAAGAAAGAAAGAAAGAAAGAAAGAAAGAAAGAAAGAAGAAAGATTAGTTAGAAAGAGAGAAAGAAAGAAAGAAGAAAGATTGGTTAGAAAGAGAGAAAGAAAGAAAGAAGAAAGATTAGTTAGAAAGAGAGAAAGAAAGAAAGAAAGAAAGAAAGAAAGAAAGAAAGAAAGAAAGATTAGTTAGAAAGTAAGTAAGAAAGAAAGAAAGAAAGAAAGAAAGATTAGTTAGGAAGAAAGAAAGAAGGATTAGTTAGAAAGAAAGATAGATAGACAGATTAGTTAAAAAGAAAGATAGATAGATAGATTAGTTAAAAAGAAAGAAAGATAGATAGATTAGTTAAAAAGAAAGAAAGATAGATAGATTAGTTAGAAAGAAAGATATATAGATTAGTTAAAAAGAAAGAAAGATAGATAGATTACTTAAAAAGAAAGAAAGAAAGACTAGTTAGAAAGAAAGAAAGAAAGATGGATTACTTAGAAAGAAAGAAAGATTAGTTAGAAAGAATGAAAGAAAGAAAGATTAGTTAGAAAGAAAGAAAGATTAGTTAGAAAGAAAGATTAGTTACAAAAGAAAGAAAGATTAGTTAGAAAGAAAGAAAGATTAGTTAGAAAGAAAGATAGATTAGTTAGTTAGAAAGATAGATCAGTAAGAAAGAAATAAAAAGAAAGATTAGTTAGAAAGAAAGAAAGATAGATAGATTAGTTAAAAAGAAAGAAAGATAGATAGATTAGTTAAAAAGAAAGATAGATAGATTAGTTAGAAAGAAAGATAGATAGATTAGTTAAAAAGAAAGAAAGATAGATTAGTTAGAAAGAAAGAAAGATGGATTAGTCAGAAAGAAAGAATGATGGATTAGTTAGAAAGAAAGAAAGAAAGAAAGAAAGAAAGAAAGAAAGAAAGAAAGAAAGAAAGAAAGAAAGAAAGAATGATTAGTTAGAAAGAAAGAAAAGATCAGTTAGAAAGAAATAAAGAAAGATTAGTTAGAAAGACAGAAAGAAAGATAAGATAGAAAGAAAGATAGATCAGTAAGAAAGAAAGAAAGAAAGAAAGAAAGAGAAAGAAAGAGAATAGTTGGAAAGAAAGAAAGAAAAAGAAAGAAAGATTAGGTAAAAAGAAAGAAAGATAATTAGAAAGAAAGAAAGAAAGATTAGTTAGAAAAAAAGAAAAGATTAGTTAGAAAGAAATAAAGAAAGATTAGTTAGAAAGACAGAAAGAAAGATAGATCAGTAAGAAAGAAAGAAGGATGGATTAGTTAGAAGGAAAGAAAGAAAGAAAGAAAGAAAGAAAGATTAGTTAGAAAGAAAGAAAAGATTAGTTAGAAAGAAAGAAATAAAGATAGATAGATAGATAGATAGATAGATAGATAGATAGATAGATAGATAGATAGATAGATAGATAGATAGAAAGATAGATAGATAGATATATTAGTTAGAAAGATAGATAGATAGATTAGTTAGAAAGATAGATAGATAGATTATTTAGATAGATAGATAGATAGATAGATAGATAGATAGATAGATAGATAGATAGATAGATAGATAGATAGATAGATAGATAGATAGATTAGTTAGAAAGATAAATAGATTAGTTAGAAAGAAAGATTGATAGATAGATAGATTAGTTAGAAAGATAGATAGATTAGTTAGATAGATAGATATAGATAGATAGATTAGTCAGAAAGATAGATAGATAGATATATTAGTTTGAAAGATAGATAGATAGATTAGTTAGAAAGATAGATAGATAGATTATTTAGAAAGATAGATAGATAGATAGATAGATAGAGATAGATAGATAGATAGATAGATAGATAGATAGATAGATAGATAGATAGATAGATAGATTAGTAAGAAAGATAAATAGATTAGTTAGAAAGAAAGATCGATAGATAGATAAGTTAGAAAGATAGATAGATAGATAGATAGATAGATAGATAGATAGATAGATAGATAGATAGATAGATAGATAGATAGATAGATAGATAGATAGATAGATAGATTAGTTAGAAATATAAATAGATTAGTTAGAAAGAAAGATCGATAGATAGATAGATTAGATAGATAGATAGATAGATAGATAGATAGATAGATAGATAGATAGATAGATAGATAGATAGATAGATAGATAGATTAGTTAGAAATATAAATAGATTAGTTAGAAAGAAAGATCGATAGATAGATAGATTAGATAGATAGATAGATAGATAGATAGATAGATAGATAGATAGATAGATTATTTAGAAAGATAGATAGATTATTAGTACATTGAATGGTAGTTTAATTGAGTCTAGGGCTTCAGGGAGTTTAGATTTGAGTTTTTATGTTGTGCACTACAGGGCCACCGTAGCCTTGGCTCATTTTGAACATGCTGCAATGAAAGTCTATGGGAATTTTATGATATTTAATATTAATTTTTAAGAAAACTGTAAGTCCGATCAGTTAGAAAAGATATAGCACACCGAGTCAGAACAGTTTGAGTGTCTGTGCCGAGTTTGGAGTATGTGGAGTTAAAGCTCTAGGAGGAGTTAGAGTTGTAAATTTGAGTAAGAATAATAATAATAATAACTAGAAAAAGTTCGTCGAGACAAACTTTAAGTTGGCTTGTGAAAGTTTGGAACAGAAAGTTTGAAGAAGTTTAAATTAGTTTGAAAATTTAAATTAGTTTGAATTTTAAATTAGTTTAAAGTTTAAATTAGTTTAAAGTTTAAATTAGTTTAAATTTTAAAGTAGTTTGAAGTTTAAATTAGTTTAAAGTATAGTTTTAAGTAATTTAAAGTTGCTACGGTGTTTCTAGTGGGTTGCTATGGTGTTCTGGGTGGTTGCTAGGCATTTGCTAGGGTGTTCTGGGTGGTTGTTAGGCGGTTGCTAGGGTGTTCTGGGTGGTTGCTAGGCAGTTGCTAGGGTGTTCTGGGTGGTTGCTAGGGTGTTCTGGTTGGTTGTTAGGCGGTTGCTAGGGTGTTCTGGGTGGTTGCAATGGTGTGCTGGGTGGTTGCTATGGTGTTGCTAGGGTGTTCTAAGGTATTTTAGGTGGTTGCTAGTGTGTTCTGGGTGGTTGCTATGGTGTTGCTAGGATGTTCTAAGGTATTTTGGGTGGTTGCTAGGGTGTTCTGGGTGGTTGCTAGGGTGTTCTAAGGTATTTTGGGTGGTTGCTATGGTGTTGCTAGGGTGTTCTAAGGTATTTTGAGTGGTTGCTAGGGTGTTCTGGGTGGTTGCTAGGGTGTTCTAAGGTATTTTGGTTGGTTGCTATGGTGTTGCTAGGGTGTTCTAAGGTATTGGGTGGTTGCTAGGGTGTTCTGGGCGGTTGCTATGGTGTTGCTAGGGTGTTCTAAGGTATTTGGGGTGGTTGCTAGGGTGTTCTGGGTGGTTGCTATGGTGTTCTAAGGTATTTTGGGTGGTTGCTAGGGTGTTCTAAGGTCTTTTGGTTGGTTGCTATGGTGTTGCTAGGGTGTTCTAAGGTATTTTGGGTGGTTGCTAGGGTGTTCTGGGTGGTTGCTATGGTGTTGCTACGGTGTTCTAAGGTATTTTGGGCGGTTGCTATGGTGTTGCTAAGGTGTTCTAAAGTATTTTGGGTGGTTGCTAGGGTGTTCTGGGTGGTTGCTATGGTGTTCTAAGGTATCTTGGGTGGTTGCTAGGCTGTTCTGGGTGGTTGCTATGGTGTTCTAAGTTATTTTTGTTGGTTGCTATGGTGTTGCTAAGGTGTTCTAAGGTATTTTGGGCGGTTGCTAGGGTGTTCTGGGTGGTTGCTATGGTGTTGCTAGGGTGTTCTGAGGTATTTTGGGTAGTTGCTATGGTGTTCTGGGGGTTGCTAGGCGGTTGCTAGGGTGTTCTGGGTGGTTGCTATGGTGTTGCTAGGGTGTTCCAAGGTATTTTGGGTGGTTGCTAAGGTGTTGCTAGGGTGTTCTAATGTATTTTGGGTGGTTGCTATGGTGAACTATTTATGAGTTTAAACGTTCATAAGTGTATGAATTCATGTGTTTATAAGTGTACAAGTTTAGAGTTAATAAGTTTAGATGAGTAAGAGTTCAGAGTTTATTCATTTTAGTTTAAGAGTTTATAAGTGTATGAATTCATGAGTTATTCACTCACAAACACTCACAGACAGACATGCTCACTAACACAAACACACACAGACACGCTCACTAACTCTAACACACACACACACACACAGACAAGCTCACTAACTCACACACACACACACACACACACACACTTGCTCACTAACTCACACACACACACACGCTCACTAACACACACACTCATGCACATACACTCACAAATGCACACACACACTAACTCGCTCACAGACACACACACATATACACGCATACATTCACTCAGACACACACTCAGTTTATGAGTTTAAAGTTCATAAGTATGAATCCATGAGAGTTCATTAGTGTATGAATTCATGAGAGTTCATTAGTGTATGAATTCATGAGAGTTCATTAGTGTATGAATTCATGAGAGTTCATTAGTGTATGAATTCATGAGTTTCTATGTTTATGAGTTTATAAGTGTATAAATTCATGAGATTTTAAGTTTAAATGAGTAAGAGTTCAGAGTTGATTAATTTATGAGTTTAGAGTTTATAAGTTTAAATGAGTAAGTGTCCAGAGTTTATTAACTTATGAGTTTAATAGTTTATGAGAGTTTATAAGAGTATGGGTTTATGAATTTAGAGTTTATGAGTTTAGAGTTTATAAGTTTAAATGAGTCTAAGAGTTCAAGTTTAGAGTTTATAAGTTTAAATGAGTCTAAGAGTTTAAGATTAGATAGTTAGAAGTGTCATTGATGAGTTCATTAGTTTAAATGAGTCTCAATGGCTCATATAGTGTATAGAATGGCAGTTTGAGTCCAGGGCTTCAAGGGATTTAGATTTGAAATTTTGACAGTTGGGGAGTTTGACAGTCTGAACATTCCGCAATGTTAAGTCAATGGGATTTTCAAATGTTTTTTTTCGAGTTTCGATCGTCATTTTTAGGAAAACCGTAAGTCCGATCAGTTAGAAAAGATATAGCACACTAAGTGAGAACAGTTTGAGTGTCCGTGCCGAGTTTGGAGTATGTGGAGTTAAAGCTCTAGGAGGAGTTAGAGTCAGAAATTTTAGGGGGCAGAAGAAGAATAATAACTAGAAAAAGTTCGTCAAGACAAACTTTAAGTTGGCTTGTGAAAGTTTGGCCCAGAAAGTTTGAATTAGTTTAAAAGTAGTTTGAAGTTTAAAGTAGTTTAAAATGTTAAATAGTTCAAAGTAAAAAAAAAAAAAAGAAACATTAGTTTAAAAAGGAAGAAAGAAAGAAAGAATAGTTAGAAAGAAAGAAGAAATATTAGTTAGAAAGAAAAAAGAAAGAAAGATTAGTTAGAAAAAAGAAAGATTAGTTAGAAAGAAAGATTAGTTAAAAAGAAAGAAAGAAAGATTAGTTAGATAGATAGAAAGAAAGATAGATTAGTTAGAAGGAAAGAAAGAAAGATTAGTTAGAAAGAAAGAAAGATAGATTAGTTAGAAAGAAAGATTAGTTAGAAAGAAAGATTAGTTTGAAAAAAAGAAAGAAAGATTAGTTAGAAAGAAAGAAAGATAGATTAGTTAGAAAGAAAGATTAGTTAGAAAGAAAGATTAGTTAGAAAGAAAGAAAGATAGATTAGTTAGAAAGAAAGATTAGTTAGAAAGAAAGATTAGTTAGAAAGAAAGAAAGATTAGTTAGAAAGAAAGAAAGTTTAAAAGAGATTAGTTAGAAAGAAAGATTAGTTAGAAAGAAAGAAAGATAGATTAGTTAGAAAGAAAGATTAGTTAGAAAGAAAGATTAGTTAGAAAGAAAGAAAGATTAGTTAGAAAGAAAGAAAGTTTAAAAGAGAGTTAGAAAGAAAGATTAGTTAGAAAGAAAGAAAGATAGATTAGTTAGAAAGAAAGATTAGTTAGAAAGAAAGAAAGATTAGTTAGAAAGAAAGAAAGTTTAAAAGAGATTAGTTAGAAAGAAAGATTAGTTAGAAAGAAAGAAAGATAGATTAGTTAGAAAGAAAGATTAGTTAGAAAGAAAGATTAGTTAGAAAGAAAGAAAGATTAGTTTGAAAAAATGAAAGAAAGATTAGTTAGAAAAAAGAAAGATAGATTAGTTAGAAAGAAAGATTAGTTAGAAAGAAAGATTAGTTAGAAAGAAAGAAAGAAAGAAAGAAAGATTAGTTAGAAAGAAAAAAAGAAAGATTAGTTAGAAAGAAACATTAGTTAGAAAGAAAGAAAGATTAGTTAGAAAGAAAGAAAGTTTAAAAGAGATTAGTTAGAAAGAAAGAAAGATAGATTAGTTAGAAAGAGAGAGTTAGAAAGAGAGAGTTAGAAAGAGAGAGTTAGAAAGAGAGAGTTAGAAAGAGATAGATAGAGAGTTAGAAAGAGAGAGTTAGAAAGAGATAGATAGAGAGTTAGAAAGAGAGAGTTAGAAAGAGAGAGATAGAGAGTTAGAAAGAGAGAGTTAGAAAGAGATAGAGAGTTAGAAAGAGAGAGTTAGAAAGAGAGAGTTAGAAAGAGAGAGTTAGAAAGAGAGAGTTAGAAAGAGAGAGTTAGAAAGAGATAGATAGATAGTTAGATAGATCGAGAGTTAGAAAGAGAGAGTTAGAAAGAGAGAGTTTGATAGATAGTTAGATCGAGAGTTAGAAAGAGAGAGTTAGAAAGAGAGAGTTAGAAAGAGAGAGTTAGAAAGAGAGAGTTAGAAAGAAAGAGTTAGAAAGTTAGATAGATAGAGAGTTAGAAAGAGAGAGTTAGAAAGAGAGAGTTAGAAAGAGATAGATAGAGAGTTAGATAGATAGTTAGATAGATAGAGAGTTAGAAAAAGAGAGAGTGAGATAGAGCGAGTTAGAAAGAGAGAGTTAGAAAGAGAGAGTTAGAAAGAGAGAGTTAGAAAGAGAGAGTTAGAAAGAGAGAGTTAGAAAGAGATAGATAGAGAGTTAGAAAGAGAGAGTTAGAAAGAGAGAGTTAGAAAGAGATAGATAGAGAGTTAGAAAGAGAGAGTTAGAAAGAGAGAGTTAGAAAGAGAGAGTTAGAAAGAGAGAGTTAGAAAGAGAGAGTTAAAAAAAGAGAGAGTTAGAAAGAGAGAGTTAGAAAGAGAGAGTTAGAAAGAGAGAGTTAGAAAGAGATAGATAGAGAGTTAGAAAGAGAGAGTTAGAAAGAGAGAGTTAGAAAGAGATAGATAGAGAGTTAGAAAGAGAGAGTTAGAAAGAGATAGATAGACAGTTAGAAAGAGAGAGTTAGAAAGAGAGAGTTAGAAAGAGAAAGAGAGAGTTAGAAAGAGAGAGTTAGAAAGAGAGAGTTAGAAAGAGAGAGTTAGAAAGAGAGAGTTAGAAAGAGATAGATAGAGAGTTAGAAAGAGAGAGTTAGAAAGAGAGAGTTAGAAAGAGAGAGTTAGAAAGAGAGAGTTAGAAAGAGAGAGTTAGAAAGAGATAGATAGATAGTTAGATAGATTGAGAGTTAGAAAGAGAGAGTTAGATAGATAGTTAGATCGAGAGTTAGAAAGAGAGAGTTAGAAAGAAAGAGTTAGAAAGTTAGATAGATAGAGAGTTAGAAAGAGAGAGTTAGAAAGAGAGAGTTAGAAAGAAATAGATAGAGAGTTAGATAGATAGTTAGATAGAGAGTTAGAAAAAGAGAGAGTGAGATAGAGCGAGTTAGAAAGAGAGAGTTAGAAAGAGAGAGTTAGAAAGAGAGAGTTAGAAAGAGAGAGTTAGAAAATAGAGAGTTAGAAAGAGAGAGTTAGAAAGAGAGAGTTAGAAAGAGAGAGTTAGAAAGAGCGAGTTAGAAAGAGAGAGTTAGAAAGAGAGAGTTAGAAAGAGAGAGTTAGAAAGAGAGAGTTAGAAAGAGAGAGTTAGAAAGTTAGATAGATAGAGAGTTAGAAAGAGAGAGTTAGAAAGAGATAGATAGAGAGTTAGATAGATAGTTAGATAGATAGAGAGTTAGAAAAAGAGAGAGTGAGATAGAGAGAGTTAGAAAGAGAGAGTTAGAAAGAGAGAGAGAGATAGGTAGGTTCATTAGTACATATAGAATGGCAGTTTGATTGAGTCTAGGGCTTCAAGGTGTTTAGATTTGAATTTTTGAATTTTTGGCAGTTGGTCAGTTTGAAAATCTGAACATTCCGCAATGTTAAGTCAATGGGATTTTCAAATGTTTTTTTTCGAGTTTCGATCGTCATTTTTAGGAAAACCGTAAGTCCGATCAGTTAGAAAAGATATAGCACACTAAGTGAGAACAGTTTGAGTGTCCGTGCCGAGTTTGGAGTATGTGGAGTTAAAGCTCTAGGAGGAGTTAGAGTCAGAAATTTTAGGGGGCAGAAGAATAATAATAATAATAATAATAATAATAATAATAAGTTTAAATAGGATTTCAGTAAGTTGGCTCTCACAAGCCAACTTAATAATAATAATAATAAGTTTAAATAGGATTTCAGTAAGTTGGCTCTCACAAGCCAACTTAATAATAACTAGAAAAAGTTCGTCGAGACAAACTTTAAGTTGGCTTGTGAAAGTTTGGACCGCAAAGTTTGAAGAAGTTTAAAGTAGTTTGAAGTTTAAATTAGTTTAAAGTTTAAATTAGTTTGAAGTTTAAATTAGTTTAAAGTAGTTTATAGTTTAACTTAGTTTAAAGTTTAAAATAGTTTAAATTAATTTAAAGTTTAAATTAGTTTGAATTTTAAAGTAGTTTGAAGTTTAAATTAGTTTGAAAGTTAAAGTAGTTTAAAGTTTAAATAAGTTTGAATTTTAAAGTAGTTTGAAGTTTAAATTAGTTTAAAGTAGTTTAAAGTTTTAAATAGTTTAAAGTTCAAAGTAGTTTAAAGGTTAAAGTATAGTTTCAAGTAATTAAATGTTGCAAGGGTGTTTCTAGTGGGTTGCTAGGTGGTTTCTAAGGTATTTTGAGTGGTTGCTAGGGTGTTCTGGGTGGTTGCTAGGGTGTTCTAGGGTATTTTAGGTGGTTGCTAGGGTGTTGTGTGTGGTTGCTATGGTGTTCTAAGGCATTTTGGCGGTTGCTATGGTGTTGCTAGGGTGTTCTGAGGTATTTTGGGTGGTTGCTAGGGTGTTGCTAGGATGTTCCGAGGTATTTCGGGTGGTTGCTAGGGTGTTGCTAGGGTGTTCTAAGGTATTTTTGGTGGTTGCTAGGGTGTTCTAAGGTATTTTGGGTGGTTGCTAGGGTGTTGCTAGGATGTTCTAAGGTATTTCGGGTGGTTGCTAGGGTGCTGCTAGGGTGTTCTAAGGTATTTTTGGTGGTTGCTAGAGTGTTGCTAGGGTGTTCTAAGGTATTTTGGGTGGTTGCTATGGTGTTGCTATGGTGTTCTAAGGTATTTTGGGTGGTTGCTATGGTGTTCTAAGGTATTTTGGGTGGTTGCTAGGGTGTTGCTAGGATGTTCTGAGGTATTTCGGGTGGTTGCTAGGGTGTTGCTAGGGTGTTCTAATGTATTTTTGGTGGTTGCTAGGGTGTTCTAAGGTATTTTGGGTGGTTGCTATGGTGTTGCTAGGGTGTTCTAAGGTATTTTGGGTGGTTGCTAGGGTGTTCTAGGTTATTTTGGGTGGTTGCTAGGGTGTTCTAAGGTATTTTGGGCGGTTGCTAGGGTGTTCTGGGTGGTTGCTAGGGTGTTCTAAGGTATTTTGGGTGGTTGCTAGGGTGTTCTGGGTGGTTGCTATGGTGTTGCTATGGTGTTCTAAGGTATTTTGGGTGGTTGCTAGGGTGTTGCTAGGATGTTCTGAGGTATTTCGGGTGGTTGCTAGGGTGTTCTAAGGTATTTTTGGTGGTTGCTAGGGTGTTGCTAGGGTGTTCTAAGGTATTTTGGGTGGTTGCTATGGTGTTGCTAGGGTGTTATAAGGCATTTTGGGTGGTTGCTAGGGTGTTCTAAGGTATTTTGGGCGGTTGCTAGGGTGTTCTGGGTGGTTGCTAGGGTGTTCTAAGGTATTGTGGGTGGTTGCTATGGTGTTGCTAGGGTGTTCTAAGGTATTTCAGTTGGTTTCTAGGGTGTTCTGGGTGGTTGCTATGCAGTTGCTAGAGTGTTCTGGGTGTTTGCTATGGTGAACTATTTATGAGTTTAAAAGTTCATAAGTGTATGAATTCATGAGAGTTCATACGTGTATGAATTAATGCATTTATAAGTTCATGAGTTTATAAGTGTATGAATTTATGAGTTTGGAGTTTATAAGTTTAAATGAGTAAGAGTTCAGAGTTTATTAATTTATGAGTTTGAGTTCATTAGTGTATGAATTCATGAGAGTTCATTAGTGTATGAATTCATGAGAGTTCATTAGTGTATGAATTCATGAGAGTTCATTAGTGTATGAATTCATGAGTTTCTATGTTTATGAGTTTATAAGTGTATAAATTCATGAGATTTTAAGTTTAAATGAGTAAGAGTTCAGAGTTGATTAATTTATGAGTTTAGAGTTTATAAGTTTAAATGAGTAAGTGTCCAGAGTTTATTAACTTATGAGTTTAATAGTTTATGAGAGTTTATAAGAGTATGGGTTTATGAATTTAGAGTTTATGAGTTTAGAGTTTATAAGTTTAAATGAGTCTAAGAGTTCAAGTTTAGAGTTTATTAATTTATTATGAGTTTAAGAGTTTAAGATTAGATAGTTAGAAGTGTCATTGATGAGTTCATTAGTTTAAATGAGTCTCAATGGCTCATATAGTGTATAGAATGGCAGTTTGAGTCCAGGCCTTCAAGGGATTTAGATTTGAAATTTTGACAGTTGGGGAGTTTGACAGTCTGAACATTCCGCAATGTTAAGTCAATGGGATTTTCAAATGGTTTTTTTCGAGTTTCGATCGTCATTTTTAGGAAAACCGTAAGTCCGATCAGTTAGAAAAGATATAGCACACTAAGTGAGAACAGTTTGAGTGTCCGTGCCGAGTTTGGAGTATGTGGAGTTAAAGCTCTAGGAGGAGTTAGAGTCAGAAATTTTAGGGGGCAGAAGAATAATAATAACTAGAAAAAGTTCGTCGAGACAAACTTTAAGTTGGCTTGTGAAAGTTTGGACCGCAAAGTTTGAAGAAGTTTAAAGTAGTTTGAAGTTTAAATTAGTTTAAAGTTTAAATTAGTTTGAAGTTTAAATTAGTTTAAAGTAGTTTATAGTTTAACTTAGTTTAAAGTTTAAAATAGTTTAAATTAATTTAAAGTTTAAATTAGTTTGAATTTTAAAGTAGTTTGAAGTTTAAATTAGTTTGAAAGTTAAAGTAGTTTAAAGTTTAAATAAGTTTGAATTTTAAAGTAGTTTGAAGTTTAAATTAGTTTAAAGTAGTTTCAAGTTTTAAATAGTTTAAAGTTCAAAGTAGTTTAAAGGTTAAAGTATAGTTTCAAGTAATTAAATGTTGCAAGGGTGTTTCTAGTGGGTTGCTAGGTGGTTTCTAAGGTATTTTGAGTGGTTGCTAGGGTGTTCTGGGTGGTTGCTAGGGTGTTCTAGGGTATTTTAGGTGGTTGCTGGGGTGTTGTGTGTGGTTGCTATGGTGTTCTAAGGCATTTTGGCGGTTGCTATGGTGTTGCTAGGGTGTTCTGAGGTATTTTGGGTGGTTGCTAGGGTGTTGCTAGGATGTTCCGAGGTATTTCGGGTGGTTGCTAGGGTGTTGCTAGGGTGTTCTAAGGTATTTTTGGTGGTTGCTAGGGTGTTCTAAGGTATTTTGGGTGGTTGCTAGGGTGTTGCTAGGATGTTCTGAGGTATTTCGGGTGGTTGCTAGGGTGTTGCTAGGGTGTTCTAAGGTATTTTTGGTGGTTGCTAGAGTGTTGCTAGGGTGTTCTAAGGTATTTTGGGCGGTTGCTATGGTGTTGCTATGGTGTTCTAAGGTATTTTGGGTGGTTGCTATGGTGTTCTAAGGTATTTTGGGTGGTTGCTAGGGTGTTCTAAGGTATTTTGGGTGGTTGCTAGGGTGTTGCTAGGATGTTCTGAGGTATTTCGGGTGGTTGCTAGGGTGTTGCTAGGGTGTTCTAATGTATTTTTAGTGGTTGCTAGGGTGTTCTAAGGTATTTTGGGTGGTTGCTATGGTGTTGCTAGGGTGTTCTAAGGTATTTTGGGTGGTTGCTAGGGTGTTCTAAGTTATTTTGGGTGGTTGCTAGGGTGTTCTAATGTATTTTTGGTGGTTGCTAGGGTGTTCTGGGTGGTTGCTAGGGTGTTCTAAGGTATTTTGGGTGGTTGCTAGGGTGTTCTGGGTGGTTGCTATGGTGTTGCTATGGTGTTCTACGGTATTTTGGGTGGTTGCTAGGGTGTTGCTAGGATGTTCTGAGGTATTTCGGGTGGTTGCTAGGGTGTTCTAATGTATTTTTGGTGGTTGCTAGGGTGTTGCTAGGGTATTCTAAGGTATTTTGGGTGGTTGCTATGGTGTTGCTAGGGTGTTATAAGGCATTTTGGGTGGTTGCTAGGGTGTTCTAAGGTATTTTGGGCGGTTGCTAGGGTGTTCTGGGTGGTTGCTAGGGTGTTATAAGGTATATTATGTGGTTGCTAGGGTGTTCTAAGGTATTGTGGGTGGTTGCTATGGTGTTGCTAGGGTGTTCTAAGGTATTTCAGTTGGTTTCTAGGGTGTTCTGGGTGGTTGCTTTGCAGTTGCTAGGGTGTTCTGGGTGGTTGCTATGCAGTTGCTAGAGTGTTCTGGGTGTTTGCTATGGTGAACTATTTATGAGTTTAAAAGTTCATAAGTGTATGAATTCATGAGAGTTCATACGTGTATGAATTAATGCATTTATAAGTTCATGAGTTTATAAGTGTATGAATTTATGAGTTTGAGTTCATTAGTGTATGAATTCATGAGAGTTCATTGGTGTATGAATTTATGAGTTTGAGTTCATTAGTGTATGAATTCATGAGAGTTCATTAGTGTATGAATTCATGAGAGTTCATTAGTGTATGAATTCATGAGAGTTCATTAGTGTATGAATTCATGAGTTTCTATGTTTATGAGTTTATAAGTGTATAAATTCATGAGATTTTAAGTTTAAATGAGTAAGAGTTCAGAGTTGATTAATTTATGAGTTTAGAGTTTATAAGTTTAAATGAGTAAGTGTCCAGAGTTTATTAACTTATGAGTTTAATAGTTTATGAGAGTTTATAAGAGTATGGGTTTATGAATTTAGAGTTTATGAGTTTAGAGTTTATAAGTTTAAATGAGTCTAAGAGTTCAAGTTTAGAGTTTATTAATTTATTATGAGTTTAAGAGTTTAAGATTAGATAGTTAGAAGTGTCATTGATGAGTTCATTAGTTTAAATGAGTCTCAATGGCTCATATAGTGTATAGAATGGCAGTTTGAGTCCAGGGCTTCAAGGGATTTAGATTTGAAATTTTGACAGTTGGGGAGTTTGACAGTCTGAACATTCCGCAATGTTAAGTCAATGGGATTTTCAAATGGTTTTTTTCGAGTTTCGATCGTCATTTTTAGGAAAACCGTAAGTCCGATCAGTTAGAAAAGATATAGCACACTAAGTGAGAACAGTTTGAGTGTCCGTGCCGAGTTTGGAGTATGTGGAGTTAAAGCTCTAGGAGGAGTTAGAGTCAGAAATTTTAGGGGGCAGAAGAAGAATAATAACTAGAAAAAGTTCGTCGAGACAAACTTTAAGTTGGCTTGTGAAAGTTTGGACCGCAAAGTTTGAAGAAGTTTAAAGTAGTTTGAAGTTTAAATTAGTTTTAAGTTTAAATTAGTTTAAAGTAGTATATAGTTTAACTTAGTTTAAAGTTTAAAATAGTTTAAATTTGTTTAAAGTTTAAATTAGTTTGAATTTTAAAGTAGTTTGAAGTTTAAATTAGTTTGAAAGTTAAAGTAGTTTAAAGTTTAAATAAGTTTGAATTTTTAAGTAGTTTGAAGTTTAAATTAGTTTAAAGTTCAAAGTAGTTTTAAAGGTTAAAGTATAGTTTCAAGTAATTAAATGTTGCTAGGGTGTTTCTAGTGGGTTGCTAAGTGGTTTCTAAGGTATTTTGAGTGGTTGCTAGGGTGTTCTGGGTGGTTGCTAGGGTGTTCTAGGGTATTTTAGGTGGTTGCTATGGTGTTGCTAGGGTGTTTCAAGGTATTTTGGGTGGTTGCTAGGGTGTTGTTAGGGTGTTCTAAGGTATTTTGGGTGGTTGCTAGGGTGTTGCTAGGGTGTTATAAGGCATTTTGCGCGGTTGCTATGGTGTTCTAAGGTATTTTGGGTGGTTGCTAGGGTGTTGCTAGGATGTTCTGAGGTATTTTGGGTGGTTGCTAGGGTGTTGCTAGGGTGTTCTAAGGTATTTTGGTGGTTGCTAGGGTGTTCTAAGGTATTTTGGGTGGTTGCTATGGTGTTGCTAGGGTGTTCTAAGGTATTTTGGGTGGTTGCTAGGGTGTTTTAAGTTATTTTGGGTGGTTGCTAGGGTGTTCTAAGGTATTTTGGGTGGTTGCTAGGGTGTTCTGGGTGGTTGCTAGGGTGTTCTAAGGTATTTTGGGTGGTTGCTAGGGTGTTCTGAGTGGTTGCTATGGTGTTGCTATGGTGTTCTAAGGTATTTTGGGTGGTTGCTAGGGTGTTGCTAGGATGTTCTGAGGTATTTCGGGTGGTTGCTATGGTGTTGCTAGGGTGTTCTAAGTTATTTTGGGTGGTTGCTAGGGTGTTCTGGGTGGTTGCTAGGGTGTTCTAAGGTATATTATGTGGTTGCTAGGGTGTTCTAAGGTATTTTGGGTGGTTGCTAGGGTGTTGCTATGGTGTTCTAAGGTATTTTGGGTGGTTGCTAGGGTGTTGCTAGGATGTTCTGAGGTATTTCGGGTGGTTGCTAGGGTGTTGCTAGGGTGTTCTAAGGTATTTTTGGTGGTTGCTAGGGTGTTCTAAGGTATTTTTGGTGGTTGCTATGGTGTTGCTAGGGTGTTCTAAGGTATTTTGGGTGGTTGCTAGGGTGTTCTAAGGTATTTTTGGTGGTTGCTAGGGTGTTCTAAGGTATTTTGGGCGGTTGCTAGGGTGTTCTGGGTGGTTGCTAGGGTGTTCTAAGGTATTGTGGGTGGTTGCTATGGTGTTGCTAGGGTGTTCTAAGGTATTTCAGTTGGTTTCTAGGGTGTTCTGGGTGGTTGCTATGCAGTTGCTAGAGTGTTCTGGGTGTTTGCTATGGTGAACTATTTATGAGTTTAAAAGTTCATAAGTGTATGAATTCATGAGAGTTCATACGTGTATGAATTAATGCATTTATAAGTTCATGAGTTTATAAGTGTATGAATTTATGAGTTTAGAGTTTATAAGTTTAAATGAGTAAGAGTTCAGAGTTTATTCATTTATGAGTTTGAGTTCATAAGTGTATGAATTCATGAGTTTATAAGTGTATGAGTTTATAAGTGTACGAGTTTATGAGTTTAAAGTTTAAATTAGTTTGAAGTTTAAAGTTTAAATAAGTTTGAAGTTTAAAGTTTAAATAAGTTTCAAGTTTAAATTAGTTTGAAGTTTAAAGTTTAATTTAGTTTGAAGTTTAATTTAGTTTAAAGTAGATAGATAGATAGATGGATAAGTGTCATAGATAGATGAGTTTATTAGTTTGAATGAGTCTCAATGGCTCATATAGTATATAGAATGGCAGTTTGATTCAGTCTAGGGTTTCAAGGGATTTACATTTGAATTTTTGACAGTTGGGGAGTTTGAAAATCTGAAGATTCCGCAATGTAAAGTCAATGGGAGTTTTTTCCGAGTTTGATCGTAGTTTTTAGGAAAACCGTAAGTCCGATCAGTTAGAAAAGATATAGCAACTAACTTCAGACCAGTCCAAAGGTCTAGTCTGAGTTTGGAGTTTGTAGAGTTAAAGCTCTAGGAGGAGTAGCAGTCAACAGTTTTCTAAGAATAATAATAATAATAATAATAATAATAAGTTTAAGTACAATATCAGTAAGTTGGCTCTCCAAGCCAACTTAATAACTAGAAAAAGTTCGTCGAGACAAACTTTAAGTTGGCTTGTGAAAGTTTGGACCGCAAAGTTTGAAGAAGTTTAAAGTAGTTTGAAGTTTAAATTAGTTTAAAGTAGTTTATAGTTTAACTTAGTTTAAAGTTTAAAATAGTTTAAATTAGTTTAAAGTTTAAATTAGTTTGAATTTTAAAGTAGTTTGAAGTTTAAATTAGTTTGAAAGTTAAAGTAGTTTAAAGTTTAAATAAGTTTGAATTTTAAAGTAGTTTGAAGTTTAAATTAGTTTAAAGTAGTTTAAAGTAGTTTAAAGTAGTTTAAAGTTTTAAATAGTTTAAAGTTCAAAGTAGTTTTAAAGGTTAAAGTATAGTTTCAAGTAATTAAATGTTGCTAGGGTGTTTCTAGTGGGTTGCTAAGTGGTTTCTAAGGTATTTTGAGTGGTTGCTAGGGTGTTCTGGGTGGTTGCTAGGGTGTTCTAGGGTATTTTAGGTGGTTGCTATGGTGTTGCTAGGGTGTTTCAAGGTATTTTGGGTGGTTGCTAGGGTGTTGCTAGGGTAATCTAAGGCATTTTGGGTGGTTGCTATGGTGCTCTAAGGTATTTTGGGTGGTTGCTAGGGTGTTGCTAGGATGTTCTGAGGTATTTCGGGTGGTTGCTAGGGTGTTGCTAAGGTGTTCTAAGGTATTTTTGGTGGTTGCTAGGGTGTTCTAAGGTATTTCGGGTGGTTGCTATGGTGTTGCTAGGGTGTTCTAAGGTATTTTGGGTGGTTGCTAGGGTGTTTTAAGTTATTTTGGGTGGTTGCTAGGGTGTTCTAAGGTATTTTGGGTGGTTGCTAGGGTGTTATGGGTGGTTGCTAGGGTGTTCTAAGGTATTTTGGGTGGTTGCTAGGGTGTTCTGAGTGGTTGCTATGGTGTTGCTATGGTGTTCTAAGGTATTTTGGGTGGTTGCTAGGGTGTTGCTAGGATGTTCTGAGGTATTTCGGGTGGTTGCTATGGTGTTGCTAGGGTGTTCTAATGTATTTTGGGTGGTTGCTAGGGTGTTCTAAGGTATTTTGGGTGGTTGCTAGGGTGTTGCTAGGATGTTCTGAGGTATTTCGGGTGGTTGCTAGGGTGTTGCTAGGGTGTTCTAAGGTATTTTTGGTGGTTGCTAGGGTGTTGCTAGGGTGTTCTAAGGTATTTTGGGTGGTTGCTATGGTGTTGCTTTGGTGTTCTAATGTATTTTGGGTGGTTGCTAGGGTGTTCTAAGGTATTTTGGGTGGTTGCTAGGGTGTTGCTAAGGCATTTTGGGTGGTTGCTAGGGTGTTCTAAGGTATTTTGGGCGGTTGCTAGGGTGTTCTGGGTGGTTGCTAGGGTGTTCTAAGGTATATTATGTGGTTGCTAGGGTGTTCTAAGGTATTGTGGGTGGTTGCTATGGTGTTGCTAGGGTGTTCTAAGGTATTTCAGTTGGTTTCTAGGCTGTTCTGGGTGGTTGCTATGCAGTTGCTAGAGTGTTCTGGGTGTTTGCTATGGTGAACTATTTATGAGTTTAAAAGTTCATAAGTGTATGAATTCATGAGAGTTCATACGTGTATGAATTAATGCATTTATAAGTTCATGAGTTTATAAGTGTATGAATTTATGAGTTTGGAGTTTATAAGTTTAAATGAGTAAGAGTTCAGAGTTTATTAATTTATGAGTTTGAGTTCATAAGTGTATGAATTCATGAGTTTATAAGTGTATGAGTTTATAAGTGTACGAGTTTATGAGTTTAAAGTTTAAATTAGTTTGAAGTTTAAAGTTTAAATAAGTTTGAAGTTTAAAGTTTAAATAAGTTTGAAGTTTAAATTAGTTTGAAGTTTAAAGTTTAATTTAGTTTGAGGTTTAATTTAGTTTAAAGTAGATAGATAGATAGATAGATAGATAGATAGATAGATAGATAGATAGATAGATAGATAGATAGATAGATAGATAGATAGATAGATAGATAGATAGATAGATAGATGGATGAGTGTCATAGATAGATGAGTTTATTAGTTTGAATGAGTCTCAATGGCTCATATAGTATATAGAATGGCAGTTTGATTCAGTCTAGGGGTTCATTAGTGTATGAATCCATGAGAGTTCATTAGTGTATGAATCCATGAGAGTTCATTAGTGTATGAATTCATGAGAGTTCATTAGTGTATGAATTCATGAGAGTTCATTAGTGTATGAATCCATGAGAGTTCATTAGTGTATGAATCCATGAGAGTTCATTAGTGTATGAATCCATGAGAGTTCATTAGTGTATGAATCCATGAGAGTTCATTAGTGTATGAATTCATGAGAGTTCATTAGTGTATGAATTCATGAGAGTTCATTAGTGTATGAATTCATGAGAGTTCATTAGTGTATGAATTCATGAGAGTTCATTAGTGTATGAATCCATGAGAGTTCATTAGTGTATGAATTCATGAGAGTTCATTAGTGTATGAATTCATGAGAGTTCATTAGTGTATGAATTCATGAGAGTTCATTAGTGTATGAATTCATGAGAGTTCATTAGTGTATGAATTCATGAGAGTTCATTAGTGTATGAATCCATGAGAGTTCATTAGTGTATGAATTCATGAGAGTTCATTAGTGTATGAATTCATGAGAGTTCATTAGTGTATGAATTCATGAGAGTTCATTAGTGTATGAATTCATGAGTTTCTATGTTTATGAGTTTATAAGTGTATAAATTCATGAGATTTTAAGTTTAAATGAGTAAGAGTTCAGAGTTGATTAATTTATGAGTTTAGAGTTTATAAGTTTAAATGAGTAAGTGTCCAGAGTTTATTAACTTATGAGTTTAATAGTTTATGAGAGTTTATAAGAGTATGGGTTTATGAATTTAGAGTTTATGAGTTTAGAGTTTATAAGTTTAAATGAGTCTAAGAGTTCAAGTTTAGAGTTTATTAATTTATTATGAGTTTAAGAGTTTAAGATTAGATAGTTAGAAGTGTCATTGATGAGTTCATTAGTTTAAATGAGTCTCAATGGCTCATATAGTGTATAGAATGGCAGTTTGAGTCCAGGGCTTCAAGGGATTTAGATTTGAAATTTTGACAGTTGGGGAGTTTGACAGTCTGAACATTCCGCAATGTTAAGTCAATGGGATTTTCAAATGGTTTTTTTCGAGTTTTGATCGTCATTTTTAGGAAAACCGTAAGTCCGATCAGTTAGAAAAGATATAGCACACTAAGTGAGAACAGTTTGAGTGTCCGTGCCGAGTTTGGAGTATGTGGAGTTAAAGCTCTAGGAGGAGTTAGAGTCAGAAATTTTAGGGGGCAGAAGAAGAATAATAACTAGAAAAAGTTCGTCGAGACAAACTTTAAGTTGGCTTGTGAAAGTTTGGACCGCAAAGTTTGAAGAAGTTTAAAGTAGTTTGAAGTTTAAATTAGTTTGAAGTTTAAATTAGTTTAAAGTAGTTTATAGTTTAACTTAGTTTAAAGTTTAAAATAGTTTAAATTAATTTAAAGTTTAAATTAGTTTGAATTTTAAAGTAGTTTGAAGTTTAAATTAGTTTTAAAGGTTAAAGTATAGTTTCAAGTAATTAAATGTTGCTAGGGTGTTTCTAGTGGGTTGCTAAGTGGTTTCTAAGGTATTTTGAGTGGTTGCTAGGGTGTTCTGGGTGGTTGCTAGGGTGTTCTAGGGTATTTTAGGTGGTTGCTATGGTGTTGCTAGGGTGTTTCAAGGTATTTTGGGTGGTTGCTAGGGTGTTGTTAGGGTGTTCTAAGGTATTTTGGGTGGTTGCTAGGGTGTTGCTAGGGTGTTATAAGGCATTTTGGGTGGTTGCTATGGTGTTCTAAGGTATTTTGGGTGGTTGCTAGGGTGTTGCTAGGATGTTCTGAGGTATTTTGGGTGGTTGCTAGGGTGTTGCTAGGGTGTTCTAAGGTATTTTTGGTGGTTGCTAGGGTGTTCTAAGGTATTTTGGGTGGTTGCTATGGTGTTGCTAGGGTGTTCTAAGGTATTTTGGGTGGTTGCTAGGGTGTTCTAAGGTATTTTGGGTGGTTGCTAGGGTGTTCTAAGGTATTTTGGGTGGTTGCTAGGGTGTTCTGGGTGGTTGCTAGGGTGTTCTAAGGTATTTTGGGTGGTTGCTCGGGTGTTCTGAGTGGTTGCTATGGTGTTGCTATGGTGTTCTAAGGTATTTTGGGTGGTTGCTAGGGTGTTGCTAGGATGTTCTGAGGTATTTTGGGTGGTTGCTATGGTGTTGCTAGGGTGTTCTAATGTATTTTGGGTGGTTGCTAGGGTGTTCTAAGGTATTTTGGGTGGTTGCTAGGGTGTTGCTAGGATGTTCTGAGGTATTTCGGGTGGTTGCTAGGGTGTTGCTAGGGTGTTCTAAGGTATTTTTGGTGGTTGCTAGGGTGTTCTAAGGTATTTTGGGTGGTTGCTATGGTGTTGCTAGGGTGTTCTAAGGTATTTTGGGTGGTTGCTAGGGTGTTTTAAGTTATTTTGGGTGGTTGCTAGGGTGTTCTAAGGTATTTTGGGTGGTTGCTAGGGTGTTCTGGGTGGTTGCTAGGGTGTTCTAAGGTATTTTGGGTGGTTGCTAGGGTGTTCTGAGTGGTTGCTATGGTGTTGCTATGGTGTTCTAAGGTATTTTGGGTGGTTGCTAGGGTGTTGCTAGGATGTTCTGAGGTATTTCGGGTGGTTGCTATGGTGTTGCTAGGGTGTTCTAATGTATTTTGGGTGGTTGCTAGGGTGTTCTAAGGTATTTTGGGTGGTTGCTAGGGTGTTGCTAGGATGTTCTGAGGTATTTCGGGTGGTTGCTAGGGTGTTGCTAGGGTGTTCTAAGGTATTTTTGGTGGTTGCTAGGGTGTTGCTAGGGTGTTCTAAGGTATTTTGGGTGGTTGCTATGGTGTTGCTATGGTGTTCTAATGTATTTTGGGTGGTTGCTAGGGTGTTCTAAGGTATTTTGGGTGGTTGCTAGGGTGTTGCTAGGGTGTTATAAGGCATTTTGGGTGGTTGCTAGGGTGTTCTAAGGTATTTTGGGCGGTTGCTAGGGTGTTCTGGGTGGTTGCTAGGGTGTTCTAAGGTATATTATGTGGTTGCTAGGGTGTTCTAAGGTATTGTGGGTGGTTGCTATGGTGTTGCTAGGGTGTTCTAAGGTATTTCAGTTGGTTTCTAGGCTGTTCTGGGTGGTTGCTATGCAGTTGCTAGAGTGTTCTGGGTGTTTGCTATGGTGAACTATTTATGAGTTTAAAAGTTCATAAGTGTATGAATTCATGAGAGTTCATACGTGTATGAATTAATGCATTTATAAGTTCATGAGTTTATAAGTGTATGAATTTATGAGTTTGGAGTTTATAAGTTTAAATGAGTAAGAGTTCAGAGTTTATTAATTTATGAGTTTGAGTTCATAAGTGTATGAATTCATGAGTTTATAAGTGTACGAGTTTATAAGTGTACGAGTTTATGAGTTTAAAGTTTAAATTAGTTTGAAGTTTAAAGTTTAAATAAGTTTGAAGTTTAAAGTTTAAATAAGTTTGAAGTTTAAATTAGTTTTAAGTTTAAAGTTTAATTTAGTTTGAAGTTTAATTTAGTTTAAAGTAGATAGATAGATAGATGGATGAGTGTCATAGATAGATGAGTTTATTAGTTTGAATGAGTCTCAATGGCTCATATAGTATATAGAATGGCAGTTTGATTCAGTCTAGGGGTTCATTAGTGTATGAATCCATGAGAGTTCATTAGTGTATGAATCCATGAGAGTTCATTAGTGTATGAATCTATGAGAGTTCATTAGTGTATGAATCCATGAGAGTTCATTAGTGTATGAATTCATGAGAGTTCATTAGTGTATGAATTCATGAGAGTTCATTAGTGTATGAATCCATGAGAGTTCATTAGTGTATGAATCCATGAGAGTTCATTAGTGTATGAATCCATGAGAGTTCATTAGTGTAAGAATCCATGAGAGTTCATTAGTGTATGAATTCATGAGAGTTCATTAGTGTATGAATTCATGAGAGTTCATTAGTGTATGAATTCATGAGAGTTCATTAGTGTATGAATTAATGTATGAATCCATGAGAGTTCATTAGTGTATGAATTCATGAGAGTTCATTAGTATATGAATTCATGAGAGTTCATTAGTGTATGAATTCATGAGAGTTCATTAGTGTATGAATTCATGAGAGTTCATTAGTGTATGAATTCATGAGAGTTTATTAGTGTATGAATCCATGAGAGTTCATTAGTGTATGAATTCATGAGAGTTCATTAGTGTATGAATTCATGAGAGTTCATTAGTGTATGAATTCATGAGTCTCTATGTTTATGAGTTTATAAGTGTATAAATTCATGAGATTTTAAGTTTAAATGAGTAAGAGTTCAGAGTTGATTAATTTATGAGTTTAGAGTTTATAAGTTTAAATGAGTAAGTGTCCAGAGTTTATTAACTTATGAGTTTAATAGTTTATGAGAGTTTATAAGAGTATGGGTTTATGAATTTAGAGTTTATGAGTTTAGAGTTTATAAGTTTAAATGAGTCTAAGAGTTCAAGTTTAGAGTTTATTAATTTATTATGAGTTTAAGAGTTTAAGATTAGATAGTTAGAAGTGTCATTGATGAGTTCATTAGTTTAAATGAGTCTCAATGGCTCATATAGTGTATAGAATGGCAGTTTGAGTCCAGGGCTTCAAGGGATTTAGATTTGAAATTTTGACAGTTGGGGAGTTTGACAGTCTGAACATTCCGCAATGTTAAGTCAATGGGATTTTCAAATGGTTTTTTTCGAGTTTCGATCGTCATTTTTAGGAAAACCGTAAGTCCGATCAGTTAGAAAAGATATAGCACACTAAGTGAGAACAGTTTGAGTGTCCGTGCCGAGTTTGGAGTATGTGGAGTTAAAGCTCTAGGAGGAGTTAGAGTCAGAAATTTTAGGGGGCAGAAGAATAATAATAATAATAATAATAATAATAATAATAAGTTTAAATAGGATTTCAGTAAGTTGGCTCTCACAAGCCAACTTAATAACTAGAAAAAGTTCGTCGAGACAAACTTTAAGTTGGCTTGTGAAAGTTTGGAACAGAAAGTTTGAAGAAGTTTAAATTAGTTTGAAAATTTAAATTAGTTTGAATTTTAAATTAGTTTAGAGTTTAAATTAGTTTAAAGTTTAAATTAGTTTAAATTTTAAAGTAGTTTGAAGTTTAAATTAGTTTAAAGTATAGTTTTAAGTAATTTAAAGTTGCTACGGTGTTTCTAGTGGGTTGCTATGGTGTTCTGGGTGGTTGCTAGGCATTTGCTAGGGTGTTCTGGGTGGTTGTTAGGCGGTTGCTAGGGTGTTCTGGGTGGTTGCTAGGCAGTTGCTAGGGTGTTCTGGGTGGTTGCTAGGGTGTTCTGGTTGGTTGTTAGGCGGTTGCTAGGGTGTTCTGGGTGGTTGCAATGGTGTTCTGGGTGGTTGCTAGGCAGTTGCTAGGGTTTCTGGGTGGTTGCTATGGTGTTGCTAGGGTGTTCTAAGGTATTTTAGGTGGTTGCTAGGGTGTTCTGGGTGGTTGCTATGGTGTTGCTAGGATGTTCTAAGGTATTTTGGGTGGTTGCTAGGGTGTTCTAAGGTATTTTGGGTGGTTGCTATGGTGTTCTAAGGTATTTTGGGTGGTTGCTAGGGTGTTCTGGGTGGTTGCTAGGGTGTTCTAAGGTATTTTGGTTGGTTGCTATGGTGTTGCTAGGGTGTTCTAAGGTATTGGTTGGTTGCTAGGGTGTTCTGGGCGGTTGCTATGGTGTTGCTAGGGTGTTCTAAGGTATTTGGGGTGGTTGCTAGGGTGTTCTGGGTGGTTGCTATGGTGTTCTAAGGTATTTTGGGTGGTTGCTAGGGTGTTCTAAGGTCTTTTGGTTGGTTGCTATGGTGTTGCTAGGGTGTTCTAAGGTATTTTGGGTGGTTGCTAGGGTGTTCTGGGTGGTTGCTATGGTGTTGCTACGGTGTTCTAAGGTATTTTGGGCGGTTGCTATGGTGTTGCTAGGGTGTTCTAAAATATTTTGGGTGGTTGCTAGGGTGTTCTGGATGGTTGCTATGGTGTTCTAAGGTATTTTGGGCGGTTGCTAGGGTGTTCTGGGTGGTTGCTATGGTGTTCTAAGTTATTTTTGTTGGTTGCTATGGTGTTGCTAAGGTGTTCTAAGGTATTTTGGGCGGTTGCTAGGGTGTTCTGGGTGGTTGCTATGGTATTGCTAGGGTGTTCTGAGGTATTTTGGGTAGTTGCTATGGTGTTCTGGGGGTTGCTAGGCGGTTGCTAGGGTGTTCTGGGTGGTTGCTATGGTGTTGCTAGGGTGTTCCAAGGTATTTTGGGTGGTTGCTAAGGTGTTGCTAGGGTGTTCTAATGTATTTTGGGTGGTTGCTATGGTGTTGCTAGGGTGTTCCAAGGTATTTTGGGTGGTTGCTAAGGTGTTGCTAGGGTGTTCTAATGTATTTTGGGTGGTTGCTATGGTGAACTATTTATGAGTTTAAACGTTCATAAGTGTATGAATTCATGTGTTTATAAGTGTACAAGTTTAGAGTTAATAAGTTTAGATGAGTAAGAGTTCAGAGTTTATTCATTTTAGTTTAAGAGTTTATAAGTGTATGAATTCATGAGTTATTCACTCACAAACACTCACAGACAGACATGCTCACTAACACAAACACACACAGACACGCTCACTAACTCTAACACACACACACACACACAGACAAGCTCACTAACTCACACACACACACACTTGCTCACTAACTCACACACACACACACGCTCACTAACACACACACTCATGCACATACACTCACAAATGCACACACACACTAACTCGCTCACAGACACACACACATATACACGCATACATTCACTCAGACACACACTCAGTTTATGAGTTTAAAGTTCATAAGTATGAATCCATGAGAGTTCATTAGTGTATGAATTTATGAGAGTTCATTAGTGTATGAATTCATGAGAGTTCATTAGTGTATGAATTCATGAGTTTCTATGTTTATGAGTTTATAAGTGTATAAATTCATGAGATTTTAAGTTTAAATGAGTAAGAGTTCAGAGTTGATTAATTTATGA
Organism: Tiaroga cobitis; assembly: GCA_030578255.1. Classification (NCBI taxonomy): domain Eukaryota; kingdom Metazoa; phylum Chordata; class Actinopteri; order Cypriniformes; family Leuciscidae; genus Tiaroga; species Tiaroga cobitis. The sequence continues at coordinate 15,345,284 of CM060595.1, read as the reverse complement.
GTTTAGAGTTTATAAGTTTAAATGAGTAAGTGTCCAGAGTTTATTAACTTATGAGTTTAATAGTTTATGAGAGTTTATAAGAGTATGGGTTTATGAATTTAGAGTTTATGAGTTTAGAGTTTATAAGTTTAAATGAGTCTAAGAGTTCAAGTTTAGAGTTTATTAATTTATTATGAGTTTAAGAGTTTAAGATTAGATAGTTAGAAGTGTCATTGATGAGTTCATTAGTTTAAATGAGTCTCAATGGCTCATATAGTGTATAGAATGGCAGTTTGAGTCCAGGGCTTCAAGGGATTTAGATTTGAAATTTTGACAGTTGGGGAGTTTGACAGTCTGAACATTCCGCAATGTTAAGTCAATGGGATTTTCAAATGGTTTTTTTCGAGTTTTGATCGTCATTTTTAGGAAAACCGTAAGTCCGATCAGTTAGAAAAGATATAGCACACTAAGTGAGAACAGTTTGAGTGTCCGTGCCGAGTTTGGAGTATGTGGAGTTAAAGCTCTAGGAGGAGTTAGAGTCAGAAATTTTAGGGGGCAGAAGAAGAATAATAACTAGAAAAAGTTCGTCGAGACAAACTTTAAGTTGGCTTGTGAAAGTTTGGACCGCAAAGTTTGAAGAAGTTTAAAGTAGTTTGAAGTTTAAATTAGTTTGAAGTTTAAATTAGTTTAAAGTAGTTTATAGTTTAACTTAGTTTAAAGTTTAAAATAGTTTAAATTAATTTAAAGTTTAAATTAGTTTGAATTTTAAAGTAGTTTGAAGTTTAAATTAGTTTTAAAGGTTAAAGTATAGTTTCAAGTAATTAAATGTTGCTAGGGTGTTTCTAGTGGGTTGCTAAGTGGTTTCTAAGGTATTTTGAGTGGTTGCTAGGGTGTTCTGGGTGGTTGCTAGGGTGTTCTAGGGTATTTTAGGTGGTTGCTATGGTGTTGCTAGGGTGTTTCAAGGTATTTTGGGTGGTTGCTAGGGTGTTGTTAGGGTGTTCTAAGGTATTTTGGGTGGTTGCTAGGGTGTTGCTAGGGTGTTATAAGGCATTTTGGGTGGTTGCTATGGTGTTCTAAGGTATTTTGGGTGGTTGCTAGGGTGTTGCTAGGATGTTCTGAGGTATTTCGGGTGGTTGCTAGGGTGTTGCTAGGGTGTTCTAAGGTATTTTTGGTGGTTGCTAGGGTGTTCTAAGGTATTTTGGGTGGTTGCTATGGTGTTGCTAGGGTGTTCTAAGGTATTTTGGGTGGTTGCTAGGGTGTTCTAAGGTATTTTGGGTGGTTGCTAGGGTGTTCTAAGGTATTTTGGGTGGTTGCTAGGGTGTTCTGGGTGGTTGCTAGGGTGTTCTAAGGTATTTTGGGTGGTTGCTCGGGTGTTCTGAGTGGTTGCTATGGTGTTGCTATGGTGTTCTAAGGTATTTTGGGTGGTTGCTAGGGTGTTGCTAGGATGTTCTGAGGTATTTCGGGTGGTTGCTATGGTGTTGCTAGGGTGTTCTAATGTATTTTGGGTGGTTGCTAGGGTGTTCTAAGGTATTTTGGGTGGTTGCTAGGGTGTTGCTAGGATGTTCTGAGGTATTTCGGGTGGTTGCTAGGGTATTGCTAGGGTGTTCTAAGGTATTTTTGGTGGTTGCTAGGGTGTTCTAAGGTATTTTGGGTGGTTGCTATGGTGTTGCTAGGGTGTTCTAAGGTATTTTGGGTGGTTGCTAGGGTGTTTTAAGTTATTTTGGGTGGTTGCTAGGGTGTTCTAAGGTATTTTGGGTGGTTGCTAGGGTGTTCTGGGTGGTTGCTAGGGTGTTCTAAGGTATTTTGGGTGGTTGCTAGGGTGTTCTGAGTGGTTGCTATGGTGTTGCTATGGTGTTCTAAGGTATTTTGGGTGGTTGCTAGGGTGTTGCTAGGATGTTCTGAGGTATTTCGGGTGGTTGCTATGGTGTTGCTAGGGTGTTCTAATGTATTTTGGGTGGTTGCTAGGGTGTTCTAAGGTATTTTGGGTGGTTGCTAGGGTGTTGCTAGGATGTTCTGAGGTATTTCGGGTGGTTGCTAGGGTGTTGCTAGGGTGTTCTAAGGTATTTTTGGTGGTTGCTAGGGTGTTGCTAGGGTGTTCTAAGGTATTTTGGGTGGTTGCTATGGTGTTGCTATGGTGTTCTAATGTATTTTGGGTGGTTGCTAGGGTGTTCTAAGGTATTTTGGGTGGTTGCTAGGGTGTTGCTAGGGTGTTATAAGGCATTTTGGGTGGTTGCTAGGGTGTTCTAAGGTATTTTGGGCGGTTGCTAGGGTGTTCTGGGTGGTTGCTAGGGTGTTCTAAGGTATATTATGTGGTTGCTAGGGTGTTCTAAGGTATTGTGGGTGGTTGCTATGGTGTTGCTAGGGTGTTCTAAGGTATTTCAGTTGGTTTCTAGGCTGTTCTGGGTGGTTGCTATGCAGTTGCTAGAGTGTTCTGGGTGTTTGCTATGGTGAACTATTTATGAGTTTAAAAGTTCATAAGTGTATGAATTCATGAGAGTTCATACGTGTATGAATTAATGCATTTATAAGTTCATGAGTTTATAAGTGTATGAATTTATGAGTTTGGAGTTTATAAGTTTAAATGAGTAAGAGTTCAGAGTTTATTAATTTATGAGTTTGAGTTCATAAGTGTATGAATTCATGAGTTTATAAGTGTACGAGTTTATAAGTGTACGAGTTTATGAGTTTAAAGTTTAAATTAGTTTGAAGTTTAAAGTTTAAATAAGTTTGAAGTTTAAAGTTTAAATAAGTTTGAAGTTTAAATTAGTTTTAAGTTTAAAGTTTAATTTAGTTTGAAGTTTAATTTAGTTTAAAGTAGATAGATAGATAGATGGATGAGTGTCATAGATAGATGAGTTTATTAGTTTGAATGAGTCTCAATGACTCATATAGTATATAGAATGGCAGTTTGATTCAGTCTAGGGGTTCATTAGTGTATGAATCCATGAGAGTTCATTAGTGTATGAATCCATGAGAGTTCATTAGTGTATGAATCTATGAGAGTTCATTAGTGTATGAATCCATGAGAGTTCATTAGTGTATGAATTCATGAGAGTTCATTAGTGTATGAATTCATGAGAGTTCATTAGTGTATGAATCCATGAGAGTTCATTAGTGTATGAATCCATGAGAGTTCATTAGTGTATGAATCCATGAGAGTTCATTAGTGTAAGAATCCATGAGAGTTCATTAGTGTATGAATTCATGAGAGTTCATTAGTGTATGAATTCATGAGAGTTCATTAGTGTATGAATTCATGAGAGTTCATTAGTGTATGAATTAATGTATGAATCCATGAGAGTTCATTAGTGTATGAATTCATGAGAGTTCATTAGTATATGAATTCATGAGAGTTCATTAGTGTATGAATTCATGAGAGTTCATTAGTGTATGAATTCATGAGAGTTCATTAGTGTATGAATTCATGAGAGTTCATTAGTGTATGAATCCATGAGAGTTCATTAGTGTATGAATTCATGAGAGTTCATTAGTGTATGAATTCATGAGAGTTCATTAGTGTATGAATTCATGAGTCTCTATGTTTATGAGTTTATAAGTGTATAAATTCATGAGATTTTAAGTTTAAATGAGTAAGAGTTCAGAGTTGATTAATTTATGAGTTTAGAGTTTATAAGTTTAAATGAGTAAGTGTCCAGAGTTTATTAACTTATGAGTTTAATAGTTTATGAGAGTTTATAAGAGTATGGGTTTATGAATTTAGAGTTTATGAGTTTAGAGTTTATAAGTTTAAATGAGTCTAAGAGTTCAAGTTTAGAGTTTATTAATTTATTATGAGTTTAAGAGTTTAAGATTAGATAGTTAGAAGTGTCATTGATGAGTTCATTAGTTTAAATGAGTCTCAATGGCTCATATAGTGTATAGAATGGCAGTTTGAGTCCAGGGCTTCAAGGGATTTAGATTTGAAATTTTGACAGTTGGGGAGTTTGACAGTCTGAACATTCCGCAATGTTAAGTCAATGGGATTTTCAAATGGTTTTTTTCGAGTTTCGATCGTCATTTTTAGGAAAACCGTAAGTCCGATCAGTTAGAAAAGATATAGCACACTAAGTGAGAACAGTTTGAGTGTCCGTGCCGAGTTTGGAGTATGTGGAGTTAAAGCTCTAGGAGGAGTTAGAGTCAGAAATTTTAGGGGGCAGAAGAAGAATAATAACTAGAAAAAGTTCGTCGAGACAAACTTTAAGTTGGCTTGTGAAAGTTTGGAACAGAAAGTTTGAAGAAGTTTAAATTAGTTTAAAAATTTAAATTAGTTTGAAATTTAAAGTAGTTTAAAGTTTAAATTAGTTTGAATTTTAAAGTAGTTTGAATTTTAATTTAGTTTAAAGTTTAAAGTAGTTTGAAGTTTAAATTAGTTTAAAGTTTAAAGTATAGTTTGAAGTAATTTAAAGTTGCTACAGTGTTTCTAGTGGGTTGCTATGGTGTTCTGGGTGGTTGTTAGGCAGTTGCTAGGGTGTTCTGGGTGGTTGCTAGGGTGTTCTGGTTGGTTGTTAGGTGGTTGCTAGGGTGTTCTGGGTGGTTGCTATGGTGTTCTGGGTGGTTGCAAGGCAGTTGCTAGGGTGTTCTGGGTGGTTGCTATGGTGTTGCTAGGGTGTTCTAAGGTATTTTGGGTGGTTGCTAGGGTGTTCTGGGTGGTTGCTATGGTGTTGCTAGGATGTTTTAAGGTATTTTGGGTGGTTGCTAGGGTGTTCTGGGTGGTCGCTAGGCGGTTGCTAAGGTATTTTGAGTGGTTGCTAGGGTGTTCTGGGTGGCTGCTATAGTGTTGCTAGGATGTTCTAAGGTATTTTGGGTGGTTGCTAGGGTGTTGTTAGGGTGTTCTAAGGTATTTTGTTTGGTTGCTATGGTGTTGCTAGGGTGTTCTAAGGTATTTTGGATGGTTGCTAGGTAGTTGCTAGGGTGTTCTAATGTATTTTGGGTGGTTGCTAGGGTGTTCTAAGGTATTTTGGGTGGTTGCTAGGGTGTTGCTAGGATGTTCTGAGGTATTTCGGGTGGTTGCTAGGGTGTTGCTAGGGTGTTCTAAGGTATTTTTGGTGGTTGCTAGGGTGTTGCTAGGGTGTTCTAAGGTATTTTGGGTGGTTGCTATGGTGTTGCTATGGTGTTCTAAGGTATTTTGGGTGGTTGCTAGGGTGTTGCTAGGATGTTCTGAGGTATTTCGGGTGGTTGCTATGGTGTTGCTAGGGTGTTCTAATGTATTTTGGGTGGTTGCTAGGGTGTTCTAAGGTATTTTGGGTGGTTGCTATGGTGTTGCTATGGTGTTCTAATGTATTTTGGGTGGTTGCTAGGGTGTTCTAAGGTATTTTGGGTGGTTGCTAGGGTATTGCTAGGGTGTTATAAGGCATTTTGGGTGGTTGCTAGGGTGTTCTAAGGTATTTTGGGTGGTTGCTAGGGTGTTCTGGGTGGTTGCTAGGGTGTTCTAAGGTATTGTGGGTGGTTGCTATGGTGTTGCTAGGGTGTTCTAAGGTATTTCAGTTGGTTTCTAGGCTGTTCTGGGTGGTTGCTATGCAGTTGCTAGAGTGTTCTGGGTGTTTGCTATGGTGAACTATTTATGAGTTTAAAAGTTCATAAGTGTATGAATTCATGAGAGTTCATACGTGTATGAATTAATGCATTTATAAGTTCATGAGTTTATAAGTGTATGAATTTATGAGTTTGGAGTTTATAAGTTTAAATGAGTAAGAGTTCAGAGTTTATTAATTTATGAGTTTGAGTTCATAAGTGTATGAATTCATGAGTTTATAAGTGTATGAGTTTATAAGTGTACGAGTTTATGAGTTTAAAGTTTAAATTAGTTTGAAGTTTAAAGTTTAAATAAGTTTGAAGTTTAAAGTTTAAATAAGTTTGAAGTTTAAATTAGTTTGAAGTTTAAAGTTTAATTTAGTTTGAAGTTTAATTTAGTTTAAAGTAGATAGATAGATAGATAGATAGATGGATGAGTGTCATAGATAGATGAGTTTATTAGTTTGAATGAGTCTCAATGGCTCATATAGTATATAGAATGGCAGTTTGATTCAGTCTAGGGGTTCATTAGTGTATGAATCCATGAGAGTTCATTAGTGTATGAATCCATGAGAGTTCATTAGTGTATGAATCCATGAGAGTTCATTAGTGTATGAATCCATGAGAGTTCATTAGTGTATGAATCCATGAGAGTTCATTAGTGTATGAATTCATGAGAGTTCATTAGTGTATGAATTCATGAGAGTTCATTAGTGTATGAATTCATGAGAGTTCATTAGTGTATGAATTCATGAGAGTTCATTAGTGTATGAATTCATGAGAGTTCATTAGTGTATGAATTCATGAGAGTTCATTAGTGTATGAATTCATGAGAGTTCATTAGTGTATGAATCCATGAGAGTTCATTAGTGTATGAATTCATGAGAGTTCATTAGTGTATGAATTCATGAGAGTTCATTAGTGTATGAATTCATGAGAGTTCATTAGTGTATGAATTCATGAGTTTCTATGTTTATGAGTTTATAAGTGTATAAATTCATGAGATTTTAAGTTTAAATGAGTAAGAGTTCAGAGTTGATTAATTTATGAGTTTAGAGTTTATAAGTTTAAATGAGTAAGTGTCCAGAGTTTATTAACTTATGAGTTTAATAGTTTATGAGAGTTTATAAGAGTATGGGTTTATGAATTTAGAGTTTATGAGTTTAGAGTTTATAAGTTTAAATGAGTCTAAGAGTTCAAGTTTAGAGTTTATTAATTTATTATGAGTTTAAGAGTTTAAGATTAGATAGTTAGAAGTGTCATTGATGAGTTCATTAGTTTAAATGAGTCTCAATGGCTCATATAGTGTATAGAATGGCAGTTTGAGTCCAGGGCTTCAAGGGATTTAGATTTGAAATTTTGACAGTTGGGGAGTTTGACAGTCTGAACATTCCGCAATGTTAAGTCAATGGGATTTTCAAATGGTTTTTTTCGAGTTTTGATCGTCATTTTTAGGAAAACCGTAAGTCCGATCAGTTAGAAAAGATATAGCACACTAAGTGAGAACAGTTTGAGTGTCCGTGCCGAGTTTGGAGTATGTGGAGTTAAAGCTCTAGGAGGAGTTAGAGTCAGAAATTTTAGGGGGCAGAAGAATAATAATAATAACTAGAAAAAGTTCGTCGAGACAAACTTTAAGTTGGCTTGTGAAAGTTTGGACCGCAAAGTTTGAAGAAGTTTAAAGTAGTTTGAAGTTTAAATTAGTTTAAAGTTTAAATTAGTTTGAAGTTTAAATTAGTTTAAAGTAGTTTATAGTTTAACTTAGTTTAAAGTTTAAAATATTTTAAATTAATTTAAAGTTTAAATTAGTTTGAATTTTAAAGTAGTTTGAAGTTTAAATTAGTTTGAAAGTTAAAGTAGTTTAAAGTTTAAATAAGTTTGAATTTTAAAGTAGCTTGAAGTTTAAATTAGTTTAAAGTAGTTTAAAGTTTTAAATAGTTTAAAGTTCAAAGTAGTTTAAAGGTTAAAGTATAGTTTCAAGTAATTAAATGTTGCAAGGGTGTTTCTAGTGGGTTGCTAGGTGGTTTCTAAGGTATTTTGAGTGGTTGCTAGGGTGTTCTGGGTGGTTGCTAGGGTGTTCTAGGGTATTTTAGGTGGTTGCTATGGTGTTTTAAGATATTTTGGGTGGTTGCTAGGGTGTTGTTAGGGTGTTCTAAGGTATTTTGGGTGGTTGCTATGGTGTTGCTATGGTGTTCTAAGGTATTTTGGGTGGTTGCTAGGGTGTTGCTAGGATGTTCTGAGGTATTTCGGGTGGTTGCTAGGGTGTTCTAAGGTATTTTTGGTGGTTGCTAGGGTGTTCTAAGGTATTTTGGGTGGTTGCTATGGTGTTGCTAGGGTGTTCTAAGGTATTTTGGGTGGTTGCTAGGGTGTTGCTAGGGTGTTGTAAGGTATTTTTGGTGGTTGCTACGGTGTTCTAAGGTATTTTGGGTGGTTGCTATGGTGTTGCTAGGGTGTTCTAAGGTATTTTGGGTGGTTGCTAGGGTGTTGCTAGGATGTTCTGAGGTATTTCGGGTGGTTGCTAGGGTGTTGCTAGGGTGTTCTAAGGTATTTTGGGTGGTTGCTATGGTGTTGCTAGGGTGTTCTAAGTTATTTTGGGTGGTTGCTAGGGTGTTCTAAGGTATTTCCGGTGGTTGCTAGGGTGTTGCTAGGGTGTTCTAAGGTATTTTGGGTGGTTGCTATGGTGTTGCTAGGGTGTTCTAATGTATTTTGGGTGGTTGCTATGGTGTTCTAAGGTATTTTGGGTGGTTGCTAGGGTGTTGCTAGGGTGTTCTAAGGTATTTTTGGTGGTTGCTAGGGTGTTGCTAGGGTGTTCTAAGGTATTTTGGGTGGTTGCTAGGGTGTTATAAGGTATTTTGGGCGGTTGCTAGGGTGTTCTGGGTGGTTGCTAGGTTGTTCTAAGGTATATTATGTGGTTGCTAGGGTGTTCTAAGGTATTGTGGGTGGTTGCTAGGGTGTTCTGGGTGGTTGCTATGGTGTTCTGGGTGGTTTCTATGGTGTTGCTATGGTGTTCTAATGTATTTTGGGTGGTTGCTAGGGTGTTGCTAGGATGTTCTGAGGTATTTCGGGTGGTTGCTAGGGTGTTCTAAGGTATTTTTGGTGGTTGCTATGGTGTTGCTAGGGTGTTCTAATGTATTTTGGGTGGTTGCTAGGGTGTTCTAAGGTATTTTTGGTGGTTGCTAGGGTGTTGCTAGGGTGTTCTAAGGTATTTTTGGTGGTTGCTAGGGTGTTGCTAGGGTGTTATAAGGCATTTTGGCTGGTTGCTAGGGTGTTATAAGGTATTTTGGGCGGTTGCTAGGGTGTTCTGGGTGGTTGCTAGGTTGTTCTAAGGTATATTATGTGGTTGCTAGGGTGTTCTAAGGTATTGTGGGTGGTTGCTAGGGTGTTCTGGGTGGTTGCTATGGTGTTCTGGGTGGTTGCTATGGTGTTGCTATGGTGTTCTAAGGTATTTTGGGTGGTTGCTAGGGTGTTGCTAGGATGTTCTGAGGTATTTCGGGTGGTTGCTAGGGTGTTCTAAGGTATTTTTGGGGGTTGCTATGGTGTTGCTAGGGTGTTATAATGTATTTTGGGTGGTTGCTAGGGTGTTGCTAGGGTGTTATAAGGCATTTTGGGTGGTTGCTAGGGTGTTCTAAGGTATTTTGGGCGGTTGCTAGGGTGTTCTGGGTGGTTGCTAGGGTGTTCTAAGGTATATTATGTGGTTGCTAGGGTGTTCTAAGGTATTGTGGGTGGTTGCTATGGTGTTGCTATGGTGTTCTAAGGTATTTCGGTTGGTTTCTAGGGTGTTCTGGGTGGTTGCTATGCAGTTGCTAGAGTGTTCTGGGTGTTTGCTATGGTGAACTATTTATGAGTTTAAAAGTTCATAAGTGTATGAATTCATGAGAGTTCATACGTGTATGAATTAATGCATTTATAAGTTCATGAGTTTATAAGTGTATGAATTTATGAGTTTAGAGTTTATAAGTTTAAATGAGTAAGAGTTCAGAGTTTATTAATTTATGAGTTTGAGTTCATAAGTGTATGAATTCATGAGTTTATAAGTGTATGAGTTTATAAGTGTACGAGTTTATGAGTTTAAAGTTTAAATTAGTTTGAAGTTTAAAGTTTAAATAAGTTTGAAGTTTAAAGTTTAAAGTTTAAATAAGTTTCAAGTTTAAATTAGTTTGAAGTTTAAAGTTTAATTTAGTTTGAAGTTTAATTTAGTTTAAAGTAGATAGATAGATAGATGGATAAGTGTCATAGATAGATGAGTTTATTAGTTTGAATGAGTCTCAATGGCTCATATAGTGTATAGAATGGCAGTTTGATTGAGTCTAGGGTTTCAAGGGATTTACATTTGAATTTTTGACAGTTGGGGAGTTTGAAAATCTGAAGATTCCGCAATGTAAAGTCAATGGGAGTTTTTTCCGAGTTTGATCGTAGTTTTTAGGAAAACCGTAAGTCCGATCAGTTAGAAAAGATATAGCAACTAACTTCAGAACAGTCCAAAGGTCTAGTCTGAGTTTGGAGTTTGTAGAGTTAAAGCTCTAGGAGGAGTAGCAGTCAACAGTTTTCTAAGAAGAATAATAATAATAACTAGAAAAAGTTCGTCGAGACAAACTTTAAGTTGGCTTGTGAAAGTTTGGACCGCAAAGTTTGAAGAAGTTTAAAGTAGTTTGAAGTTTAAATTAGTTTAAAGTTTAAATTAGTTTGAAGTTTAAATTAGTTTAAAGTAGTTTATAGTTTAACTTAGTTTAAAGTTTAAAATAGTTTAAATTAATTTAAAGTTTAAATTAGTTCGAATTTTAAAGTAGTTTGAAGTTTAAATTAGTTTGAAAGTTAAAGTAGTTTAAAGTTTAAATAAGTTTGAATTTTAAAGTAGTTTGAAGTTTAAATTAGTTTAAAGTAGTTTCAAGTTTTAAATAGTTTAAAGTTCAAAGTAGTTTAAAGGTTAAAGTATAGTTTCAAGTAATTAAATGTTGCAAGGGTGTTTCTAGTGGGTTGCTAGGTGGTTTCTAAGGTATTTTGAGTGGTTGCTAGGGTGTTCTGGGTGGTTGCTAGGGTGTTCTAGGGTATTTTAGGTGGTTGCTAGGGTGTTGTCAGGGTGTTCTAAGGTATTTTGGGTGGTTGCTATGGTGTTGCTATGGTGTTCTAAGGTATTTTGGGTGGTTGCTAGGGTGTTGCTAGGGTGTTCTAAGGTATTTTGGGTGGTTGCTAGGGTGTTGCTAGGATGTTCTGAGGTATTTCGGGTGGTTGCTAGGGTGTTCTAAGGTATTTTTGGTGGTTGCTAGGGTGTTCTAAGGTATTTTGGGTGGTTGCTATGGTGTTGCTAGGGTGTTCTAAGGTATTTTGGGTGGTTGCTAGGGTGTTGCTAGGATGTTTTGAGGTATTTTGGGTGGTTGCTAGGGTGTTGCTAGGGTGTTCTAAGGTATTTTTGGTGGATGCTAGGGTGTTGCTAGGGTGTTCTAAGGTATTTTGGGTGGTTGCTAGGGTGTTGCTAGGGTGTTATAAGGCATTTTGGGTGGTTGCTAGGGTGTTGTTAGGGTGTTCTAAGGTATTTTGGGTGGTTGCTATGGTGTTGCTATGGTGTTCTAAGGTATTTTGGGTGGTTGCTAGGGTGTTGCTAGGATGTTATGAGGTATTTCGGGTGGTTGCTAGGGTGTTGTAAGGTATTTTGGGTGGTTGCTAGGGTGTTGCTAGGGTGTTCTAAGGTATTTTGGGTGGTTGCTATGGTGTTGCTATGGTGTTCTAATGTATTTTGGGTGGTTGCTAGTGTGTTCTAAGGTATTTTGGGTGGTTGCTAGGGTGTTGCTAGGGTGTTATAAGGCATTTTGGGTGGTTGCTAGGGTGTTCTAAGGTATTTTGGGCGGTTGCTAGGGTGTTCTGGGTGGTTGCTAGGGTGTTCTAAAGTATATTATGTGGTTGCTAGGGTGTTCTAAGGTATTGTGGGTGGTTGCTAGGGTGTTCTAAGGTATTTTGGGCGGTTGCTAGGGTGTTCTGGGTGGTTGCTAGGGTGTTCTAAGGTATATTATGTGGTTGCTAGGGTGTTCTAAGGTATTTTGGGTGGTTGCTATGGTGTTGCTATGGTGTTCTAATGTATTTTGGGTGGTTGCTAGGGTGTTCTAAGGTATTTTGGGTGGTTGCTAGGGTGTTGCTAGGGTGTTATAAGGCATTTTGGGTGGTTGCTAGGGTGTTCTAAGGTATTTTGGGCGGTTGCTAGGGTGTTCTGGGTGGTTGCTAGGGTGTTCTAAGGTATTTTTGGTGGTTGCTAGGGTGTTGCTAGGGTGTTATAAGGCATTTTGGGTGGTTGCTAGGGTGTTCTAAGGTATTTTGGGCGGTTGCTAGGGTGTTCTGGGTGGTTGCTAGGGTGTTCTAAGGTATATTATGTGGTTGCTAGGGTGTTCTAAGGTATTGTGGGTGGTTGCTATGGTGTTGCTAGGGTGTTCTAAGGTATTTCAGTTGGTTTCTAGGGTGTTCTGGGTGGTTGCTATGCAGTTGCTAGAGTGTTCTGGGTGTTTGCTATGGTGAACTATTTATGAGTTTAAAAGTTCATAAGTGTATGAATTCATGAGAGTTCATACGTGTATGAATTAATGCATTTATAAGTTCATGAGTTTATAAGTGTATGAATTTATGAGTTTAGAGTTTATAAGTTTAAATGAGTAAGAGTTCAGAGTTTATTCATTTATGAGTTTGAGTTCATAAGTGTATGAATTCATGAGTTTATAAGTGTATGAGTTTATAAGTGTACGAGTTTATGAGTTTAAAGTTTAAATTAGTTTGAAGTTTAAAGTTTAAATAAGTTTGAAGTTTAAAGTTTAAATAAGTTTCAAGTTTAAATTAGTTTGAAGTTTAAAGTTTAATTTAGTTTGAAGTTTAATTTAGTTTAAAGTAGATAGATAGATAGATGGATAAGTGTCATAGATAGATGAGTTTATTAGTTTGAATGAGTCTCAATGGCTCATATAGTATATAGAATGGCAGTTTGATTCAGTCTAGGGTTTCAAGGGATTTACATTTGAATTTTTGACAGTTGGGGAGTTTGAAAATCTGAAGATTCCGCAATGTAAAGTCAATGGGAGTTTTTTCCGAGTTTGATCGTAGTTTTTAGGAAAACCGTAAGTCCGATCAGTTAGAAAAGATATAGCAACTAACTTCAGACCAGTCCAAAGGTCTAGTCTGAGTTTGGAGTTTGTAGAGTTAAAGCTCTAGGAGGAGTAGCAGTCAACAGTTTTCTAAGAAGAATAATAATAATAATAATAATAAGTTTAAGTACAATATCAGTAAGTTGGCTCTCCAAGCCAACTTAATAATAAGTTTAAGTACAATATCAGTAAGTTGGCTCTCCAAGCCAACTTAATAATAACTAGAAAAAGTTCGTCGAGACAAACTTTAAGTTGGCTTGTGAAAGTTTGGACCGCAAAGTTTGAAGAAGTTTAAAGTAGTTTGAAGTTTAAATTAGTTTAAAGTAGTTTATAGTTTAACTTAGTTTAAAGTTTAAAATAGTTTAAATTAGTTTAAAGTTTAAATTAGTTTGAATTTTAAAGTAGTTTGAAGTTTAAATTAGTTTGAAAGTTAAAGTAGTTTAAAGTTTAAATAAGTTTGAATTTTAAAGTAGTTTGAAGTTTAAATTAGTTTAAAGTAGTTTAAAGTAGTTTAAAGTTTTAAATAGTTTAAAGTTCAAAGTAGTTTTAAAGGTTAAAGTATAGTTTCAAGTAATTAAATGTTGCTAGGGTGTTTCTAGTGGGTTGCTAAGTGGTTTCTAAGGTATTTTGAGTGGTTGCTAGGGTGTTCTGGGTGGTTGCTAGGGTGTTCTAGGGTATTTTAGGTGGTTGCTATGGTGTTGCTAGGGTGTTTCAAGGTATTTTGGGTGGTTGCTAGGGTGTTGCTAGGGTAATCTAAGGCATTTTGGGTGGTTGCTATGGTGTTCTAAGGTATTTTGGGTGGTTGCTAGGGTGTTGCTAGGATGTTCTGAGGTATTTCGGGTGGTTGCTAGGGTGTTGCTAGGGTGTTCTAAGGTATTTTTGGTGGTTGCTAGGGTGTTCTAAGGTATTTTGGGTGGTTGCTATGGTGTTGCTAGGGTGTTCTAAGGTATTTTGGGTGGTTGCTAGGGTGTTTTAAGTTATTTTGGGTGGTTGCTAGGGTGTTCTAAGGTATTTTGGGTGGTTGCTAGGGTGTTATGGGTGGTTGCTAGGGTGTTCTAAGGTATTTTGGGTGGTTGCTAGGGTGTTCTGAGTGGTTGCTATGGTGTTGCTATGGTGTTCTAAGGTATTTTGGGTGGTTGCTAGGGTGTTGCTAGGATGTTCTGAGGTATTTCGGGTGGTTGCTATGGTGTTGCTAGGGTGTTCTAATGTATTTTGGGTGGTTGCTAGGGTGTTCTAAGGTATTTTGGGTGGTTGCTAGGGTGTTGCTAGGATGTTCTGAGGTATTTCGGGTGGTTGCTAGGGTGTTGCTAGGGTGTTCTAAGGTATTTTTGGTGGTTGCTAGGGTGTTGCTAGGGTGTTCTAAGGTATTTTGGGTGGTTGCTATGGTGTTGCTTTGGTGTTCTAATGTATTTTGGGTGGTTGCTAGGGTGTTCTAAGGTATTTTGGGTGGTTGCTAGGGTGTTGCTAAGGCATTTTGGGTGGTTGCTAGGGTGTTCTAAGGTATTTTGGGCGGTTGCTAGGGTGTTCTGGGTGGTTGCTAGGGTGTTCTAAGGTATATTATGTGGTTGCTAGGGTGTTCTAAGGTATTGTGGGTGGTTGCTATGGTGTTGCTAGGGTGTTCTAAGGTATTTCAGTTGGTTTCTAGGCTGTTCTGGGTGGTTGCTATGCAGTTGCTAGAGTGTTCTGGGTGTTTGCTATGGTGAACTATTTATGAGTTTAAAAGTTCATAAGTGTATGAATTCATGAGAGTTCATACGTGTATGAATTAATGCATTTATAAGTTCATGAGTTTATAAGTGTATGAATTTATGAGTTTGGAGTTTATAAGTTTAAATGAGTAAGAGTTCAGAGTTTATTAATTTATGAGTTTGAGTTCATAAGTGTATGAATTCATGAGTTTATAAGTGTATGAGTTTATAAGTGTACGAGTTTATGAGTTTAAAGTTTAAATTAGTTTGAAGTTTAAAGTTTAAATAAGTTTGAAGTTTAAAGTTTAAATAAGTTTGAAGTTTAAATTAGTTTGAAGTTTAAAGTTTAATTTAGTTTGAGGTTTAATTTAGTTTAAAGTAGATAGATAGATAGATAGATAGATAGATAGATAGATAGATAGATAGATAGATAGATAGATGGATGAGTGTCATAGATAGATGAGTTTATTAGTTTGAATGAGTCTCAATGGCTCATATAGTATATAGAATGGCAGTTTGATTCAGTCTAGGGGTTCATTAGTGTATGAATCCATGAGAGTTCATTAGTGTATGAATCCATGAGAGTTCATTAGTGTATGAATTCATGAGAGTTCATTAGTGTATGAATTCATGAGAGTTCATTAGTGTATGAATCCATGAGAGTTCATTAGTGTATGAATCCATGAGAGTTCATTAGTGTATGAATCCATGAGAGTTCATTAGTGTATGAATCCATGAGAGTTCATTAGTGTATGAATTCATGAGAGTTCATTAGTGTATGAATTCATGAGAGTTCATTAGTGTATGAATTCATGAGAGTTCATTAGTGTATGAATTCATGAGAGTTCATTAGTGTATGAATCCATGAGAGTTCATTAGTGTATGAATTCATGAGAGTTCATTAGTGTATGAATTCATGAGAGTTCATTAGTGTATGAATTCATGAGAGTTCATTAGTGTATGAATTCATGAGAGTTCATTAGTGTATGAATTCATGAGAGTTCATTAGTGTATGAATCCATGAGAGTTCATTAGTGTATGAATTCATGAGAGTTCATTAGTGTATGAATTCATGAGAGTTCATTAGTGTATGAATTCATGAGAGTTCATTAGTGTATGAATTCATGAGTTTCTATGTTTATGAGTTTATAAGTGTATAAATTCATGAGATTTTAAGTTTAAATGAGTAAGAGTTCAGAGTTGATTAATTTATGAGTTTAGAGTTTATAAGTTTAAATGAGTAAGTGTCCAGAGTTTATTAACTTATGAGTTTAATAGTTTATGAGAGTTTATAAGAGTATGGGTTTATGAATTTAGAGTTTATGAGTTTAGAGTTTATAAGTTTAAATGAGTCTAAGAGTTCAAGTTTAGAGTTTATTAATTTATTATGAGTTTAAGAGTTTAAGATTAGATAGTTAGAAGTGTCATTGATGAGTTCATTAGTTTAAATGAGTCTCAATGGCTCATATAGTGTATAGAATGGCAGTTTGAGTCCAGGGCTTCAAGGGATTTAGATTTGAAATTTTGACAGTTGGGGAGTTTGACAGTCTGAACATTCCGCAATGTTAAGTCAATGGGATTTTCAAATGGTTTTTTTCGAGTTTTGATCGTCATTTTTAGGAAAACCGTAAGTCCGATCAGTTAGAAAAGATATAGCACACTAAGTGAGAACAGTTTGAGTGTCCGTGCCGAGTTTGGAGTATGTGGAGTTAAAGCTCTAGGAGGAGTTAGAGTCAGAAATTTTAGGGGGCAGAAGAAGAATAATAACTAGAAAAAGTTCGTCGAGACAAACTTTAAGTTGGCTTGTGAAAGTTTGGACCGCAAAGTTTGAAGAAGTTTAAAGTAGTTTGAAGTTTAAATTAGTTTGAAGTTTAAATTAGTTTAAAGTAGTTTATAGTTTAACTTAGTTTAAAGTTTAAAATAGTTTAAATTAATTTAAAGTTTAAATTAGTTTGAATTTTAAAGTAGTTTGAAGTTTAAATTAGTTTTAAAGGTTAAAGTATAGTTTCAAGTAATTAAATGTTGCTAGGGTGTTTCTAGTGGGTTGCTAAGTGGTTTCTAAGGTATTTTGAGTGGTTGCTAGGGTGTTCTGGGTGGTTGCTAGGGTGTTCTAGGGTATTTTAGGTGGTTGCTATGGTGTTGCTAGGGTGTTTCAAGGTATTTTGGGTGGTTGCTAGGGTGTTGTTAGGGTGTTCTAAGGTATTTTGGGTGGTTGCTAGGGTGTTGCTAGGGTGTTATAAGGCATTTTGGGTGGTTGCTATGGTGTTCTAAGGTATTTTGGGTGGTTGCTAGGGTGTTGCTAGGATGTTCTGAGGTATTTCGGGTGGTTGCTAGGGTGTTGCTAGGGTGTTCTAAGGTATTTTTGGTGGTTGCTAGGGTGTTCTAAGGTATTTTGGGTGGTTGCTATGGTGTTGCTAGGGTGTTCTAAGGTATTTTGGGTGGTTGCTAGGGTGTTCTAAGGTATTTTG
The DNA here is from genome assembly GCA_030578255.1 of Tiaroga cobitis. Classification (NCBI taxonomy): domain Eukaryota; kingdom Metazoa; phylum Chordata; class Actinopteri; order Cypriniformes; family Leuciscidae; genus Tiaroga; species Tiaroga cobitis. Next base: position 15,328,523 of record CM060595.1, on the reverse strand, counting down.
GGTGGTTGCTAGGGTGTTCTAAGGTATTTTGGGTGGTTGCTAGGGTGTTCTGGGTGGTTGCTAGGGTGTTCTAAGGTATTTTGGGTGGTTGCTCGGGTGTTCTGAGTGGTTGCTATGGTGTTGCTATGGTGTTCTAAGGTATTTTGGGTGGTTGCTAGGGTGTTGCTAGGATGTTCTGAGGTATTTCGGGTGGTTGCTATGGTGTTGCTAGGGTGTTCTAATGTATTTTGGGTGGTTGCTAGGGTGTTCTAAGGTATTTTGGGTGGTTGCTAGGGTGTTGCTAGGATGTTCTGAGGTATTTCGGGTGGTTGCTAGGGTATTGCTAGGGTGTTCTAAGGTATTTTTGGTGGTTGCTAGGGTGTTCTAAGGTATTTTGGGTGGTTGCTATGGTGTTGCTAGGGTGTTCTAAGGTATTTTGGGTGGTTGCTAGGGTGTTTTAAGTTATTTTGGGTGGTTGCTAGGGTGTTCTAAGGTATTTTGGGTGGTTGCTATGGTGTTCTGGGTGGTTGCTAGGGTGTTCTAAGGTATTTTGGGTGGTTGCTAGGGTGTTCTGAGTGGTTGCTATGGTGTTGCTATGGTGTTCTAAGGTATTTTGGGTGGTTGCTAGGGTGTTGCTAGGATGTTCTGAGGTATTTCGGGTGGTTGCTATGGTGTTGCTAGGGTGTTCTAATGTATTTTGGGTGGTTGCTAGGGTGTTCTAAGGTATTTTGGGTGGTTGCTAGGGTGTTGCTAGGATGTTCTGAGGTATTTCGGGTGGTTGCTAGGGTGTTGCTAGGGTGTTCTAAGGTATTTTTGGTGGTTGCTAGGGTGTTGCTAGGGTGTTCTAAGGTATTTTGGGTGGTTGCTATGGTGTTGCTATGGTGTTCTAATGTATTTTGGGTGGTTGCTAGGGTGTTCTAAGGTATTTTGGGTGGTTGCTAGGGTGTTGCTAGGGTGTTATAAGGCATTTTGGGTGGTTGCTAGGGTGTTCTAAGGTATTTTGGGCGGTTGCTAGGGTGTTCTGGGTGGTTGCTAGGGTGTTCTAAGGTATATTATGTGGTTGCTAGGGTGTTCTAAGGTATTGTGGGTGGTTGCTATGGTGTTGCTAGGGTGTTCTAAGGTATTTCAGTTGGTTTCTAGGCTGTTCTGGGTGGTTGCTATGCAGTTGCTAGAGTGTTCTGGGTGTTTGCTATGGTGAACTATTTATGAGTTTAAAAGTTCATAAGTGTATGAATTCATGAGAGTTCATACGTGTATGAATTAATGCATTTATAAGTTCATGAGTTTATAAGTGTATGAATTTATGAGTTTGGAGTTTATAAGTTTAAATGAGTAAGAGTTCAGAGTTTATTAATTTATGAGTTTGAGTTCATAAGTGTATGAATTCATGAGTTTATAAGTGTACGAGTTTATAAGTGTACGAGTTTATGAGTTTAAAGTTTAAATTAGTTTGAAGTTTAAAGTTTAAATAAGTTTGAAGTTTAAAGTTTAAATAAGTTTGAAGTTTAAATTAGTTTTAAGTTTAAAGTTTAATTTAGTTTGAAGTTTAATTTAGTTTAAAGTAGATAGATAGATAGATGGATGAGTGTCATAGATAGATGAGTTTATTAGTTTGAATGAGTCTCAATGACTCATATAGTATATAGAATGGCAGTTTGATTCAGTCTAGGGGTTCATTAGTGTATGAATCCATGAGAGTTCATTAGTGTATGAATCCATGAGAGTTCATTAGTGTATGAATCTATGAGAGTTCATTAGTGTATGAATCCATGAGAGTTCATTAGTGTATGAATTCATGAGAGTTCATTAGTGTATGAATTCATGAGAGTTCATTAGTGTATGAATCCATGAGAGTTCATTAGTGTATGAATCCATGAGAGTTCATTAGTGTATGAATCCATGAGAGTTCATTAGTGTAAGAATCCATGAGAGTTCATTAGTGTATGAATTCATGAGAGTTCATTAGTGTATGAATTCATGAGAGTTCATTAGTGTATGAATTCATGAGAGTTCATTAGTGTATGAATTAATGTATGAATCCATGAGAGTTCATTAGTGTATGAATTCATGAGAGTTCATTAGTATATGAATTCATGAGAGTTCATTAGTGTATGAATTCATGAGAGTTCATTAGTGTATGAATTCATGAGAGTTCATTAGTGTATGAATTCATGAGAGTTCATTAGTGTATGAATCCATGAGAGTTCATTAGTGTATGAATTCATGAGAGTTCATTAGTGTATGAATTCATGAGAGTTCATTAGTGTATGAATTCATGAGTCTCTATGTTTATGAGTTTATAAGTGTATAAATTCATGAGATTTTAAGTTTAAATGAGTAAGAGTTCAGAGTTGATTAATTTATGAGTTTAGAGTTTATAAGTTTAAATGAGTAAGTGTCCAGAGTTTATTAACTTATGAGTTTAATAGTTTATGAGAGTTTATAAGAGTATGGGTTTATGAATTTAGAGTTTATGAGTTTAGAGTTTATAAGTTTAAATGAGTCTAAGAGTTCAAGTTTAGAGTTTATTAATTTATTATGAGTTTAAGAGTTTAAGATTAGATAGTTAGAAGTGTCATTGATGAGTTCATTAGTTTAAATGAGTCTCAATGGCTCATATAGTGTATAGAATGGCAGTTTGAGTCCAGGGCTTCAAGGGATTTAGATTTGAAATTTTGACAGTTGGGGAGTTTGACAGTCTGAACATTCCGCAATGTTAAGTCAATGGGATTTTCAAATGGTTTTTTTCGAGTTTCGATCGTCATTTTTAGGAAAACCGTAAGTCCGATCAGTTAGAAAAGATATAGCACACTAAGTGAGAACAGTTTGAGTGTCCGTGCCGAGTTTGGAGTATGTGGAGTTAAAGCTCTAGGAGGAGTTAGAGTCAGAAATTTTAGGGGGCAGAAGAAGAATAATAACTAGAAAAAGTTCGTCGAGACAAACTTTAAGTTGGCTTGTGAAAGTTTGGAACAGAAAGTTTGAAGAAGTTTAAATTAGTTTAAAAATTTAAATTAGTTTGAAATTTAAAGTAGTTTAAAGTTTAAATTAGTTTGAATTTTAAAGTAGTTTGAATTTTAATTTAGTTTAAAGTTTAAAGTAGTTTGAAGTTTAAATTAGTTTAAAGTTTAAAGTATAGTTTGAAGTAATTTAAAGTTGCTACAGTGTTTCTAGTGGGTTGCTATGGTGTTCTGGGTGGTTGTTAGGCAGTTGCTAGGGTGTTCTGGGTGGTTGCTAGGGTGTTCTGGTTGGTTGTTAGGTGGTTGCTAGGGTGTTCTGGGTGGTTGCTATGGTGTTCTGGGTGGTTGCAAGGCAGTTGCTAGGGTGTTCTGGGTGGTTGCTATGGTGTTGCTAGGGTGTTCTAAGGTATTTTGGGTGGTTGCTAGGGTGTTCTGGGTGGTTGCTATGGTGTTGCTAGGATGTTTTAAGGTATTTTGGGTGGTTGCTAGGGTGTTCTGGGTGGTCGCTAGGCGGTTGCTAAGGTATTTTGAGTGGTTGCTAGGGTGTTCTGGGTGGTTGCTATAGTGTTGCTAGGATGTTCTAAGGTATTTTGGGTGGTTGCTAGGGTGTTGTTAGGGTGTTCTAAGGTATTTTGTTTGGTTGCTATGGTGTTGCTAGGGTGTTCTAAGGTATTTTGGATGGTTGCTAGGTAGTTGCTAGGGTGTTCTAATGTATTTTGGGTGGTTGCTAGGGTGTTCTAAGGTATTTTGGGTGGTTGCTAGGGTGTTGCTAGGATGTTCTGAGGTATTTCGGGTGGTTGCTAGGGTGTTGCTAGGGTGTTCTAAGGTATTTTTGGTGGTTGCTAGGGTGTTGCTAGGGTGTTCTAAGGTATTTTGGGTGGTTGCTATGGTGTTGCTATGGTGTTCTAATGTATTTTGGGTGGTTGCTAGGGTGTTCTAAGGTATTTTGGGTGGTTGCTATGGTGTTGCTAGGGTGTTATAAGGCATTTTGGGTGGTTGCTAGGGTGTTCTAAGGTATTTTGGGCGGTTGCTAGGGTGTTCTGGGTGGTTGCTAGGGTGTTCTAAGGTATATTATGTGGTTGCTAGGGTGTTCTAAGGTATTGTGGGTGGTTGCTATGGTGTTGCTAGGGTGTTCTAAGGTATTTCAGTTGGTTTCTAGGGTGTTCTGGGTGGTTGCTATGCAGTTGCTAGAGTGTTCTGGGTGTTTGCTATGGTGAACTATTTATGAGTTTAAAAGTTCATAAGTGTATGAATTCATGAGAGTTCATACGTGTATGAATTAATGCATTTATAAGTTCATGAGTTTATAAGTGTATGAATTTATGAGTTTGGAGTTTATAAGTTTAAATGAGTAAGAGTTCAGAGTTTATTAATTTATGAGTTTGAGTTCATTAGTGTATGAATTCATGAGAGTTCATTAGTGTATGAATTCATGAGAGTTCATTAGTGTATGAATTCATGAGAGTTCATTAGTGTATGAATTCATGAGTTTCTATGTTTATGAGTTTATAAGTGTATAAATTCATGAGATTTTAAGTTTAAATGAGTAAGAGTTCAGAGTTGATTAATTTATGAGTTTAGAGTTTATAAGTTTAAATGAGTAAGTGTCCAGAGTTTATTAACTTATGAGTTTAATAGTTTATGAGAGTTTATAAGAGTATGGGTTTATGAATTTAGAGTTTATGAGTTTAGAGTTTATAAGTTTAAATGAGTCTAAGAGTTCAAGTTTAGAGTTTATTAATTTATTATGAGTTTAAGAGTTTAAGATTAGATAGTTAGAAGTGTCATTGATGAGTTCATTAGTTTAAATGAGTCTCAATGGCTCATATAGTGTATAGAATGGCAGTTTGAGTCCAGGGCTTCAAGGGATTTAGATTTGAAATTTTGACAGTTGGGGAGTTTGACAGTCTGAACATTCCGCAATGTTAAGTCAATGGGATTTTCAAATGTTTTTTTTCGAGTTTCGATCGTCATTTTTAGGAAAACCGTAAGTCCGATCAGTTAGAAAAGATATAGCACACTAAGTGAGAACAGTTTGAGTGTCCGTGCCGAGTTTGGAGTATGTGGAGTTAAAGCTCTAGGAGGAGTTAGAGTCAGAAATTTTAGGGGGCAGAAGAATAATAATAATAATAATAACTAGAAAAAGTTCGTCGAGACAAACTTTAAGTTGGCTTGTGAAAGTTTGGACCGCAAAGTTTGAAGAAGTTTAAAGTAGTTTGAAGTTTAAATTAGTTTAAAGTTTAAATTAGTTTGAAGTTTAAATTAGTTTAAAGTAGTTTATAGTTTAACTTAGTTTAAAGTTTAAAATAGTTTAAATTAATTTAAAGTTTAAATTAGTTTGAATTTTAAAGTAGTTTGAAGTTTAAATTAGTTTGAAAGTTAAAGTAGTTTAAAGTTTAAATAAGTTTGAATTTTAAAGTAGTTTGAAGTTTAAATTAGTTTAAAGTAGTTTAAAGTAGTTTAAAGTTTTAAATAGTTTAAAGTTCAAAGTAGTTTTAAAGGTTAAAGTATAGTTTCAAGTAATTAAATGTTGCTAGGGTGTTTCTAGTGGGTTGCTAAGTGGTTTCTAAGGTATTTTGAGTGGTTGCTAGGGTGTTCTGGGTGGTTGCTAGGGTGTTCTAGGGTATTTTAGGTGGTTGCTATGGTGTTGCTAGGGTGTTTCAAGGTATTTCGGGTGGTTGCTAGGGTGTTGTTAGGGTGTTCTAAGGTATTTTGGGTGGTTGCTAGGGTGTTGCTAGGGTGTTATAAGGCATTTTTGGTGGTTGCTATGGTGTTCTAAGGTATTTTGGGTGGTTGCTAGGGTGTTGCTAGGATGTTCTGAGGTATTTCGGGTGGTTGCTAGGGTGTTCTAAGGTATTTTTGGTGGTTGCTAGGGTGTTCTAAGGTATTTTGGGTGGTTGCTATGGTGTTGCTAGGGTGTTCTAAGGTATTTTGGGTGGTTGCTAGGGTGTTTTAAGTTATTTTGGGTGGTTGCTAGGGTGTTCTAAGGTATTTTGGGTGGTTGCTAGGGTGTTCTGAGTGGTTGCTATGGTGTTCTAAGGTATTTTGGGTGGTTGCTAGGGTGTTGCTAGGATGTTCTGAGGTATTTCGGGTGGTTGCTATGGTGTTGCTAGGGTGTTCTAAGGTATTTTGGGTGGTTGCTAGGGTGTTTCTAGGATGTTCTGAGGTATTTCGGGTGGTTGCTAGGGTGTTGCTAGGGTGTTCTAAGGTATTTTTGGTGGTTGCTAGGGTGTTGCTAGGGTGTTCTAAGGTATTTTGGGTGGTTGCTAGGGTGTTCTAAGGTATTTTGGGTGGTTGCTAGGGTGTTATAAGGCATTTTGGGTGGTTGCTAGGGTGTTCTAAGGTATTTTGGGCGGTTGCTAGGGTGTTCTGGGTGGTTGCTAGGGTGTTCTAAGGTATATTATGTGGTTGCTAGGGTGTTCTAAGGTATTGTGGGTGGTTGCTATGGTGTTGCTAGGGTGTTCTAAGGTATTTCAGTTGGTTTCTAGGCTGTTCTGGGTGGTTGCTATGCAGTTGCTAGAGTGTTCTGGGTGTTTGCTATGGTGAACTATTTATGAGTTTAAAAGTTCATAAGTGTATGAATTCATGAGAGTTCATACGTGTATGAATTAATGCATTTATAAGTTCATGAGTTTATAAGTGTATGAATTTATGAGTTTGGAGTTTATAAGTTTAAATGAGTAAGAGTTCAGAGTTTATTAATTTATGAGTTTGAGTTCATAAGTGTATGAATTCATGAGTTTATAAGTGTATGAGTTTATAAGTGTACGAGTTTATGAGTTTGGAGTTTATAAGTTTAAATGAGTAAGAGTTCAGAGTTTATTAATTTATGAGTTTGAGTTCATTAGTGTATGAATTCATGAGAGTTCATTAGTGTATGAATCCATGAGAGTTCATTAGTGTATGAATCCATGAGAGTTCATTAGTGTAAGAATCCATGAGAGTTCATTAGTGTATGAATTCATGAGAGTTCATTAGTGTATGAATTCATGAGAGTTCATTAGTGTATGAATTCATGAGAGTTCATTAGTGTATGAATTCATGAGAGTTCATTAGTGTATGAATTAATGTATGAATCCATGAGAGTTCATTAGTGTATGAATTCATGAGAGTTCATTAGTGTATGAATTCATGAGAGTTCATTAGTGTATGAATTCATGAGAGTTCATTAGTGTATGAATTCATGAGAGTTCATTAGTGTATGAATTCATGAGAGTTCATTAGTGTATGAATCCATGAGAGTTCATTAGTGTATGAATTCATGAGAGTTCATTAGTGTATGAATTCATGAGAGTTCATTAGTGTATGAATTCATGAGTTTCTATGTTTATGAGTTTATAAGTGTATAAATTCATGAGATTTTAAGTTTAAATGAGTAAGAGTTCAGAGTTGATTAATTTATGAGTTTAGAGTTTATAAGTTTAAATGAGTAAGTGTCCAGAGTTTATTAACTTATGAGTTTAATAGTTTATGAGAGTTTATAAGAGTATGGGTTTATGAATTTAGAGTTTATGAGTTTAGAGTTTATAAGTTTAAATGAGTCTAAGAGTTCAAGTTTAGAGTTTATTAATTTATTATGAGTTTAAGAGTTTAAGATTAGATAGTTAGAAGTGTCATTGATGAGTTCATTAGTTTAAATGAGTCTCAATGGCTCATATAGTGTATAGAATGGCAGTTTGAGTCCAGGGCTTCAAGGGATTTAGATTTGAAATTTTGACAGTTGGGGAGTTTGACAGTCTGAACATTCCGCAATGTTAAGTCAATGGGATTTTCAAATGGTTTTTTTCGAGTTTCGATCGTCTTTTTTAGGAAAACCGTAAGTCCGATCAGTTAGAAAAGATATAGCACACTAAGTGAGAACAGTTTGAGTGTCCGTGCCGAGTTTGGAGTATGTGGAGTTAAAGCTCTAGGAGGAGTTAGAGTCAGAAATTTTAGGGGGCAGAAGAAGAATAATAACTAGAAAAAGTTCGTCGAGACAAACTTTAAGTTGGCTTGTGAAAGTTTGGACCGCAAAGTTTGAAGAAGTTTAAAGTAGTTTGAAGTTTAAATTAGTTTAAAGTAGTTTATAGTTTAACTTAGTTTAAAGTTTAAAATAGTTTAAATTAATTTAAAGTTTAAATTAGTTTGAATTTTAAAGTAGTTTGAAGTTTAAATTAGTTTGAAAGTTAAAGTAGTTTAAAGTTTAAATAAGTTTGAATTTTAAAGTAGTTTGAAGTTTAAATTAGTTTAAAGTAGTTTAAAGTAGTTTAAAGTTTTAAATAGTTTAAAGTTCAAAGTAGTTTAAAGGTTAAAGTATAGTTTCAAGTAATTAAATGTTGCTAGGGTGTTTCTAGTGGGTTGCTAGGTGGTTTCTAAGGTATTTTGAGTGGTTGCTAGGGTGTTCTGGGTGGTTGCTAGGGTGTTCTAGGGTATTTTAGGTGGTTGCTAGGGTGTTGCTAGGGTGTTTTAAGGTATTTTGGGTGGTTGCTAGGGTGTTGCTAGGATGTTCTGAGGTATTTCGGGTGGTTGCTAGGGTGTTGCTAGGGTGTTCTAAGGTATTTTTGGTTGTTGCTAGGGTGTTGCTAGGGTGTTCTAAGGTATTTTGGGTGGTTGCTATGGTGTTGCTAGGGTGTTCTAAGGTATTTTGGGTGGTTGCTAGGGTGTTTTAAGTTATTTTGGGTGGTTGCTAGGGTGTTCTAAGGTATTTTGGGTGGTTGCTAGGGTGTTCTGGGTGGTTGCTAGGGTGTTCTAAGGTATTTTGGGTGGTTGCTATGGTGTTGCTAGGGTTTTCTAATGTATTTTGGGTGGTTGCTAGGGTGTTCTAAGGTATTTTGGGTGGTTGCTAGGGTGTTCTGGGTGGTTGCTAGGGTGTTCTAAGGTATTTTGGGTGGTTGCTAGGGTGTTCTGGGTGGTTGCTATGGTGTTGCTAAGGTGTTCTAAGGTATTTTGGGCGGTTGCTAGGGTGTTCTGGGTGGTTGCTATGGTGTTGCTAGGGTGTTCTGAGGTATTTTGGGTAGTTGCTATGGTGTTCTGGGGGTTGCTAGGCGGTTGCTAGGGTGTTCTGGGTGGTTGCTATGGTGTTGCTAGGGTGTTCCAAGGTATTTTGGGTGGTTGCTAAGGTGTTGCTAGGGTGTTCTAATGTATTTTGGGTGGTTGCTATGGTGTTGCTAGGGTGTTCCAAGGTATTTTGGGTGGTTGCTAAGGTGTTGCTAGGGTGTTCTAATGTATTTTGGGTGGTTGCTATGGTGAACTATTTATGAGTTTAAAAGTTCATAAGTGTATGAATTCATGTGTTTATAAGTGTACAAGTTTAGAGTTAATAAGTTTAGATGAGTAAGAGTTCAGAGTTTATTCATTTTAGTTTAAGAGTTCATAAGTGTATGAATTCATGAGTTATTCACTCACAAACACTCACAGACACGCTCACTAACTCTAACACACACACACACACACACACAGACAAGCTCACTAACTCACACACACACACACACACACACTTGCTCACCTTTACACACACGCTCACTAACACAAACACACACAGACACGCTCACTAACTCTAACACACACACACACACACACACACACACACACACACACACACAGACAAGCTCACTAACTCACACACACACACACACACACACTTGCTCACCTTTACACACACGCTCACTAACACACACAATCATGCACATACACTCACAAATGCACACACACACTAACTCGCTCACAGACACACACACATATACACGCATACATTCACTCAGACACACACTCAGTTTATGAGTTTAAAGTTCATAAGTATGAATCCATGAGAGTTCATTAGTGTATGAATTCATGAGAGTTCATTAGTGTATGAATTCATGAGAGTTCATTAGTGTATGAATTCATGAGAGTTCATTAGTGTATGAATTCATGAGAGTTCATTAGTGTATGAATCCATGAGAGTTCATTAGTGTATGAATTCATGAGAGTTCATTAGTGTATGAATTCATGAGAGTTCATTAGTGTATGAATCCATGAGAGTTCATTAGTGTATGAATTCATGAGAGTTCATTAGTGTATGAATTCATGAGAGTTCATTAGTGTATGAATCCATGAGAGTTCATTAGTGTATGAATTCATGAGAGTTCATTAGTGTATGAATCCATGAGAGTTCATTAGTGTATGAATTCATGAGAGTTCATTAGTGTATGAATTCATGAGAGTTCATTAGTGTATGAATCCATGAGAGTTCATTAGTGTATGAATTCATGAGAGTTCATTAGTGTATGAATTCATGAGAGTTCATTAGTGTATGAATTCATGAGAGTTCATTAGTGTATGAATTCATGAGTTTCTATGTTTATGAGTTTATAAGTGTATAAATTCATGAGATTTTAAGTTTAAATGAGTAAGAGTTCAGAGTTGATTAATTTATGAGTTTAGAGTTTATAAGTTTAAATGAGTCTAAGAGTTCAAGTTTAGAGTTTATTAATTTATTATGAGTTTAAGAGTTTAAGATTAGATAGTTAGAGGTGTCATTGATGAGTTCATTAGTTTAAATGAGTCTCAATGGCTCATATAGTGTATAGAATGGCAGTTTGAGTCCAGGCCTTCAAGGGATTTAGATTTGAAATTTTGACAGTTGGGGAGTTTGACAGTCTGAACATTCCGCAATGTTAAGTCAATGGGATTTTCAAATGGTTTTTTTCGAGTTTCGATCGTCATTTTTAGGAAAACCGTAAGTCCGATCAGTTAGAAAAGATATAGCACACTAAGTGAGAACAGTTTGAGTGTCCGTGCCGAGTTTGGAGTATGTGGAGTTAAAGCTCTAGGAGGAGTTAGAGTCAGAAATTTTAGGGGGCAGAAGAATAATAATAATAATAATAATAATAATAATAAGTTTAAATAGGATTTCAGTAAGTTGGCTCTCACAAGCCAACTTAATAATAATAACTAGAAAAAGTTCGTCGAGACAAACTTTAAGTTGGCTTGTGAAAGTTTGGACCGCAAAGTTTGAAGAAGTTTAAAGTAGTTTGAAGTTTAAATTAGTTTAAAGTTTAAATTAGTTTGAAGTTTAAATTAGTTTAAAGTAGTTTATAGTTTAACTTAGTTTAAAGTTTAAAATAGTTTAAATTAATTTAAAGTTTAAATTAGTTTGAATTTTAAAGTAGTTTGAAGTTTAAATTAGTTTGAAAGTTAAAGTAGTTTAAAGTTTAAATAAGTTTGAATTTTAAAGTAGTTTGAAGTTTAAATTAGTTTAAAGTAGTTTAAAGTAGTTTAAAGTTTTAAATAGTTTAAAGTTCAAAGTAGTTTTAAAGGTTAAAGTATAGTTTCAAGTAATTAAATGTTGCTAGGGTGTTTCTAGTGGGTTGCTAAGTGGTTTCTAAGGTATTTTGAGTGGTTGCTAGGGTGTTCTGGGTGGTTGCTAGGGTGTTCTAGGGTATTTTAGGTGGTTGCTATGGTGTTGCTAGGGTGTTTCAAGGTATTTCGGGTGGTTGCTAGGGTGTTGTTAGGGTGTTCTAAGGTATTTTGGGTGGTTGCTAGGGTGTTGCTAGGGTGTTATAAGGCATTTTTGGTGGTTGCTATGGTGTTCTAAGGTATTTTGGGTGGTTGCTAGGGTGTTGCTAGGATGTTCTGAGGTATTTCGGGTGGTTGCTAGGGTGTTCTAAGGTATTTTTGGTGGTTGCTAGGGTGTTCTAAGGTATTTTGGGTGGTTGCTAGGGTGTTGCTAGGATGTTCTGAGGTATTTCGGGTGGTTGCTAGGGTGTTGCTAGGGTGTTCTAAGGTATTTTTGGTGGTTGCTAGGGTGTTGCTAGGGTGTTCTAAGGTATTTTGGGTGGTTGCTATGGTGTTGCTATGGTGTTCTAATGTATTTTGGGTGGTTGCTAGGGTGTTCTAAGGTATTTTGGGTGGTTGCTAGGGTGTTGCTAGGGTGTTATAAGGCATTTTGGGTGGTTGCTAGGGTGTTTTAAGTTATTTTGGGTGGTTGCTAGGGTGTTCTAAGGTATTTTGGGTGGTTGCTAGGGTGTTCTGAGTGGTTGCTATGGTGTTCTAAGGTATTTTGGGTGGTTGCTAGGGTGTTGCTAGGATGTTCTGAGGTATTTCGGGTGGTTGCTATGGTGTTGCTAGGGTGTTCTAAGGTATTTTGGGTGGTTGCTAGGGTGTTTCTAGGATGTTCTGAGGTATTTCGGGTGGTTGCTAGGGTGTTGCTAGGGTGTTCTAAGGTATTTTTGGTGGTTGCTAGGGTGTTGCTAGGGTGTTCTAAGGTATTTTGGGTGGTTGCTATGGTGTTGCTATGGTGTTCTAATGTATTTTGGGTGGTTGCTAGGGTGTTCTAAGGTATTTTGGGTGGTTGCTAGGGTGTTATAAGGCATTTTGGGTGGTTGCTAGGGTGTTCTAAGGTATTTTGGGCGGTTGCTAGGGTGTTCTGGGTGGTTGCTAGGGTGTTCTAAGGTATATTATGTGGTTGCTAGGGTGTTCTAAGGTATTGTGGGTGGTTGCTATGGTGTTGCTAGGGTGTTCTAAGGTATTTCAGTTGGTTTCTAGGCTGTTCTGGGTGGTTGCTATGCAGTTGCTAGAGTGTTCTGGGTGTTTGCTATGGTGAACTATTTATGAGTTTAAAAGTTCATAAGTGTATGAATTCATGAGAGTTCATACGTGTATGAATTAATGCATTTATAAGTTCATGAGTTTATAAGTGTATGAATTTATGAGTTTGGAGTTTATAAGTTTAAATGAGTAAGAGTTCAGAGTTTATTAATTTATGAGTTTGAGTTCATAAGTGTATGAATTCATGAGTTTATAAGTGTATGAGTTTATAAGTGTACGAGTTTATGAGTTTGGAGTTTATAAGTTTAAATGAGTAAGAGTTCAGAGTTTATTAATTTATGAGTTTGAGTTCATTAGTGTATGAATTCATGAGAGTTCATTAGTGTATGAATCCATGAGAGTTCATTAGTGTATGAATCCATGAGAGTTCATTAGTGTAAGAATCCATGAGAGTTCATTAGTGTATGAATTCATGAGAGTTCATTAGTGTATGAATTCATGAGAGTTCATTAGTGTATGAATTCATGAGAGTTCATTAGTGTATGAATTCATGAGAGTTCATTAGTGTATGAATTAATGTATGAATCCATGAGAGTTCATTAGTGTATGAATTCATGAGAGTTCATTAGTGTATGAATTCATGAGAGTTCATTAGTGTATGAATTCATGAGAGTTCATTAGTGTATGAATTCATGAGAGTTCATTAGTGTATGAATTCATGAGAGTTCATTAGTGTATGAATCCATGAGAGTTCATTAGTGTATGAATTCATGAGAGTTCATTAGTGTATGAATTCATGAGAGTTCATTAGTGTATGAATTCATGAGTTTCTATGTTTATGAGTTTATAAGTGTATAAATTCATGAGATTTTAAGTTTAAATGAGTAAGAGTTCAGAGTTGATTAATTTATGAGTTTAGAGTTTATAAGTTTAAATGAGTAAGTGTCCAGAGTTTATTAACTTATGAGTTTAATAGTTTATGAGAGTTTATAAGAGTATGGGTTTATGAATTTAGAGTTTATGAGTTTAGAGTTTATAAGTTTAAATGAGTCTAAGAGTTCAAGTTTAGAGTTTATTAATTTATTATGAGTTTAAGAGTTTAAGATTAGATAGTTAGAAGTGTCATTGATGAGTTCATTAGTTTAAATGAGTCTCAATGGCTCATATAGTGTATAGAATGGCAGTTTGAGTCCAGGGCTTCAAGGGATTTAGATTTGAAATTTTGACAGTTGGGGAGTTTGACAGTCTGAACATTCCGCAATGTTAAGTCAATGGGATTTTCAAATGGTTTTTTTCGAGTTTCGATCGTCTTTTTTAGGAAAACCGTAAGTCCGATCAGTTAGAAAAGATATAGCACACTAAGTGAGAACAGTTTGAGTGTCCGTGCCGAGTTTGGAGTATGTGGAGTTAAAGCTCTAGGAGGAGTTAGAGTCAGAAATTTTAGGGGGCAGAAGAATAATAATAACTAGAAAAAGTTCGTCGAGACAAACTTTAAGTTGGCTTGTGAAAGTTTGGACCGCAAAGTTTGAAGAAGTTTAAAGTAGTTTGAAGTTTAAATTAGTTTAAAGTAGTTTATAGTTTAACTTAGTTTAAAGTTTAAAATAGTTTAAATTAGTTTAAAGTTTAAATTAGTTTGAATTTTAAAGTAGTTTGAAGTTTAAATTAGTTTGAAAGTTAAAGTAGTTTAAAGTTTAAATAAGTTTGAATTTTAAAGTAGTTTGAAGTTTAAATTAGTTTAAATTAGTTCAAAGTAGTTTAAAGTTTAAATAAGTTTGAATTTTAAAGTAGTTTGAAGTTTAAATTAGTTTAAAGTAGTTTAAAGTAGTTTAAAGTAGTTTAAAGTAGTTTAAAGTTTTAAATAGTTTAAAGTTCAAAGTAGTTTCAAAGGTTAAAGTATAGTTTCAAGTAATTAAATGTTGCTAGGGTGTTTCTAGTGGGTTGCTAAGTGGTTTCTAAGGTATTTTGAGTGGTTGCTAGGGTGTTCTGGGTGGTTGCTAGGGTGTTCTAGGGTATTTTAGGTGGTTGCTATGGTGTTGCTAGGGTGTTTCAAGGTATTTTGGGTGGTTGCTAGGGTGTTGTTAGGGTGTTCTAAGGTATTTTGGGTGGTTGCTAGGGTGTTGCTAGGGTGTTATAAGGCATTTTGGGTGGTTGCTATGGTGTTCTAAGGTATTTTGGGTGGTTGCTAGGGTGTTGCTAGGATGTTCTGAGGTATTTCGGGTGGTTGCTAGGGTGTTGCTAGGGTGTTCTAAGGTATTTTTGGTGGTTGCTAGGGTGTTCTAAGGTATTTTGGGTGGTTACTATGGTGTTGCTAGGGTGTTCTAAGGTATTTTGGGTGGTTGCTAGGGTGTTTTAAGTTATTTTGGGTGGTTGCTAGGGTGTTCTAAGGTATTTTGGGTGGTTGCTAGGGTGTTCTGGGTGGTTGCTAGGGTGTTCTAAGGTATTTTGGGTGGTTGCTAGGGTGTTCTGAGTGGTTGCTATGGTGTTGCTATGGTGTTCTAAGGTATTTTGGGTGGTTGCTAGGGTGTTGCTAGGATGTTCTGAGGTATTTCGGGTGGTTGCTATGGTGTTGCTAGGGTGTTCTAATGTATTTTGGGTGGTTGCTAGCGTGTTCTAAGGTATTTTTGGTGGTTGCTAGGGTGTTCTAAGGTATTTTGGGTGGTTGCTATGGTGTTGCTAGGGTGTTCTAAGGTATTTTGGGTGGTTGCTAGGGTGTTTTAAGTTATTTTGGGTGGTTGCTAGGGTGTTCTAAGGTATTTTGGGTGGTTGCTAGGGTGTTCTGAGTGGTTGCTATGGTGTTCTAAGGTATTTTGGGTGGTTGCTAGGGTGTTGCTAGGATGTTCTGAGGTATTTCGGGTGGTTGCTATGGTGTTGCTAGGGTGTTCTAAGGTATTTTGGGTGGTTGCTAGGGTGTTGCTAGGATGTTCTGAGGTATTTCGGGTGGTTGCTAGGGTGTTCTAAGGTATTTTTGGTGGTTGCTAGGGTGTTCTAAGGTATTTTGGGTGGTTGCTATGGTGTTGCTAGGGTGTTCTAAGGTATTTTGGGTGGTTGCTAGGGTGTTTTAAGTTATTTTGGGTGGTTGCTAGGGTGTTCTAAGGTATTTTGGGTGGTTGCTAGGGTGTTCTGAGTGGTTGCTATGGTGTTCTAAGGTATTTTGGGTGGTTGCTAGGGTGTTGCTAGGATGTTCTGAGGTATTTCGGGTGGTTGCTATGGTGTTGCTAGGGTGTTCTAAGGTATTTTGGGTGGTTGCTAGGGTGTTGCTAGGATGTTCTGAGGTATTTCGGGTGGTTGCTAGGGTGTTGCTAGGGTGTTCTAAGGTATTTTTGGTGGTTGCTAGGGTGTTGCTAGGGTGTTCTAAGGTATTTTGGGTGGTTGCTATGGTGTTGCTATGGTGTTCTAATGTATTTTGGGTGGTTGCTAGGGTGTTCTAAGGTATTTTGGGTGGTTGCTAGGGTGTTATAAGGCATTTTGGGTGGTTGCTAGGGTATTCCAAGGTATTTTGGGCGGTTGCTAGGGTGTTCTGGGTGGTTGCTAGGGTGTTCTAAGGTATATTATGTGGTTGCTAGGGTGTTCTAAGGTATTGTGGGTGGTTGCTATGGTGTTGCTAGGGTGTTCTAAGGTATTTCAGTTGGTTTCTAGGCTGTTCTGGGTGGTTGCTATGCAGTTGCTAGAGTGTTCTGGGTGTTTGCTATGGTGAACTATTTATGAGTTTAAAAGTTCATAAGTGTATGAATTCATGAGAGTTCATACGTGTATGAATTAATGCATTTATAAGTTCATGAGTTTATAAGTGTATGAATTTATGAGTTTGGAGTTTATAAGTTTAAATGAGTAAGAGTTCAGAGTTTATTAATTTATGAGTTTGAGTTCATAAGTGTATGAATTCATGAGTTTATAAGTGTATGAGTTTATAAGTGTACGAGTTTATGAGTTTGGAGTTTATAAGTTTAAATGAGTAAGAGTTCAGAGTTTATTAATTTATGAGTTTGAGTTCATTAGTGTATGAATTCATGAGAGTTCATTAGTGTATGAATCCATGAGAGTTCATTAGTGTATGAATCCATGAGAGTTCATTAGTGTAAGAATCCATGAGAGTTCATTAGTGTATGAATTCATGAGAGTTCATTAGTGTATGAATTCATGAGAGTTCATTAGTGTATGAATTCATGAGAGTTCATTAGTGTATGAATTCATGAGAGTTCATTAGTGTATGAATTAATGTATGAATCCATGAGAGTTCATTAGTGTATGAATTCATGAGAGTTCATTAGTGTATGAATTCATGAGAGTTCATTAGTGTATGAATTCATGAGAGTTCATTAGTGTATGAATTCATGAGAGTTCATTAGTGTATGAATTCATGAGAGTTCATTAGTGTATGAATCCATGAGAGTTCATTAGTGTATGAATTCATGAGAGTTCATTAGTGTATGAATTCATGAGAGTTCATTAGTGTATGAATTCATGAGTTTCTATGTTTATGAGTTTATAAGTGTATAAATTCATGAGATTTTAAGTTTAAATGAGTAAGAGTTCAGAGTTGATTAATTTATGAGTTTAGAGTTTATAAGTTTAAATGAGTAAGTGTCCAGAGTTTATTAACTTATGAGTTTAATAGTTTATGAGAGTTTATAAGAGTATGGGTTTATGAATTTAGAGTTTATGAGTTTAGAGTTTATAAGTTTAAATGAGTCTAAGAGTTCAAGTTTAGAGTTTATTAATTTATTATGAGTTTAAGAGTTTAAGATTAGATAGTTAGAAGTGTCATTGATGAGTTCATTAGTTTAAATGAGTCTCAATGGCTCATATAGTGTATAGAATGGCAGTTTGAGTCCAGGGCTTCAAGGGATTTAGATTTGAAATTTTGACAGTTGGGGAGTTTGACAGTCTGAACATTCCGCAATGTTAAGTCAATGGGATTTTCAAATGGTTTTTTTCGAGTTTCGATCGTCTTTTTTAGGAAAACCGTAAGTCCGATCAGTTAGAAAAGATATAGCACACTAAGTGAGAACAGTTTGAGTGTCCGTGCCGAGTTTGGAGTATGTGGAGTTAAAGCTCTAGGAGGAGTTAGAGTCAGAAATTTTAGGGGGCAGAAGAAGAATAATAATAATAATAATAATAATAATAATAAGTTTAAATAGGATTTCAGTAAGTTGGCTCTCACAAGCCAACTTAATAATAATAATAATAATAATAAGTTTAAATAGGATTTCAGTAAGTTGGCTCTCACAAGCCAACTTAATAATAATAATAATAATAATAATAAGTTTAAATAGGATTTCAGTAAGTTGGCTCTCACAAGCCAACTTAATAATAATAATAATAATAATAATAAGTTTAAATAGGATTTCAGTAAGTTGGCTCTCACAAGCCAACTTAATAATAATAATAAGTTTAAATAGGATTTCAGTAAGTTGGCTCTCACAAGCCAACTTAATAATAATAATAATAAGTTTAAATAGGATTTCAGTAAGTTGGCTCTCACAAGCCAACTTAATAATAAGTTTAAATAGGATTTAAGTAAGTTGGCTCTCACAAGCCAACTTAATAATAATAATAATAAGTTTAAATAGGATTTCAGTAAGTTGGCTCTCCAAGCCAACTTAACAAGTTTAAACTCAATTTAAATAAGCGTAATAAAGAGATGTTAAGTAGCATCTAAGATAGTAAGTCGTGATAACGTATCAGTATGAAGAATGAAAAAGGAAAGAAATTGAAATGTGAAACTTAATTCAAATTTAAATTAGAAATTTGTTTGTTTCAAACCAAATTTGAATAAGTGTAAGAAGAGTTAAAGATCAGAATTATATCTGATGGTAATCACGATTACTGTAAGGTTTGAGTGATAAATTAGATAAAGCCAATGAAACATTGGAAACATACCGCTTCAAAACAGAATGAAAGGAGGAAAAAGAGGAAAAAAAAAGAAAAGGAAAAAGAAGTGATAGACCGACTTAGCAGGGGATGCCACAAGGATGAA
This sequence comes from Tiaroga cobitis, assembly GCA_030578255.1. Classification (NCBI taxonomy): domain Eukaryota; kingdom Metazoa; phylum Chordata; class Actinopteri; order Cypriniformes; family Leuciscidae; genus Tiaroga; species Tiaroga cobitis. Next base: position 15,310,103 of record CM060595.1, on the reverse strand, counting down.
TGTCCCTCTAAGTGGGTATCAGTGACAGGCAAACACGATGTAAATTTAAATTCAAACTGGTTTAAAACCAAATTTAATTAAACGTGTAAGGGAATTGAAAAATCAGGATAATATTTTATAATAATTAATGATAACAGTAAAGTATCATCAATAACTATAAAACAATCCCAAGAGAGAAGTAGAAATAGGCAATTCAAATGACATTTGCATGCAAGGCCTATGTTTAAAAGGAGTCTTGCTTAAAAACATATTTGTTCAAACCGGTAATACGCACGTGAGAATTCTTCATTCACAGCGATTTAAAACAAATATTAGAAATGTATCCACTGCAGAGGTATTTCTTCATCTCTTAACAGGACATTTGTAATATTAAATACTGCAGTGTACTTAGCATTTAACAGTGCTAAAATTGTCTAGGCATATTTTAGCAACTTGTTAAAGTGTAACGTTACTGACTTAGGCTTTTTGCCTCGGTCAGTTAGGAGTGAGTTCGCGTTGCGACTTATCTCACAATTTCATAATTGCATAGCGCGCAAAAATGATTAATAACCATATACACAGATTGAAACTGGATTGCTCATAAAACAAAGTTTGAAATGCATCGCGTTCTCCACCAAACTGTAACAACATTCAGTATTACATTAAATTCGCTCAAATTATATGTAGGGAATTTTAATAATTAATCATGAATACGATTAATATATTGCATATTACAGTTAAATTATCGAAGTTGAAAATAGATCGATTGTACATATGAATGATCAATCACAACGAATTATAATTCCTCATTCATATATCAATGGTCCCTTTCCAGATCGATTAAATAGGAGATAACCTTTAATGGAATTAATTTAGCTATCGAACTGTTTGTCCAGCAAATGGCCGTAAGACTAATTAATAACTTTTCAGCAAAGTTATCCCTTCTTATAAACTTCAAGAAATATCAATTTTCTGGCCGTGAACATTACATTTCCTGTGTTTATAAAATTAAACTACTCAAAGTAGTCAATAATAAAGCTTCTGTAGCTAGAATCGACATTTCATTGACTTTGTAAAAATGAGCATTTTAGGCAGAAGCAATCAAGAATAGAATGGCTTTAATAATTGGACTAATAATAGATCGAACTACAATTTCACACAGAATATATGTGTATACACCCGAAACAAACAAAACGAAAAACATTACAAACACGAATTAAAATAGGATGAGAGAGGAAAATAAAAATGAGAGGGAGAGGGAGAGAGAGAGAGGGAGAGGGAGAGAGAGAGAGAGAGAGAGAGAGAGAGAGAGAGAGAGAGAGAGAGAGAGAGAGAGAGAGAGAGAGAGAGAGAATTGAATTTGAATGCTCTTTATTACAAACCTACATAAAACAATTCACAAGGTATAAATTAAACAGAGAATAAACTTACAGTAAATGTGTAAAAAAAAAATCATCTTCAATCATAGAACACAAAGCTCCTTTACTACACCATTTCAGTTCAAATGTAATAAGATCATCCATAGATTTATAAAAATTAAAATCAATCAACACTAGACTTTATAAGATTTGGAAACAACACAATAACATTATGTCCAGGTCTTTGTTCAATCATGTTTTTTCTGCTTGAATAGATAGCAAGTTTAGCTTGACCCAAAATAAAATTGACTAATTGGCAATCAATCCGTCTTTTCTGTACATATTTTGCACCCAAAACAAATATTTCCTTGGAAAAAGTTTCATTAAAAGCATCAAAAAGATTTCTTCATACACCAAATAAGGGCTTTAATCTACAGCACTCCATAAAAGCATGAAAAACTGTCTCTTTTTTAAAACAAAAAGGACATTCAGAGCTCACCTCAGGATTTAAAACAGAAATAAAAGCATTGACCGCTATTGCCCCATGGAGAACTCTCCATTGTATATCACCTACTCTCTTTTGTAACGGTGGCTTATACAAGACTCTCCATTCAGGCTTAACATCATCATCCAACTTTAAGAACTAAAGAACGCTATGGTGTATCTACTTTGTCATTTAAAACTTTCTTGTTAAAAACCCAAACACAAGCTTTGTACAAAACTTTCCCCGTAAAAAGAAATCCAAACACAAAGATTTTCCAGTTTTTAAAAACAAACCCATACACTCGTCAAGTTTGGGAGACAGATATATAGTGGGAAAAGGATCTTCAGTATTTGGAGTCTCTACTCCTGTACAATAGTCTGTTAGTAATTGTCTCTCTTCCTTTGAAAGAGAAGACTGCCATTTCACCATCAATTGAGCAACTATTCGAGTTGAAGAAATTCCCAGATGAGAAGCGGTTTCGTCAATGTTCGTAAAATTAGGTCCAACCACATTTAGCAAAAGTCTTAAGGTGGAGATCCTAGCTTTGCAAAGGATATTATTTAGTCCAGGAAAACTGTGTCCAACAGCAGAAATATCCAAGCGTGCTCCATATACTATGGGTTCGTTTAACAACCAGAAGATTGACTTCATACATGGTGTCCTTTGTTGATTAAAAAGACTCCACACTTTAAAAAGATTTCGATAAAAGATTGGCATATTGGAGGCATCCAGTTTTAGAGGGTCTAACAAGAAGAGAGATGTGTCCATCTGTAGGCCTCCCAGACTCCGTAAAATAGCACATGCAGTCACTCTCCAACCACAGTCACTTGACCCCGAAAGAAACCTTTGTATAAATTGGAAACGGAAAGCTGCTGCTCTGCTTTGCAAATTTATCAGCCCCTGTCCACCTTCTTCTTTAGACAAATATAAAATGCTCTTTGTAATCCAGTGTAATTTATGCCAGAAAAAATCCACCAGTAAGGCTTGAATTTCAATCAACATTTTCACAGGTGGATCTATACATGCAAGCTTATGCCAAAGAGAGGATGCAATTAAATTATTGATAATTAAAGTACGCCCTTTATAGGACATGTTCGGGGCCAGCCATTTCCATTTGGCTAATCGACCTTTAATTTTTTCAACAATCCCTTCCCAGTTTTTCTGTACTGTGTCCTCATCTCCTAAAAAAACTCCCAAGTATTTTAAACCTCCTTTACTCCAAAATAAACCATCAGGAAGGCTCTCCAGTCCACTTTCCACACATTAAAGCTTCACTTTTGTTCCAGTTTATTTTAGCAGAAGATAAAACTCTAAAATCTTCAAGTAATTTCTTTAAAATCTCTATATCTTTTTGACTATTGACTATTACAATCACATCATCAGCATAAGCGGATAAATGAATGTTACAGTTAAAACCAGGTATATTTACACCAGTCAAATTTGCTCTTATCTGCTGCAATAACGGTTCAATGGCTAATGAGTAGAGCATTCCTGATAGCGAGCAACCTTGCCTAACACCTCTGCCAACCTTGAAAGGAGTGCAGAAGCCACCGTTCACTTTCAGCACACTCTCAACATCAGTATACAGTATCTTAATCATATCCACATAATCTTGGCAGAAACCAAAAGCTGCTAAAGTTTTCCATAGGTAATTATGTTCAACTCTATCGAACACTTTCTCTTGATCCAGAGAAAGCAACACACAGTCTAAATTAAACAGCTTGGAGACTTCTAGAATATCCCGTACTAAAGAAATATTATCAAAAATGGACCTACCAGGTATGCAGTAGCTCTGGTCCGGATGAACAACTTGCTCCATTACATCTACCGTTCTATTTGCCAAACTTTTTGAGAGCAGTTTGTAATCTGTGCAAAGCAGCGACACAGGGCGCCAGTTCTTAATCTCCGTCAGGTCTCCTTTTTTCGGGAGGAGTGTAAGAACGATACTCGGTTACTAACGTAACCTCGGTTCTCTCTATAGAGGGAACGAGTATTGCGTAAGTTTAGCTTACGCTACGGGAAAGATTCATCTTCTCGAGATATTGAAGCCAAAAAATTATCCTTAATTTTGTATTCATTGTCAACGCAGTGCAGCAGCTAGCAGACCTAGAGCAGGCCATCTCGCGTGCTTATTGGCTGCCCTGCTGGCATCTGCTGCAGCCTACCAGTGAGCCCCGCGTGACGTCACGCCCAATGAAGGGCGCTCGCGCCTTCATAGCGTCACAGCCCGCCAGAATGGGCGTGGCTTAGCGTATAAAAGAAGGGGCTGTAGGCTGACTTCCCTGGTTTTTCGACAACTGAAGCGAAGTCGCTCGTGGCGCGAGCACGGCCGGTTACGCAATACTCGTTCCCTCTCTAGAGAGAACCGAGGTTACGTTAGTAACCGAGTATCGTTCTCTTACGAGAGGTTCTCTCGTATTGCGTAAGTTTAGCTTACGCTACGGGAACACTTTGTCAACGCCGTGCGCGCCAAGCATCCACCATGAGACCCCGAACTTTCAGGGGAACCCTGTAAGGTGGAGAATAAGGTGGCCAGCCACGCGGGCCATCACTTGTACATACGCACACATAGGGAATACAGAGCAGCGCGCCGGTCTGTATAGGCACATGGCACATACCCTACTTAGTGCAGCTCAACCAGGAGAGCTGAGTCATGTGAGAGTGATCTGAGCAGGATGTCTGGGCAGAATACACCTCCCTTTTAATTGACAACAGTTTAGCCTGCAAGGCAGGAACTTCTAGGTTATAAAACCTGACAGAGGTAGACGGGGAGCTCCAGCCCGCCGCTACACAAATGTCATGGATAGAAAGTCCACTGGACCATGCCCACGAAGAGGCCATGCCTCTCGTGGAATGAGCCCTGATGCCCAGAGGGCATTGCAGACCTTTTGACGCGTAAGCGGCTGCTATAGCGTCCACTATCCATCTGGACAGGCTCTGTTTCGAGGAGGCGAGACCCTTGGTGCGCCCACCGAACGAAACAAGCAGCTGTTCCGAACGCCTGAATAAGGCGGAGCGCGTAATGTAAAACCTCAGTACTCTGACAGGGCAGAGGAGGTTCACATCACTTTCGCTGTCAGATGCTGGCAGAGCTGACAACGAGATAACTTGCGCTCTGAACGGAGTGCCCATCACTTTAGGAACGTAGCCATGTCTAGGTCTGAGGATGACTTTAGAGTCATACGGCCCGAACTCAAGACACGATGCGCTGACAGACAGCGCATGCAGGTCCCCCACACGTTTTACTGACGACAGTGCAGTCAGAAAGACGGTTTCAGTGATAGATATTTCAACCCCACGGAGTTTAGTGGTTCGAAGGGAAAAGCTTTCAGGGCCTCTAGGACCAGTGAAAGATCCCACATGGGAACCGACGGGGGGCGCGGCGGGTTCATCCTCCTAGCTCCTCTAATGAAGCGGATGACCAACTCATGTCTTCCTAATGACTGGCCGTGCGTCGATTCTGCGAACGCTGCCACGGCCGCCACGTATACTTCGAGTGTGGATGGGGACCTTCCCTTATCCAACAGCTCTTGTAGGAAGGAGAACAGATGCGCCACCCCGCATGTCCGCGGGTCCAGACCTCTGTCCGTGCACCATCCAGAGAACACCGACCATTTAGACGCGTAGAGCCTTCTCGTGGAAGGGGCTCTAGACTGCGCGATCGTGTTCATTACTCCTTCTGGCAGGGCAACGAGTACCCGTTGATCAACCATGCGTGCAGAGACCAGCGCTCTGGATGGGGATGCCAGATCGTGCCGCGAGCCTGAGAGAGGAGATCTGTCCTCACCGGAATAGGCCACGGAGCTGTATGTGACAGCCGTGCTAGCTCCGGGAACCAAATCTGATTCTCCCAACGCGGGGCTATGAGGAGCACCGAGTGGCGCGTTTCCCTGATTCTCTTGATCACCTGTGGTAACAGAGAGACCGGAGGGAAAGCATATAGCCGGAGGCTGGGCCAAACCTGGGCCAGCGCGTCCTCGTCCTTCGAGAAGAACGTCGGGCATTGAGCGTTGTCTTTTGACGCAAATAGGTCGACTTCCGCCCTGCCGAATAGGCGCCACAGCTTCTGGACCGCTTGGGGGCCCAGGGACCATTCCCCTGGGGGAACGTTGTCCCTGGACAGTTTGTCTGGGCCGTCGTTCAAATGGCTAGGCACATGCGCCGCCCTCAGCGAGGGCAGGTGCATCTGCGACCAAATAAGGAGGCGTTCCGTCAGATTGCAGAGATTTCTGGATCTGACACCGCCCTGACGGTTTACATAGGATACCACAGACATGTTGTCCGAGCGGACAATAACATGTTGGTCCTGTATGAACGGGAGGAAGCGTTTCAGCGCATTCTCGACCGCTATCATCTCCAGACAGTTTATGTGAAAACACCTCTCTTGGTCTGACCACTGGCCGAAGACCGGTCTGCCCTCGAACAGCGCGCCCCAACCCCAGTTGGACGCGTCTGTCGAAATGACTTTCCGATAAGAGATGGTTCCCATCCTCACTCCCAGCTGGTACCAGTCGGCCACTAACCAGGGCTGCAGAGCCGCTATGCAGGTCTGAGTCACTCCGATTTTCTGACCGCCAGAAACCCAAGCTCGTTGGGACGGGCGAGCATTCAACCAGCGTTGGAGCGGGCGCATGCGCAGTAGGCCCAGCTGGAGCACCGCTGCAGCTGATGCCATACAGCCCAGCATCCTTTAAAATGTTTCCAAAGGGAGAAAGCTGTCCTTCTGGAAAAACGCGGCTAGGTGGCGAACACGGAGCGCGCGCCGTGCCGATAGACGAGCCGACATAGGTCACCGAGTCCAGTTCTATTCCTAAAAAGGAAATTGACTGGCTGGGTTGCAATGAGCTCTTGGTCCAGTTGACCATGAGACCCAAGCTTTCCAGGTGACTGCGAAGCACTGTTCTGACAGGCCGAACGGCAGGACGGTTTATTGATATACCTGACCGTCGAAGGCAAATCTCAAAAATTGCCTGTGACGGGGTATTATCTGAACCTGAAAATAGGCATCCTTCAGATCTAGAGAAATAAACCAGTCCCTCAGGCGAACGTGCGCGAGGTTTTTCCTGGTCGTAAGCATTTTGAACAGTCTTTTCACAAGCGCTTTGTTCAAATGTCTCAGATCTAGGATAGGTCTGAAGGCTCCGTCCTTCTTGGGTACGAGAAAATAACGGCTGTAAAAGCCTGACTCGCTCAGAGAAGGCGGCACCTTTTCTATAGCCCCTTTGCACAGCAGCTTTGCTATTTCTGCGTGAAGTAGGTGTGCTACTTCCGCATTCACTATCGTCGCGGTCCGGGCTCGAAAGCGCTGGGGACGGCAAATGAATTGAAGTGTATAGCCCTGCTTATTGTGCTCAGAACCCATTCTGAAATCCCTGGGATAGTTTCCCACGCAGCTATGTGAGCCGCTAGGGGGCGAATGGCCTCCGGGTTCAGATCGCCGCCATTTGCGGGCTTGTGAAACTGAGCCGGAGCCGAAAGCGCGGCGCGCGCGCTCTCGGTTCTGGGCAATGGCTTCTCGCTGAAAGCCGAGACCGTCTGATTTATGTGAGGTGTCCCAATCATAAGGGATGGGGAGCATTTTATTCTCACTTTTTGACGCGCCAACAGCGCTTCGGGTGGAAAAGCTTTCTGTAAGCGTGAGCGCGTGTGCGCGGGCACGAGACTTACAAGTGTATTTGACGCCCCGATCATAACGGATGGGGAGCGTCTTATCAATGCCCTGCGTTTTGTGATAACATTTAAACGCGCGGGCGGCGCCCGGGGGGAGGTGTGTGTCAGTAAGCGTGAACGCTCTCCGGCGGGCACGAGACTTACATTCATAACCGGTTTTATTGACCGTGTAACAGAGCGGGCAGATAGTGGGCACAGACCTGTGGACACACTCCTTATATTCAACACTCGAGCAGCCTTTCTGCACTTTCTGAGAGTGTGCTCTGTGAGTGACACGAGATTTGATGTGCTTGTGTGTAGGAGTGAACACTGGGGCGTGGGCACTTTCACTACACTTAAAACACCAACGGCGTGAGCCGGACCAGACATTATATACTCTTTTGAGATTTTCTCTGGGTCGCCGTGAAGACGGCGTATATGTGTGCAGGCGAGAGGGCAAATGAGCCGGCTCGTTGGCTGCTAAATGGACCACTGCAGTAGCCTGATTGAAGGGGACTGACAGGGAAATAAACTTGAATACGGCGGCTCGCTGAGGAGAGCCGCGTAAATTTTATCTGCTGCGGGAGCCGGAATCGAACACGGGTCTCCGGGGCAAAAGCTTAAGGTTTAGCCCCTGAGCCACAGGGGAAACAACATAAGCTTTAGTTGGCGCGATCAGATAAAAGAGAGAGCGTCATCACAGTTTTCGTGTGCGTGTCGGCATTGTCTGCAGGCGTGCGTGTTATAACAGGCTCTCTACTGCAGTATAGACATTACCAGCCGCTCGAAGTAGGAGGAGCTGGAAAATGTTTGAGAAAAAAGAGGGGGTTTGTCAGGCCTCGGCGGGACAAAAAACCACACTCTCTCCTTCTTTCGCCGGTGACGCATGCGCTCGGGGCGCGCGCTCGCTCTCTGTACGTAAGAAAGCTGGTCGCGAGCACAGAGAGGGGAGCTGCAAAATTTTTTTTTTTTTTTTTTTTTTTGCTGCGAGAGCCGGGAATCGAACACGGGTCTCTGGCGCGAAAGCTTAGGGTTTAACCAGTGAGCCACAGGGGAAACCTAGTAAGCTTTAGTTGGCGCGAGCAGATAAGAGAGAGAGCGTCATCACAGTTTTCGTGTGCGTGTCGGCATTGTCTGCAGGCGTGCGTGTTATAACAGGCTCTCTACTGCAGTATAGACATTACCAGCCGCTCGAACTAGGAGGAGCTGGAAAATGTTTGAGAAAAAGAGGGGGTTTGTCAGGCCTCGGCGGGACAAAAAACCACACTCTCTCCTTCCTTCGCCGGTGACGCATGCGCTCGGGGGCGCGCGCTCGGGGGCGCGCGCTCGCTCGCTTTCTGTTTGTAAGTAAGCTGGTCGCGAGCTCATAGAGGAGAGCTGCATAAATTTTTTCTGCTGCGAGAGCCGGGATCGAACACGGGTCTCTGGCGCGAATGCTTTGAGTTTAGCCACTGAGCCATGGGGGAAACTACGAAAGCTTAAGTAGCGCGAGCAGATAAGAGCGCGCGCGGCAGCTTCCTTGTAACGTAAAGCTTCCTTGTTCCTTGTTAGAACAGCAGTCCATAGCGTTTCCCTCGACCTCATCCTCAGACGCGACGGCAGTGAGGCTCGTGAGCGGCAGCTGCGCGTCGGTGAAGGGAGGCGGGGAAGGTGAAAAGCGAGGCTCGAGGGAGGCTTTCCGGCGAGCGCGTCGCTGTGGCTACAGGCTCCGGCTGCCTTTGGGAATGGCGCTTATCACTGCGCGGTCCCACAAAGGGCGGAGTGACTGCTTCTATGGTGGGCGCGGTAGCTTCCTTGTAACGTAAAGGAAGCTAGCCGCAGTTAGAACAGCAGTCCCTTGTGGCGTGTCCCTCAACCTCATCCTCAGACGCGACGGCAGTGAGGCTCGTGAGCGGCAGCTGCGCGTCGGTGAAGAGAGGCGGGGAAGGCGAGAGCGAGGCTCGAGGGAGATTCTCCGGCGAGCGCGTCGCAGTGGCCACAGGTTCCGGCTGTCTCCGGGGCCCTACACGAGCCGCAGGAAATGCGAGGCATCTTTAAAAAGACACTCGCGCTCTTTTAGGAGTAAGCTAGAAGAGAATACAACAGTGTAAAAAGGATACGTCGCCGGATAGCGTAGCTCGCACGGATGGCTGAAGGTGGCGAAGGCGGCCGGCTTCCTCAGCGCTGTCCTAAGCTGGCTGTTCGCTGTTCGACGGCGGCGGTGGCTTCTCTCTGATCCAGCGATGCGGAGAGCTCGCTGAAGAGTCGAAAAATCAGGGAAGTCAGCCTACAGCCCCTTCTTTTATACGCTAAGCCACGCCCATTCTGGCGGGCTGTGACGCTATGAAGGCGCGAGCGCCCTTCATTGGGCGTGACGTCACGCGGGGCTCACTGGTAGGCTGCAGCAGATGCCAGCAGGGCAGCCAATAAGCACGCGAGATGGCCTGCTCTAGGTCTGCTAGCTGCTGCACTGCGTTGACAATGAATACAAAATTAAGGATAATTTTTTGGCTTCAATATCTCGAGAAGATGAATCTTTCCCGTAGCGTAAGCTAAACTTACGCAATACGAGAGAACCTCTCGTAAGAGAACTGCTCTACGGCAGCTCAATGGCAGCCGCCCTTCAGCCAAGCTTTCATTGAGCACCGCGAGCAAATCTTCCCCCAACACTGCCCAGAAAGACTTATAAAAGTCTACTGGAAGACCATCGATGCCAGGAGCCTTCCCGGACTCCATGCCCTGAAGGGCCTTGTACAACTCCTCTAGGCTCATGGCCTTACGGAGTTTCATATTGGCATCCTCAGACACCTGTGCCAAGTTTCCAAGAAAGACATTGTCAGTGTCAGGCTCTGCACCACATTCACAGCTGTACAGCTTCTCATAAAAACAAACTGCTCTCTTTCTAATATCAATGGGATCGGATAATATCATACCAGATTCGGAGCGTAGTGCGTGAATTAATCTTTTCTGTCCATTCTTTTTTTCCAAGTTAAAGAAAAATTTCGTTGGAGCATCCAATTGGTCAACATTCTGAAAATGGGACCGAACCAAAGCTCCTTGCACCTTAACTGCTAAAAGATCACCAAGTTGAGTTTTTTTCATTGTAATAGCTTCCAAAACATCCCCCCACCAGTTGATTCAGCTAACTCCTGTAATTTGACTATTGATGTCTCCAAGTTCTTCATAGATTTAGATAACTGTACAGTAATATTTCGAGTATGCTGTTGACAAAACTGTTTCACTTGAACTTTACCATAATCCCACCACTGCCTCAATGACTGGAATGTATTCTTTGTAGCTCTAAATGTTTCCCAAAAAAATGTGAAATTTTCCTTAAAATTTTTATCATTTAGCAAAGAACTGTTAAAATGCCAATAAGCACTATTTGGTCTAATAGAGTTCAAAATAAAAGAACAACCCACCATGCTATGATCAGAAAAACTAACAGGGACAATAAAACATTTGCTAAAAATACCACATTGATGTTTAAAACCATAAAATCTATCCAACCTAGCAAAAGAAAAAAACATTGTCACGGGTATGAGACCAAGTATACTGTCTTAAATTACCATTAACATGTCTCCATATATCGCACAACTCATTTGTTTTAATTACTTGGATAAGTCTCTTCCGAGATGGCTCATGGAGCTCAATGTGATTCCTATCAATAGTTTGTTCAGTGCAATTAAAATCTCCTCCCAGAAACAAAAACTCTTCACTGTCACACTTTTGCAAGGTTAAATTGAGAGTATTTAAAAACAGCATTCTTTCAACTCCTGAGGTTGGGACATAAACACAAATAAAAACAAAGACATGATTTTCAAACAAAGCTCTAACCTTTAAGAGTCTACCTTTTATAATCTCTTCAACCTCATACGAAATAGGTTTGAAATTTTTAGAAAATAAAACGGCAACTCCTCCACTGCTAGCAGTGTTGTTACTTAAAATAGAGATGCCATCCCATTCTCTTTCCCAATCTGCAGCATTCTTGGAATCACTGTGAGTTTCTTGAAGAAAAAAATGTCTATTTTTTTCTGAAGAAAAAAATGTCTATTTTTTTCTGTATAGACATTTCATATAACTTTACTCTTTTTTTCACATCTCTTGCTCCATTTACATTGACTGAGGCAACACTAACTTCACCCATAGAGAATAAATAACAAACCAGAAAAAACAAACCACTGATTATCATTAAATTAGCTTTTTCCATCACCATCATTGTCTATTTCAGTATTGAGTTTTCTCACCAGCTTCTTTAACCTGTAAATTTCCTTGTTGGCAAAAAAACCTTCAGCCATCAGACACCTTGTCTTCTCAATAGACTGTTTAAGGTCAGGAAAATACTCGTTCACTCGTACCCCTCTTCTATTTTTCGTCGCTTTAAGAAACAGTTTTATATCTTCCACTTCATAATTGCGACTCACGCATTCACTCTGTGAAAGAGAGATACTACAGTCTGATTCACTGCCACTCTCTGTGTCTACCTGGTCCTCACATTCACCTACATCTGTTCTTTTTACAGGTCTCAAGTCACAAGTATTATCACTCTTCCTTCTTTTTAACGGTACCTTAAACAGTGTATGTTCTGCCTAAATGTCAATGCCATCATTCTCACATAACTGCTCAATCAAAGGCTGTCTTTCTCCCTCGCACTGTGGGATCATCTCAGACACCTTATCGTTACTCTCCGAACAAGTGACTATTCGATTTGTCACACTGAGTCCATCGTCAAAAGATCCAATGGACTCCGCATCAACTGTTGTATTGTTCAACGACCCTTTCTTTAAAATAGTCTCAGCATTACCCTGAATTATCGCTTGCGGCTCTGTTGCGATCGCCTCGGGTTCCGCTCGTTCTACCGCGATCGCGTCTGACTCTGTACTATCAGTTTCAATGGGTTGATCTGTCGAGGGTGGCGGGACAGTTACATCATTTATAATTTGCTCTGTTACTACTGTTTCCCGTTTATCAGGGCAATCACGAATCAAATGTCCCACTTTACTGCAACCAAAACATTTCATTTTCCCCGTTGTTGCAAACACATCATAGTCAAAGTCGTCTATTCGGAATTTAAACGTAAGGTCTAGTTCAGCGTTGTCTTTCACAATCATGTAAGCGAAACGCCTAAATGAAACTATATGTTTTAACAATGGAGATCCACTGCCAATCGGTATTTTCTTTATTGGAGACACCAATTTGCCATGACGGGAAAGAGATTGTGTTAGTAGTTGGTCACTAATAAACGGAGGAACATTTGATAATGTCACTTTTTTAGATGGCATTGATAAAGGGAGAACAGGTGTAAACAAACCATCAATAATGATCCCACGCTCAACTAACTCATTTGCTTTGTCTATATTATTTAAAAATATAACATTAGCATTGTTCATTTTTGAGGCTGACAAAATGCACTCATGGCCCACAACTTCACCTATTGCTAAACAACAATCCTCCACACTCACGGCAGCCGCCACCTTAACTGCATGACGCCGCGTGAGTGCGTTCAAAACTCGCGAATCCGGGACCGTCATGCCTCCTCAAGGGCAGGTAGCACACGGCCCGGATTAGCACAACAAAAAACGACTAGACTAACTAAACAAAAACAGAAACAAACAAAAAAGAAAAAAAGGAAAAGATAGAAAAATAGCTGAGGGTGAAAAACTAGTTTTAGGCACGGCAGCCACAAAATTACATTCACACTCAAACAACGCTCAAAACTCACCACACGCTCTCCACACTCATCCAGCAAACGCTCACGCATGCGCACGAGAGAGAGAGAGAGAGGGAGAGAGGATCCGTAGGATCACAGGATGGCAAAATTCATCTAGACATTTGAACCTTTAAGAGACAACACGAAAAACACAGTTTTAATGCTCTAAAATCTCGGTAACTCAAATATACTTGCATGGTTCATGTGTGTCTGAGCCCTGCTGCTTGTGTGAGCGGCAGGTCTTTGTGTGTTCCGTTGGAGCGTCACGTGGTTTGCTGCGGTCTGGAGCGCGCAGTTTCAAAGAAGGCTTAAAGGTCTTTGACGTAAATTACCAAAGAAATCCAGGCTAAGTTCATTTCTGGGGAAATGAACAAAGGAAAAACAAACTTAAGCAAAAGAAAAGAAAAGGGAAGATCCCCCAGGGCGGGGGATCACGAGTATGAAGGTTACATCGGATCGAATGAGGTAAGAGAGAAGAGAGCCATGAGCGCGTCACATGATGGAGGAAGAAGAAAAGGAGCAAGAGGGCAGATGAGGTGCTTGGTGCGTCTGCTTTAAAGACACTTCTGTTCACGCCTCCTCTGGCGTGAATGCACCAATCAGTTGGGAGTAAAGTGTGCGTGGAAGATTCCTCTTTGTCTTGTCAGGATAATTTATGATGGTATAACATTTTGTCATTTCTACCCAAAAAGATTGTACACTCAGAACAATACATTTTACGGCAATATCCTATGTATGACTGGTTCAGTCAAAACAAGACGGTCAAACAGCTACCAAGAATGGGAGGTAAAAACTAGAAGAAACTAATAGCACATGCATATAGGAATGTACATATATTAAAAGGACATTTCTATCCTAAGTTACACACAAAGGAGGTTTGTGTGTGTGTGTGTCTCTGTGTGTGTGGGTATCCTTATGGTCAGCATCTGTCACATCCGTGGTGTGTACCACGTGAGGGTTGTAGACTTGGAATTAAAGCCTCTTTTGTTTCCCTGTTATTGGTTGATTTACGGGACCGGACACCAGTTATCTTGCCAAGAAAGATTTTATTCTTATATGTCAGGAGAGAAACTTCAAGATGTTGTATTCATGCCAGGTCTATGCGTTTCCGTGTGTCTCTGAGGTAGTACAGTAAGATTGAGCTTTTATACATCACAGAGAGTCTTACAGCTTCCTTGTAAGGTAACCAAACATGTTGCTCTGAGCTTCTTAAAATTAGAACGTATGTCATACGTACACGTTATGTTTAACATGTCACAATTCACTTCCATATTAAGAACTATCCTTGTTGTTTACATCTGTGATGCACTTACATCAGTACACGAACATGTTACATTGTACACACCCCATAGCAAAATATAGCTTCCCCCTGTCTGACATATGCAGATCCCATGGATCCATGCTATCTATAGTTCCCTCATGCATTCAAACTCATGCTTTTGAAACTTCATATGATACAACTGATTATGAATATTAATAAAGAATAATAATACAAATACATAATATTTAATAATAAAATAATATTAAAAGATGAAATTTAGAATCTTCAGGGTTTAGTTCGCAAATGGTTGTCTTCAAGACAAAGGGTAGTTTTGTATGTAAATTTATCAGCCTAAAATAATAATTGATGAGGGGGGAAAAATTAGCTTGAGACCCTTTTATAGGGCGAGACCACGCCTTTTCTGGCGGGACGTGACGAAATGGGCGCGAAATGCTCCCATTGGATATGTGTCACGCAGCGCCTCTCTCGATAGGCTGCTGCGGTTGCCGCAGGGCAGCCAATAGGCGCGCGAGCCTACAGACAGTGTCAAAAGCTGAACTGAGGTCGAGTAATGGAGAGGTTGCCCGAGTCACCAAAATGTAAGAGGTCATTGATAACCTTTACTAAGGCAGTTTCAGTACTGTGATGTGAGCGAAAACCAGACTGAAATATATCAACCCGATTATTGAGAGCTAGAAATGACCGCAATTGAGTGGCGACAACCTTTTCCATGATTTTTGAGAGAAACGGTAGATTGGAGATTGGGCGATAATTAGCAAAGTCAGTTGGGTCCATAAAATTTTTTTAAGGATAGGAGTTACAGCAGCCGTCTTTAGTGAAACAGAGGCAGAAATAAGAGAGATACAAGATGTGAGATATGAGCAGAAATTACAGAGGTACAGTGTTTCAAAAGGAAAGTTGGTGCAGGATCTAACACGCATTAAGAAGAATTGGATTTCTGTATCATTTCACTAATTAAGATGGGGTTGGTCAAAGTTAAGCTATTAGGCCTAGGCGTTTGGATAGACTGAGCTTGCTCACAAATAGAAGTAGTCGGTTCATCACCAAAAGTCCCACATAAAGCATCCAGCTTCCCCTGAAAGTGGTGCAAAAAAGAACCGCATACTTCATCAGATTCTTGTTGACTGCATTATACATGGGTGCATGGATTAGCTTGTTTACTATGTCAAATAGTGATTTAGGTCTGTTGTACATACTGTCTAATACTTGATGGCTGCTCTGTCAAGTCTTCGTCGTCGGTTAGGAACCTGGGTGTGCTCTTTGATACCAATCTTTCATTTGAATGTCACGTTTCTAGTATCTGTAAAACCGTATTTTTTCATCTTAAAACTATATCTAAATGACGTCATATTCTCTCAATGACAAATGCGGAACGTACTCGGTTACTAACGTAACCTCGGTTCTCTCTAGAGGTAAGGAGGTCGGTGCGTATGGGTCTCGGGACAGCCATCAAGTGGTATCTGCACAGAGGAAGAAAGAAGAAAAAAGACAGGAGGGTTATCACAGTATTTGTTTAAAACACTAGGGTTGTATCCTTTTCTGAGTCTGCTATTGTTGTTCCCTCTTTCCCTATTTTTCAATTCTTGCGACACCTAAAGAAACAGTAAGGTAAGGATGGACTAGTGGGTGGGGAAGGCCTATGAGGGAGTCTTCACCGCAGGGTTGGCCCCCGACGCCTGTTGCAATCGGATCTTCCCTGGGCTCCTCACTGTCTCGTGTCCTATCCTATCCCGGTAGGTGGGAGAACAACTTTACAGTGTGATCCATGAGTCCAGGTTTTCATTCCTTGACACAATACTGCAGCTGCTGTAATCAACATTACTTGATGTGGTCCGTGCCACTTAGGCTCTAATGGCTTGTTTCTAAATTACTTAATCATGACCCATTGACCTGGGATGATTGTGTGTCCACCTTCTGGTGGAGTCTGCCAACACGATTCAACTCTTTCTTTGGCACTCTGTACTGCTTTTGTGAGGTTTTCACAGTAAGTGGTCAGGGCATCTGAGGCAATGTGTACATCAGTATTTCTAAGATCAATCACACCTGGCATCTACATTGAGCGTCCAGTAATAATCTCATGAGGGCTCAGTCCTACTGATCTGTTAGGTGACGCTCTCATACTACACAATACTGCTGGCAGCGCTTTGACCCATGGTATTCCTTCCTGATGCATTTTGCTTAGCCTGGTTTTAATTGTTCTGTTCGACCTTTGAACTTGTCCTGATGCTTGTGGTATATATGGACAGTAAAGGTTCCACTTAATCTGCAACATTCTAGACACTTCCTTGACTACCTGTCCTGTGAAGTGTGTACCTTGATCTGAGTCAATGCAATCAGGTAATCCCCATCTGGGAATGAAATCAGCGACAAGACATTTAGCAGTATGTGCAGCTGTAGCACGCCCTGTTGGATAAGCTTCTACCCATCTTGAGAATTTGTCTATTACTACCAAAACATCAGTTTTTCCCTTACAACGAGGCAATGATTTGTAATCAACTTGCAGGTGTCGAAATGGTCCTGGTGGAGCTGGGGTATGTGCTGCTGGTGTAGTGGCTGCTGGTACATCATTATTTTTCTGACATTTAACTCACCTCTTGGTTGTTTCAGTGGCTACATTTCTGAATTTTGGATTCCACCATTGATTTGAGAACCTGTGATTCATCGTTGCTGGACCACTGTGACCCAAATTGTGTATTTGTTAGGGATGGGACGATACACTTAAACTCACGATACGATGGACCTCGATATGCCAGGGTCACGATACGATACGTCACGATACGATATCAAAAAAGGAAAAAAAAGAAAAAAATATTACTGTATAACAACAACTTATTTATTTTTGTTTCAGCTGCACACAGGGAAACACAAGGCCTAACTGGCCAAACACAAACAAGAACACTCCCTTAGTGCTGCTCTAATCCTAGGTTAAGTTATCTCAGGACTGGTTCTTCTTCAAAAAAACTAACATATCAACATGTTCTGGTGTAATCAGTGATCTTTGAGCAGACACAATGTCTCCTGCTGTGGAAAAGACACGCTCACTGGGCACTGATGTAGCAGGAATGCAAAGGTAGGCTTTGGCAAGTATGGGGTAAGCATATGCATTAACTTTCCACCACTCAAGTGGACTACTGTTGAGTGGGATAGGAATCCCATTTCTGTAGGAGAGTATCTCCATTTCAATCCCTCTGCTGGACTGCACTGTCTCAACAACAGTAGTGTAGGAGCTCCGAAGGAGATCTTCTAACGCTGTCTTTTTTGGTGGGGGAGGCTGTGTCACGTCCTGCATCTGCCTTTCTCCTTCCACTGGCTCTTCCTGGCTCTGCTCTGCTCCCTGTGCTGCCTCAACCATGACCCTGGCCTGCTCTGCTGCTGCCCCTGATGTTGAAGCACTGGCCCTAGTGGTTCTTTCATCTATATCACTGGTCTGAAAAAACAAAATAAAACTAGCTCAAACATTTCTGTCTTTCAATCCTTCACTCCCTCCCTCTCTCACAGACACACCCACACAGTCTCTCTCTCTCTCTCTCTCTCTCTCTCTCTCTCTCTCTCTCTCTCTCTCTCTCATCGACTAATAAAAAAACAAAAAAACAATATGAGAAATAAGTTTTCGGGCTCTGGCCTACACATACAGAGTTACACACAAGCGCAGGGCACCTCATTTTTCCCCCAATAAAAGTTAGCCTACCTGGTTGCGCTGCTCATGAAGTGCTGAAGCTTTTTCACGTATTCGGGCATAGACGGACTCGCGTTGTTCATCATTCAGATGGGACAGGCTTCGGAATCGTGGGTCAAGCGCAGTGCACTCCAGCAGCATGTCATTACAGTCCCCAGAGTACCGGTCCGAGATGTCGAGTAGAATAGCGCTTTTCATGTTGGCGATGGTCTGTGTGTCATTTTCGTCTGGTGACATGCTTTGCTCGATCATGAACTTCAGTGGCATTATCAGTGAAACAGTGGGCTCTTTTTCATCACAGACAACTGTTGTGGCTGTCTTCAGTGGCTTAAGCAGTTTCACTATGTCCTCAACATCTGATATATCAGTGTTATCCATAGTGTCAATTTCTCTCGCATTCCTTCGGATTCCTGGGCAGCTCAGCGCTGCTGAGACAGCTGCTTGTTGCTCCAGGTAGCGCGCCAGCATCTCGTATGTGCTATTCCACCTGGTCTGGACATCGGTGATGAGTTTATGCCGAGGCAGCTCTAACTGGGTTTGCTTGTTGGTCAGGACGGCGGTGGCCGTGGTGCTCTTGTGAAAGAATGTAGTTATTCTTCGCACACGACCAAGAAGGCGCGCGACGCGGGATACAGCCAAGCCTCGCTTACTGGCCAGATTTACAACATGCGCTAAGCACTTGATGTGAGGGTGGAGACCGCTCTCTCTCACAGCAATGTCCATGTTGCTTGCGTTGTCTGTGACACAAGCAATGGTTGTTTGTGGCCTCGTTAGCTCCCACTCACTCAGTGCATTTCTCAACACTTGAGCTATGTTAACACCAGTATGACTTTCACTCAGCTCACGAGTTTGCAACACAAAGCTTTTTCTCTCCCATTTCTCTTTGATGACTTCTGCCGTGATGGTTACATAACTCTGTGTTGCACGCGAGGTCCAGCTGTCGGTGGTCAGGGCGACACAGTCGGCATTTTTTAGATACTCTTTCACGCTTTGTTTGGTTTCATTGTAAATTTCCGGGATTACCTTCTCTGAAAAATGTCCTCGACATGGCATCTTAAACTTAGGCTCCAGCACATTGAACATTTGGATGAATTTTCTGTTCTCTACCATGTTAAATGGAGCCATATAGTCCGCTATGAATTCGCCAATGAGCCTGGTTATCTGTTTTGCACGCGGACTTGACGGAGGTAGAGTTGGTGTCAGCGCTTGTTTCATGATCATCTGTCCCTTCGGTAGGCTCGTTTTCTCCGGGGCCGTCTTCACATTTTTATGAGGACGTTGAAGGTGGTGGTTCATGTTTGATGTGTTGGATGAGGTGTGCGGAATGACAGCATGGCATAGCTTACACACAGTCTTAGTCTTGTCAGTTACTCTACTGCCGTCTTTGTCTTTTTTAATGAGAAAGCCAAAATACCGCTAAACATATGACTTGTATCCAGGCGGAGCGTCCTCAATTTCGACCTCATTTGACTCCATGGTCGGCTGTTTGGGGGCAAGGCAGTTGGTGCTAATGCTAATATTTGTTAGCTCTCTGTAGACTTCAGTGTTGTTGTTGCAACATACGCTGTCTTGACGTGATGACGTACCGCACCGTTCCCCGGATACATTTTTTTTTGTTTTCATTTAGTTTTACCCTGCTTGATCAGCAGATAGTGCTGCCAGCCTGCCACCATAGACTGTATGTCTGCCCCATATACATACACACACACATATAATACACTAAATTATTTATATACTACGCAAATCTTGCAGCAGTGCCATCTTTATTTCGCGATCCGTTTTTTTCGACCTCGATGCGTTTCGTCACGTTTTGTATCGCGATATTTTGTCAAACGATATTTCATCCCATCCCTAGTATTTGTTGAGCCAAATATGGCAGCAGTGATTTGGGAGCGACATACTTTCCCCCTTTGGTCCAGCAACCGGATGAATCCACTGTGGCTCCTTTGTCTAACCATGTCCATGCTTCATACAGAGGAACGTCTTTGTACAGATCAATTATTGATTCAGGAGGCATAATTGTCTTCTGTGGTGCACTACCTGAACACACTTGTATAGTTGCATAGAAACAAGCCTGTTTAGCCGCTATATCAGCAAGAGCATTACCTTTAGCTTCCATAGTATTAGTTGTGAGATGTGCTTTCACTTTGATAACTGCTAATTTCTTTGGAAGTTTCATGGAAAACATTAGATCTTTCACTAATTCAGCATGCTTAACCCTCTGGGGTCGGCAATCACGCCGGCGTGATCTGCTCGCTTTTTTTCTTATCAGTGCAAAAGAGACTCAAAATACTCGGTTGATTTTGATCTTACATATAAGTGTTATACATCATTAGATCCTGTTAAGTTTCTTTTTTTTTGTGGATACTCACAATAAAAACAAAGTGTTGTGCTTTTCACCAAATAAAGAAAAACAAACATGATGCGAGTTCTGCGTTCTCTCTGTCAGTGAAGTCCATTCTGAAACGCGTCCTAAGATTAACTGTAACTCCGCGATTACTTGTCACACAGGCACGAGAGATTTTTCTTTATGAAGCTTGAATTCTCTTCTTTTAAATGAAGTAATTTATATAAAAAACAAATATTCTCAGTTTATGCAATCCGTTTGAAACCAAGGAGAGGTCCAGTTTTTTCTTTCTCCCCTCATTATTTTTAATGAGTTGAGGCCGCCACGCCCCCGGCGCTATTCACATGTAAATAGTTTAGGTGATCGCGCACACGCCCTCGATCAATGCCATAAAAACACAAAGATTCTTCATGAGATTTACTGATAGTTCATCGCGTTTTGAGGATGGCACGCTTACGGTGTACATTTTAGGACATCCTCAGACCTCAGACATATGAAAACAAGGCATCATGCCTCAGACTAAAAGGCTTCAGTCATTGGACAAAGCGGCATCGCGCCTCAGACTGAAAAGCTTCAGGTCTCAGGAAAAACAATGTCAGGTGTCAGGTCTCGTACAATTAGGCATCAGACGAAACAGCCTCAGACAAAAAGGCATCAGACTAAAAGGCATCGGACGAAAACGGCATCAGACAAAACAGCCTCAGACAAAAGGCATCGGACGAAACGGCCTCAGACAAAGAGGCATCAGACTAAAAGGCATCGGACGAAAACGGCATCAGACAAAACAGCCTCAGACAAAAAGGCATCGGACGAAACGGCCTCAGACAAAGAGGCATCAGACTAAAAGGCATCAGACAAAACAGCCTCAGACAAAGAGGCATCAGACTAAAAGGCATCGGGCGAAACGGACTCAGGTGGAGTTTAGAGTTTCGCTTTGCCCCGGCCCATGTGACGTCACGTCATTATTTTTCGACATAATATCTGTTATTTCGATATAATATCTCGTTATTTCGACATAATAACTTGCTATTTATAATGGTTTTCTATGGGAGGAAAATGCTAAACGTTTAATTAAATGCATTGCGTTCATATTCTGGGCTCATCTTATTTTTTTGTAGTAGGCTAGGCTATAGCCTTTATTATGATTTTAGTATCATAATGATTAATACATGCACACACAATTATCTGTGAACTTGATAAATGTTGCAGATATGTTTTACTATGCACAAACAAATTCCTTTAAACTTATGTGTGCAAAATTCAGAATTAAATGAATGTGCATCAATAGAGAGTCTGTAGGTCTACTATAGCAATTAAATAAGTGCATTTAGTTTCATATTTGTTAAAATATTATAATGTTATTTTTTTCCATGTTGATTATGAAAAGTGAACACAGCACGAGTAAGATAGGATGCGCAACATATGGGTCAGACATGATTTTGACCACTTTATTAAGTTTTGTTTTGTAGAAAGCCTTTCTTTAAAGTGAATTTCGTTTTGTATAAATTGTATCTTAATTTTAATAAATTTTTTCATCAACCAATTGCCTGGATTTAATAAATATTAAGCACATATAGCAGACAATATAATCATGGAGGCGCCGGCTGCGCACCTCATCATAAAGTTAAACTCAGTGTATGCCTCACAGAAATATATCTAAGCTATATAGAGTGCTTGAAATGTCTTTAAACGAAAAAAATTCAAAACGAAAAGTAATAGACCATTCAGTAATAGTTAAAGTTAAAATAGTTCAGTAATTCAGTAAAAGTAATAGTTTTCACGATCGTGAAGTTAAAGCGTTCTTTCGAGCTATTAGACAGCTTGATTAAAACTGCTTGATTGAACATTGCTGTGAACATTTTTCATTTGTATTGGGATATTGTATATTTAACATCAGAATTATCAAAGCAGTACTGGGCACTGCAGTATGATTTACAATAATAAAGATTACCTGATTTTGTATCCAGAAGCACCAAGAAAAGAGCACATTTCTCTTTGTTTGAAGCCACTGTCAAAAAGCAACTTTATCATTTCATCTACAAATAAGTTAAGGCACATTACTTACTTTTTTTCTTCATTCTGAAGTAAGTTTCAACATTCATTCTGTAGTTAAGGAAACAGAACATGATAGAAGCCTATACCATTTAGCAATTAAAGCATAATATATTTAGATAGACACAAGCCAGTTAAATGCAGGATAGGCCTACTTATCTCTGTATCCATTCTTGATTGACTGAAACACGCGAATATAGTGCAAAATGCAAAATCATTTAATTTAACATCGATTAGTAATACAGTTAGATTAAAAATTAGAATGAGATTTCAGTCTAATAGCTCGAAAGAACGCTTTAACTTCACGATCGTGAAAACTATCGATAGTTTGCCAACATACAAGCTATAGCTAGTTATGCAATATAGTATGCATAGTAAAACATATCTGCAACATTTATCCAGTTCACAGGTAATTGTGCGTGCATGTATTAATCATTATGAATCATAATAAAGGCTATAGCCTACTACAAAAAATTCAGATGAGCCCAGAATATGAACGCAATGCATTTAAATAAACGTTTAGCATTTTCCTCCCATAGAAAACCATTATAAATAGCAAGTTATTATGTGGAAATAACGAGATATTATATCGAAATAACAGATATTATGTCGAAAAATAATGACGTGACGTCACATGGGGCGGGGCAAAGCGAACCTCTAAACTCCACCTGAGTCCGTTTCGCCCGGTGCCTTTTAGTCTGATGCCTCTTTGTCTGAGGCTGTTTTGTCTGATGCCTTTTAGTCTGATGCCTCTTTGTCTGAGGCTGTTTTGTCTGATGCCTTTTAGTCTGATGCCTTTTTGTCTGAGGCTGTTTTGTCTGATGTCGTTTCGTCCGATGCCTTTATGTCCGATGCCTTTTTGTCTGAGGCTGTTTTGTCTGATGCCGTTTCGTCCGATGCCTTTTAGTCTGATCCCTTTTTGTCTGAGTCTGTTTCGTCTGATGCCTAATTGTACGAGACCTGACACCTGACAATGTTTTTCCTGAGACCTGAAGCTTTTCAGTCTGAGGCGCGATGCCGCTTTGTCCAATGACTGAAGCCTTTTAGTCTGAGGCATGATGCCTTGTTTTCATATGTCTGAGGTCTGAGGATGTCCTAAAATGTACACCGTACACGCTACTCCGGTGAAGAAGCCCTTCAGATGATTCTGGACAGCGAGGATTCACCTTTTCCTCAGAGGAATTTGAAACTCGGACAACCAACGGCTGCATTTTGAAGAACGAATTGACCCCGCCGAGGATACAAGTTCGGAGTAAGTTGTTTAGTGTTATATAATTCCTTTTCTGATTATAGAGCTCAAATGAATTTTCAGACTATATTTTTGCCTAGTTTTGGCTAGCTTTTGACATAGGAAAGATTACCTCATAGTCACAATATCCCTATACGCTCGTGTAAACTTTTTAAATGTGATATTAGCCTACTACATATATTTCACTTAGTTTTGAGATTAGTTTATGACACTGTAGCAACAATGACTTTTGCCTTAATTAGCTCAAATTATTCATAGGGAATTTTCATAATTAATCACGGATATGATTATTATCTTGCATGTTGCAGTTAAATTAATGAAATTGAAAACAGAGCGATCGAATATATGAATGATACATCATAACGAATTATAATTCCTCATTCATACATCAATGGTCTCATTACAGATCGATTATATGAGATAACTTTAAGGGAATTAATTTAGTTATCAAACACTCGGTTTGTCCAGCAAACAGCCGTAAGATTAACTTACAAACTTCTCAACAAAGTTATCCCTTTTTATAAACTCCAAGAAATCTCAATGTTCCGTCCGTGAACATTAATTTTCTTGTGCTAATAAAATTTACGTTACTGAAATCGTAACGACTTGTAAAGCTTTGTAGCTATAAGATCATAATTTCATTGACTTGTAATATAAGCTCTTAGACAGAAAGCAATCAAGAATATGGTTTTAATAATTGAAACTACGGATACAGAATTCTACATAAAAAAAAAACCCCGGGATACATATATGTACATTAACAGTAAAACTAACGAAACAAACAAATAACAACGAGAGGGAGAGAGAGAGAGAGATTGAGAGAGAGAGAGAGAGAGAGAGAGTGGTCTGATCGAAAGATCATGTGAGCTAGACAGAGAGGGAGAAATAAAGCAGACCTGGAAAGATCATGAGTTTTGCAAAATTCATCACAGACACAGAACCTTTGAGACAACAAAAATCAACAGATCTTAACCCTTGAAAGCATAGTAAAACAGGTACTTGCACCGGTAAAGCTCCTTTGGATGGGTGATGTGAAGCAGGCGTGTGTCTCTCTCGGTCATGTGGATGCCGAGGTTCGGGTTCGTCCAGCGCGCGTGAGCGCGGCATGTTTGAATGTCCTTGGAGGTGAAGCTTGCCAGCTGAGGTCGGGCTGGGATCATTTTCCTCGCGAGAAGAAATTAACCGGGGACCGATGCAGGGATAGGAGAGTGAGAGTTGCACAATGGTTCTCTTTGTGTTGCCGAGGAGAACCGCGTCTTGCGTGTGTGTCCTTAAGAGCGGGTGCGTGCTTTGTCAGCTCTTCCGGGCGAACGTGGTCGCTGAAGTTTCAAAGAGTCTCTTTAAAGTTGAAGTTGCCGATTACGTTCATTTCACTGAAACTAAACGTAAGAAAAGGTCCGAAGACAAAAATAAAGAACGATTAAAGGAAAACGGAGAAAGCTCCCTAAGGAGCCATGGAACCGGAAACCTCTCACAGGGAAAAAGCTCTCTAGCAACGTAAGCACTCTTCTGTGTCTCTTATGGAGAGGAGGGTTCACACCCCTGTTTGACACATGACCGTCCGCGGATCTGAAGCGGACACAGTTCTCTTTGTCCTGTGGGGAATTGCCCACTGAGTCATGAGGAGATTACATTTGAGCCGTTCGGCTCCTGAAATATGAAATGTGTAAAATAATGCACCTTACTTCATTATGCTATTGGAATTCGGCTCTGTTAGATTGAGGGAATTACAGACATATCAAACACGTCACATGAAGATTATCGGAATACAGAGATATGCATATTATAAGCATTTAGTTCCTTCAATGCAAGTCCATTCCTTCAAACACACGTCATACACAAAGTGACTATAAACTGGGAAACACACGTGAAATATGACATGCTTATATGCTAAGTTTTAATATTCAAAGTTGGTGTATGAGTGTACGTTAAAGCATGTGTGTGTGTGTATGTGATTGTTCTTCAGAGTTCAGACTGCATTGTGAATTGACTCATTACACAGTGCTCTGTTTGTGAGGTGATCAAATCAGGGGAGACCCTAGGGGCCTGTTCTCTTCCGTCGTCTCGAGTCACATGTCCTTTTGGGTCACATGTCCTAACAAAGCATTTCTTTATTCATTAGAGAAAAACGCTGCATGTGCGAATCAGAGTCAATGATTTAATCAATTCAAAACACTATTCCCTTTCTTTCACCGAATGGAAGAAAGGGAGGGGAACTTTAGTAAATTAAATCTAGTTAATTTACTCCACATACCAGAGCTGGCTCGACTACCTATCTGATTATCACTACATTCCTCCCTTTGGTGGTTTGGCAGGACCCGTGTGGGCGGCCTCGTTAAACCATCACATTGGTCAGATGGTAGGTCAGTCATGAAGGTAGGATGGCAGGTGGAACCTGATGGTAGGATAGCAGGTGGATCATGATGGTAGGATGGCAGGTGGTTGTTAGGACTGAGGGCTCAGCTCGATGGGGTTCGGCGTGGTCTCTGACTTGGCAGTCGAGACGAAGCTCGGAGGGCTGTGTCGATAGGAGCAATGTCAATTCACTGGGACCCCCCTTTGCAAACCACAATTCCCGTTCGGGAGTTAGGGTGACAGTGTGGTTCCTGAAGAAGGGTGGGATTTCCAGTTCTAATTTGTACTCTTTGCTTGGAAGATGGAACAATGTCGGGTCATCCAAGTGAAGGATGGCACCTTTCTGTACTCGAATCCACATGCTCTGGTTGAGGTGACACGGGTGGTAGTGTCATGTTGGTTGTAAGTGCGAGTAGCTGTTCGCACGGGAGTGTTGACGAGCCATCTGTCACCTACAGTCTCTGCTTGTATCTCGGTGACTTGCGTGCGAGGCTTGGCTTCTGCAAGGCAGCGTGTGTCGCTGATCATGGGTTGCAACCCGCAGGTTCCGTCAGTGTTGTCTCTGAGGAAGGGTTTGCTAGGGCAGAGATAGTGAATGTCTTTGGTCGTGGGCTGCACATGTGGGGCCAGGTGCAGCGGTGTGTCGCTGGTCATGCGGTAGGCCACCCCGTCCGGGGCTGTGACCAGCGGAGTTTGAGCAAAGTCTTCTGGTAAACAGTAAACGGCTGTTTCATGGAGTTCACTGTCTGGTTCAGCAGAGCGCTGTGGGTGTTGAGAATTAGCACGGTTCCCATAAATGTCTTTTCGATGGTCTGCAGGGATGCACTCTGTGTTGTGAGTTGCAGTCTTAGCTGTGGGACCTCAGTCCGAATTTCAGTCACATGGTTCACTGCGTTGGCACTGGGTATACCAATGCTAAACAGAGTTCTGACAGCAGCGGCGGCTCCGAGCAAAGCTCCCAGGAACCGTTTGAAACGGTGGTTGTGTCCACCTAAATCCACTTGTGTGACAGTCAGGCGAGGGAGTCCACTGTCCATCGGCACGGGTCCAGCTGTATTGGGCTACTGTGCTGGGGTGAGGTGCTCTGTAGACGTTGCGGGTTGCGTCGAACACACACTTTCTGGGTGTGGGTCCTGCAGTTGGTGATCAGGAGTTGTTGTCCTCTCCGGACGATGCCTGCTGTTGGACCTAGTGAGATGTCCGATTGCGGCTGTCCTCTGGTTGGCTGGAGGCACAGGCATCGTGAACCACAGCAGCATCCTGGTAAAAGTGAAAGGGAGAGAGAAAGAGAAAGGGAGGAAAAATTTCAGCGAGTGTCATCCTCGGTTGGCTAGGACAGTCTTTTCGCTTTGAGGACGCCGGCATGCCACTCGCTTCGGTGTCTTGCAAGTGTCTCTGGTGCTGCGGTGTGCAGCACATGGTGCGTCCAGGGCGTACATAGGCATGACCCCCCTTTTGCATTGTGGCACCACAAGCTGTGGCGCAGTGATGGCATCAGGTGCAGAACGCTGAATGTTGTCCTGTGCATGCAGCATGTGCTAGTTGACGTAGGTTGTCTGGGGCACCGGTTGTCGCTGGGTGCAGACGGCGTTCGTGGGTGGTTGGAGGGGTATGAGAGGTGGTTTCTCATAGTGTCCATTGTTTTGTCATAGTCTTTGGAAAGCTGGAAGGTTAAGGTCAGGTGAAGCAGGGGCTCTGTGACATTTTGGCACACTTGTGGTTAGACTAATGCATGACCCTAAAAGTTCAGAACCACTGTGTAATGGGTTCGCTAGATATGTAGCATAAAGTTAGGTGTTACCTGTATATCTAGCTAGTGATGTGTCTCTTGTATCTTTATCATCTTAGCTGTGGATGTTAGGAGGCTAAGACTCGTGTGGTTCCGAGAGTATTTCCTGGAAAGGGCATAGCCGAGATGAAATAAATTAGTTAAGATGGTTCTTATGACTAAATTATTTCTCTGGACTTAACTAGTGGTTCACTACGGCTTGACGAAGTGAGTGATTGGGAGAAAAGGACAGCTTTCCTATTCAAATTATGCTTACTATTTACTAGGGCACAACTATAGTCCAAAGGATTGATCCCTTAATACCTCTCGCACACTCGACGCCATGTTTATTTTAGCTTTTTTCGGTTTCCTAAGATGCTCTGAACTGGCTATCACTTCCAGATTTGACCCAAAAATCCACCCAAACATCTCAGACCTTTCAGTGCTTGACAGTGAAACTATCTCTTTTCTGATTAAACAAAGCAAATCAGACCAAACCAAAAAAGGCCACTTCATATATATTTTCAACCTCTCGTCACCAATTCAACCATTCCAAACTATACTAGCATACCTCCAACTGAGAAACTCTCAGGCTAAATCCCATCTCGAACCCCTGTTCATAGACGACTCTAACAAACCCGTGACACGCTTTTGGTTCCAAAAACACCTAAAATCTGTTCTCCAACTATCAGGCATCCCAGCAGAGAATTTCTCCAGCCATTCCTTCCGCATCGGGGCAGCAACTTCAGCAGCCCAAAAAGGCCTCTCCCAGCAACAGATCCAAGCGCTTGGAAGATGGTCCTCAGACGCGTTCCAAACCTATATCAGAACCAATCGTTTCCATATCAAAAAAGCCCACCAAATCCTCATCGGTTGAAAAAATAAAATAAAAAAAAATAAATAAATTTGTCCATGTCTTCTCTTTCTCCATCCAGCTAGTACTGATCTCCCAGCGGACAAAGGGAGAGCTTTCCCGGTCGAGCTTCCATGTCTCCTCTTTTTTCGTCCAGCGAGTATTGATCTCCCAGCGGACACAGCGAGAGCCTTCCAGGTCGAGCATCCATGTCTTCTCTTTCTCCGTCCAGCGAGTATTGATCTCCCAGCGGACACAGCGGGAGCCTTCCCGGTAAAGCTTCTATGTCTTCTCTTTCTCCGTCCAGCGAGTATTGATCTCCCAGCGGACACAGCAAGAGCCTTCCCGGTCGAGCATCCATGTCTTCCCTTTCTTTGTCCAGCGAGTATTGATCTCCCAGCGGACCCAGAGACAGGCTTCCCGGTCGAGTATTTATATTTTCTCTTTCTCCGTCCAGCGAGTATTGATCTCCCAGCGGACACAACGAGAGTTCCCCAGGTCAAGTATCTTCATCTCCTCCTCCGTCCAACGAGTATTGATCTCCCAGCAGACGTAGCCAAACCCTCCCAGTCAAGCATCTATGTTCTCTCTTTCCTGACTGGTGAGGCTTACCCTTTCCGGTGCCGTGACCATTGCCACAAGAACCCTCCCGTTCGAACATCCATACTTACCCGTCCGACACCGTAAGCATTGAACTCTTGTCGGACACCGCAAGAGCTCTCCCAGCCAAAACAACCAGACTCTCCTCGAAATGCCAGCCCGCCAATCTCTGCGCTCTTTTTGGGGGGTCTTTAAGCAGGCGGCTGTCCTTTGCTCACTTTGCTTTATGGGGAGTACTCTGGGTTCGGGCCCAATTTCCGAGCTCGGAGCCCTCCCCCCGGACAGCACGCCAAATACGCATAACTATTTATTCTCTGATCATTTGTAAGTGTGAACTCGTGAATTGATGTTTTATTAACAAGGTTCGGGAGGAACACGTTCTAATGATCAAACAATCAAGTCATTCCAGTCAGCTGTCAGCAATCAGTAATTAACAGGTCCACTCAATCAGCACGAGTAAAGCCTATAAATATACTCAGTCGACTCACCCATATTCCTCGACAGTTTTCAGCATCCCTCCACGGCTCCACCACCCCATCTCCTCACACTTGCCTGATTATCTTCCTAAACAGAGATACGGTGGAGTACTCTGGGTTCGGGCCCAATTTCCGAGCTCGGAGCCCTCCCCCCGGACAGCACGCCAAATACGCATAACTATTTATTCTCTGATCATTTGTAAGTACTTTATCGACTACTTATGCCTCACAGAGACTTGGTTAACCCCAACAACACCTTTATCTGTTTTTAATATTCCAGGGTATAATGTGTACAGACGGGACAGAAGGAAAGGGAAAGGGGGTGGAGTCCTGATTTATGTTAAAGACAGCATTCAAAGTCAACAAATAGTTTTTTCAGACAACAATCTGGAATGCTTGGGGGTAAAAATTACATTATCTCCCCAAATGTATTTTGCTGTCTTTGCAGTCTACCGCCCTCCTACCGCCACAAATGAATTTTATGATTGTCTAAATGTTATACTTAAACAACATGGAAAAATGGAAGTTATTCTTATGGGTGATTTCAATTTAAATTGGCAAGACAAAACGCGTAGGAAAAAGCTTAAAGATATTGCCAAAACTATTCAGATGATGCAGATAATCCATAAGCCTACAAGAATAACAAAATCTTCCCAAACACTTTTAGATTTAATTTTTACAAATAAACCAGATAGAATTAAAAAGATTTATAACCTTATCACTGGGCTATCAGATCATAATCTTACTTTGGTCTCCAGGAAACTGTCAAAAACACGTTTTAAAAATCTGAATTCGGTGAAAGGGAATTCCATGCCCTTTATCGCTCCAAAGGACATGGCCTTTATTGAAAATGAGATTAAGCAAGTAAACTGGTATGACAAAATTGGTAGTATGCCCTGTGAGCCAGCTAGTGCTGATTTAATGTCAATTATTAAAGACATTATTTTAAAATACACCAAGAAAAGGGGCAAGAAAACAAATAAAAAATATAATCTACCCTGGTTTAACACTAATCTCTGGGAAATAATGAAAAAAAGGGATGCTTCTTTGAAAAAGTTTTTAAAAACAAAATTAAATACTGATCACCTGATTTTTTAAAGTTTAAGAAATAAAGTAACACAACAACTTAGAAAAGCAAGAGCAAACTTCTTCCTCAAAGTTATTAATGAGGCAAAAGGAAACCCTAAAAAATTATGGAAGAGCATTAACAAATTACTAGGAAGGGAAAAATCAGCAAATAAACACTTAAAACTTGTGGTGGATGGTTGTACTCAGGATGATGATAGGATTATTGGGGAATGTTTTAATGATTATTTTATAAATTCAGTACAAGAATTGAGTTTAAGATTCCCAAAAATTCAAATTACACAAGCTTTAACCTGTAGTGATGCTGCTTTCAAGTTCTCTTTAATCATCCCAGAGAAAGTGGAAAGTGTAATCTCACTTCTATCTAATAGTAAAGCTAAAGACATATATGGTTGTGATACAGCTTTTTTAAAACAGCACAAGACATCTATTATGATACCTCTAGCGATGATTATAAATAAGTCTTTTAATGAAAATATCTTTCCCAGTGTGCTTAAATATGCCATTGTCACCCCTGTGCACAAATCGGGGGATACCCAAGTGGTCTCTAACTACCGACCCATCAGTATTCTCCCAGCTGTGTCAAAGGTTATCGAAAAGGTTGTGGCAGAGCAACTAATAGCACATCTGAACTCTAGGTCCTTTTTACATCCGATGCAATTTGGTTTCAGAAAAAAACATTCCACTGAAACTGCATGCTGTTACTTCCTTGAGGAAATTAAAATGAGCCTAGATCAAGGAGGAGTGGTGGGAGCAGTCTTCTTAGATTTACGCAAAGCCTTTGATACAGTGAATCACGAGGTACTGATAAACAAGTTGGGTAAATACGATATTTCAGTAAATGTCCAAAATTGGATAAAATCTTATTTAATAAATCGAAAACAATGTGTGCAAATAAATGGAACTTTGTCAACGTCTCTTGACTCCACTGTGGGAGTACCACAAGGATCAATTTTAGGGCCTCTATTGTTTTGCTTATATATTAATGACCTGCCTTTGATTTGCAAGGGTACAAACATTGTTATGTATGCTGATGATACAGTTTTATATACCCATGGGAGAAGTGCAACAGAAGTAGCCAAAAAGTTATCAGATGTTATGAGTAAGGTCAGTGACTGGTTATATGACTCATGCCTTACATTAAATGTTGAGAAAACTGTAACTATGTTTTTTACAAACCGATCTAAACTTAATATTTATCCGGAAGTTTTAGTAAGTGGCCAATATATAAAACATGTAGATGTATTTAAGTATCTGGGGGTAACTCTAGATTCGACACTTAGTTTTAAAGGTCATGTTAAAAATATGTGCAATAAATTGAAATTTAACTTAGTAAATTATAGATATATAAGAAATTCTCTCACCACTGTTGCATCCAGTACATATTTAAATGCGATGATTATTTCCCACCTCTTGTACTGTATTACATCCTGGTCTCAAGCATGTAAGACAGTCATTAAACCCATAGAATCCCTGTATAAAGACTGCCTCAAGATTCATGATAAAAAAACTCGTTATTATCATCACTGTAATATATTGGTCAAATATGAGCTGCTTAGTCTTGATAATTTAATAAAATACTCGAATGTGTCTTTGATACATAAAATCATATATAGTGCTACTGCTCCCCCTCTGAAAAAGTTTGTCACACTATGCTCTGAAAAAACAGAGCGAACAACTAGAAGTGTCACAAGGGGGGAGTGTAACCTCCCTCGCCGTAAAACTAAACTTGGGAGCTCCTCTTTCTCAAGTATCGCTATGAGACAGTGGAATACCCTTCCCACGGAACATATTTTATGCACAGATTTTAACAATTTTTCTGGCTTGTCAAAGAGTTGGTTGCTAAGTAAGCAGGTTTGCACACATTGTTAAGATTGTGTGTGTTTGAGTGTGTGTGTGTTGTTTATGAATGATTGTCTAGAGTTGAATTGTGCTATAATGTGTTTAAGATGCTGCTATATTGTTTATGTGTTTGTTGGGGAGGGGTGAAACCGAGAGTAAATAGGCTGATGGTCTCCCTGTTTATTGCTAATCTGTATACCTGTATAATGGACATCACTCTTTTCAAATTCATGTGCAATTTTATTTTTAATTTTAAATTTGTTATACCTGCCCAGGGACTACAGGTGCAAATTAGCAAATGTTGCTACAACCTGGCCCAAGACATATTCTCTTGTTTAACAAGTTTAATGTTTATTGTGCATTGTCCCTGTTTCAAATAAAATAATTTCCATTCCATTTCCATTCCATTCCAAGTGTGAACTCGTGAAAGTATAATTCGGCTGGGACAGTAAAGGCCGTGGGGGTGGTGTTGGTGTGGGTGGTGTAATGTATGTTGGATGGGAAGAATAGTAACTTCCAGACATAGGGAAGCCTGGGTGAGTTTGCATTTGAGGCACTGAAATTTCACTTTCTTGTGCATCATAAATCTGCGACATTATTGCCCTTTTTAATTTCAATACTAGGGCCGGATTTTTATTCGACCAAGTTCCTCCCCAACCTGTTTCCCAAAGGAATACTCCCCTTTGTCCTCTCTATTAGAAATTCGGTCTGCAACCTTGTTGAGTATTGCGATTTTTTTTGTAGCTCAATGTTTTCATTTTTTTTACTCCTGTGCTTGGCCCGACACAAAGCATATCCAGGGGCGGTCCAGAAGCAGGTTTTCCAGAGGCAGGTTGGCCATTTTCACGAGGTGTGTCACAAGAACTCTGCTCTAAACCAGGTGACAGATCAGTTTCATTTTCCATATCACTGTCTTCTCCTCCTAGAGCAGCAGTGTTGTCTTCAAGCCTTACATTGAAGAAAAAATTTTTGCCAAACAATGTAAGCTGGGAAAATGACAACTGCCTTCCCACTATCTTAATTTCACACTTTGTCCTCCTGTTACCCTCATCTACATACATAATTTATATATATATAAATTATATTCCTTGCTACTTCTTTTTCCCTCCCATGTTTTTCTCTCTCCCTAATAAATCTACTTACTTCCAAACTACTTTGACTTGGTCTTTGCAAAAGAAAGGGCTTCAGGAACTGCAAGTGTTGTAATATCCATTTCTGCCTTGCTGTTGGCTGTTTAAAGCCACTACCACTTGCTTTTTCCTTGATTAGCTTTCCAAACTGTGTCCTGAGAGTGGCCATTCTTGTTTGGACATCGTGTACTATATAAACAGTACCAGAAAACAAAACAGCAACGTTAAATGATTCTGTCTTTAGGCTCTCGATTTATTTAGGGTGACCAGATTATTTTTTTAATCCTTAGAAGGCAGTGTTTAATAAACTGTATGTAATACAGTGAAAATATAACTGCTCTCTCCCTCATAAACTATATAAAAATATATAATTTTCTGCATCCATGTAAAAGATTGAGACAAGCCATGACTACCTAGCTACACATGCTGGCTCGTTTTCAGCACCTAGGATCAGGGACGTCTGGTCACCCTTTTGTGTGTGTGTGTGTGTGTGTGTGAGAGAGAGAGAGAGAGAGAGAGAGAGAGTTAAAAAACGTAGTTACACACTATAGCTAGCTATAGCTAACAATGGGTAGCTACCTTTAAGTATTACATCTCACCTGTTAACTGTAGCTCTTTGGCGGTCCGCTGTAAAATATCATCTCGGACGACCCTGTCATGGTACACACTGCATGACACATCATACAGTTCTCGCTGTTCCTGTCAGAGTTCAGCAAGTTTGTCTTCCTTTTCAATAGTCCAAATTCGGCGTGACGCTGTCATTTTCGTCTTTCTTCTTCTGTGGTTTTCCTCAGCTCCTGATTGGTCAAATTCAGATAGATCGACAAATTGGCTCATTCAACCGCACACACCTCACGAATTCAAGCCGACAGCTCCCGAACTTTTTCAACATGCTTAAAAATTATCGGGAGGTCGAGAGGTGCTCGGCTCGGCTCGTAGGTTCATCGCACACGATACGAGCCACGACATGCGAGCATAACCGATTTCCACGCGATTACTCCCGAGTAGACATGTGCCGGTATTCGGTAATGCGATAAATCGCGGTAATGAATATGCACGATATTGTTATCGCGGCCACTTCAAAATACCGTGAAAAATAATAGATTTGAATTTAGACTTTTAGAACACGCATTAGCTAATTTTCTATCAACCGCTTAAACACTGCGTATATGCTCCGCAAAACACGTGCGCACTCTGATGTAAACAATCCCCACATGTATAAGCACTGTGTGCACGCGGCGCAGAGCGCACTCTAGTCTAATGTAAACAATCATCACATGGAGTAGAAGCATGGCGGAAGGAGGAACGCTGCCGACGATTTACCCCCCGCAGGGCTGCCAACTCTCACGCATTCAACTTGAGACTCAAGCGCCTTTCAGACAGGACGCAGAATACTCGCGGGGAGGTTTTGTTGCTGCGTCGACCAAAGCACGCCGGGGTCAAAGTTAAAAATAGTTCAACTTTTTATTTGCAAAATAGCAAATCGCGTTCTGTCTGAAAGACGCTTTACGGAATTGACACTTTTCACACGCTCTCACGCAGAGAAAAATCACGGAGCAAAGAGGACACTGACACCGACAGACTAGCCAGAGCAGGTTACTTTTGATATGAAAAAAAAAGGTTCTGTCCATTGTGACAGATCGCTGCGCCTCAGTTCAAGTAAACCGATCATCTGTTACTTTTTATTTAAAGATACAGTACAACTTACCTTAAGGTTTATGCCTCATACAAAATGTCGATCAATCAGTGTTTTTCACGGAAAGAGGTCAATAAAACTGCAGGAGAACAGTTATGTCACAGAACGTTACATTTACCTCAGGAAAGCCATTTAATGACCAGAACTTTAGTTGACTAGAAAAAATTGTCATTTTGCTAAATATGTGCACTTTATTACATATTAATTATATGTTTACTTGTCATTACATAATTGTTATTATAATGAAAACCGCATTATATTTAATTTCTCTCTGTTTACAGCATTATGTGAGATATATTTTTTTCTTGAGAAAAATTAACATGCAGACTGTAGCCTACCTAATATTTATCCAAATGAGTCAATATTGAATTAAGATTAAAATCAAATACAATAATTTATTTGAATAATACAAACAGTAACCTACCAGTCATTGTACCATGTAAACATTGTAACACGTTGTCACTAAACTTAATAAAATTCTGTTTAGTTACCATGTTTTGAAAATCACAATTACACATTGTGATGCAAGTTGTTTTTTTAGATACCCGCAATCCATCTGTTTCTCTTGAGCAATTAAAATATCGTGATAATACCGTATACCGTGATAAAAGCTCATTCAATTAATCGCAGCACGAAAATTTGATACCGGCACATGCCTACTCCCGAGTGAAAAAATCATCTGCGAGCTCGTAAAACAGCAAAAAATCGCACCGTGTGCCTTTACTCCGAGCTTGTATCCTCGGCGGGGTCAATTCGTTCTTCAAAATGCAGCCGTTGGTCGTCCGAGTTTCAAATTCCTCTGGGGAAAAGGTGAATTCTTCCCCGCTGTCCAGAATCATCTGAAGGAGCGTGCCATCCTCAAAATGCGCTGAACTATCAGTGAATCTGATGAAGAAACTTCGTGTTGTTATGGCATTGATCGGGGGGCGTGTGCGATGCGTAACGTTAGATCGCCTATTTACCATGTGAAAAGCTCTGGGGGCGTGGCGGCCTCAGCTCATTAAAGATAATGAAGGGAGAACGAAAAAACTGTACCTCTCCTTGGTTTCAAACGGATTACATAAACTGGAAATATATCGATTTTTAAATAAATTACTTCATTTAAAAGAAGAGAATTTCAGCTTCATAAAGAGAAATCTCTCGTATCTCTGTGACAAGTATTGACTGAATTACAGTTAATTTTTCGGACGCGTTTCAGAATGGACCTCACTGACAGAGAGAAGGCAAAACGCGCATCATGTTTATTTTTCTTTATTCAACGAAAAGCACAACACTTTGTTTTTATTGTGAGTACCCACAAAAATAATAGAGACTTAACATGATGTAATGATGTACAACACTTATATGTAAGATCAAAATCAACAGAGTAATTTGATTCTCTTTTGCACTGATAAGGAAAAAATCGAGCTCGTCGCGCCGGCGCGACAACCGACCCCAGAGGGTTAATACAAAATTAAGGATAATTTTTTGGCTTCAATATCTCGTGGAAAAGAGGTTTTCCCTATAGCGTAAGATATTACGCAGTACGAGAGTACTCTCGTAAGAGAACTCAGAAGCGAAGACCAGGAGACTCGGAAGTATCTTTTCAAGCAGGATTCTTTATTGCTGTTGCATCGCTGTAGTCTGCTTCGTCCAAAAATCTTAGCCAAGTCTAACTAAGGGAACTTTACATTGCAGTTTCATATACATTTCAAGGGGGTGGGATTAATTACATAGAGGAGGGGACTCTTGAACAAAACATGTAAATGAAAGTACATGATTCAGCGTACAGTGTAACTCACAGCCTTAATATGCTAATCCAATCAGCCTGATTAGATCAACAAAAAGCCCACCTGACCTTTGAGATGTGACCAGAGGTTAATGTCCGAAACCTTGATTGCCTCAAAATGGAAAACAGTGTGTGCACTTTCTCAGTTAAAAATACTGTTTTACCTAAATTAAACATTTAAAGGGGTCATATAATGGTACATGCACTTTTACAAGTTGATTGTACTGAAATGTGTGTTGGCAGTGCCTGTACACAACCATCATAAAATGATAAAAATCCATCCAGTATTTTTTTTAATCTCCTTATATGTTTTCCCCTGCCTCAAATCAAGCCGTTCGACCGTGTGACGTCACACGGTCGGACGCCCCTCCCACGATTGTTGATTGACAGCAGCGTTTCAACACAGAGCCGCCCTCGCTCGTGAGCGAGCTGTCAATCATAGTCCGCGCGGACCGGCGCGGTCATTGTTGATATGCTGGAGCACTGTCTATGAGCAGAATGGCGTCTAAGCGATTGTGATGTTCTGTTCTTGGGTGTAATAACGAACACAGCAGTTATTTTAAGGTTCCTAAATCCGAACCGCTGAAGACGCAGTGGCTGAGTTTGTTTTCGAAGGGAATATTCCCCACGAGCAACGTCAATGCTTTCATATTTGCACGAATCATTTCACACACCAGACTGCTTTATAAACGAGGGTCAGTATAAAGCTGGTTTTGCTAAGAAGCTGCTCACGAATAAAGGATCGGTACCAGCTATTCGTGTTCCTGCTGAACCTCCAGAACAACTGAAGTGAGTGTAACGTTTTATTAAACTTTATATTAATATTTATATTAATCTTTGCAAATCGCTAGCTGCACGCTTCACAATGAATGCGTCTAAGGTTTACACTCAGGGTACATTACGGCATGTTTTCTATGTATGATTTTATCAATATAATTCATAATCCCACGTTTAAACTGAACAACGCGTTATGGTTATTGTGTTATTGTGTTACAAACGGTGTACACACAGAACAGAGAGGCGGGATGAGCAAAGCTCATTATCATTTAAAATCATATACACTGAAACCAGAGCCGAAACAGCGTGCTGAAAACAGAGCTGTTTTTGACCAAGTAAAATAAGTGTTTTCTTACAATACTAATGAGAATTTTTAATTAAAGTATATTACAAACTTTTAATTTAGACCCTAAAGAATCATATTAGCTTGTATAAAAATGGCATTATATGACCCCTTTAATAAATTTGTAATCCTACATTGTACAGCAGATCTAGAAGAAAATAGTGTCATAGTCCTGTTTAAGTAAGTTCAGTGATGGTTCATTTTTGTTGTAAAAAAATTATTAAGTTAATTTATCTATACAGCTGCTCTGGAGAAAACAGTGATGTCATCGACCAGCTCAGTTCAGTTCTCATATAATGGTGTCAATGCAGGTGTCATGAACTGCTCCGAGACTTGGAGGTGAAGATCCAAATGCAGCTTTATTATAGAATAGTCGTACAGGCAGGGTCAAGTATCAGCAAACAGGACAATGGAGAAAAGACAGAGAGAATCCAAGAAACAGGCAGAGGTCAGGGCAGGCAGCAATAATCAGAGTCCAAGAACAATCCAAAGTCAAAAACAGAAAACAAACACGGGAAAACGCTCAGAAATGCAGACACACAGTACAACAAGACTTCGCAGTGAGTGAATGAATGAACATGGTATAAATAGACTGAGACTAGCAGGATGACAAGACACAGGTGATTACAATCAGTGACAATGAGGTACAGGTGAATGTGATCAGTGATGAGTCCAGGCAGTGAGTATGGGAAATGTAGTTTGTGAGGAAGAGATCATAGTCTATTGTGGAGCGCCCTCTGGTGGCTCTCGAGGGCACTCCAGCTGGTGATCGTTACATAGCCCCCCCCCCAATGAGCGGCTTCCAGACGCTCCAAAACTGTCCAGGTGGGTGGTGGCATGGAGGCGGATCCGGGGGCGGGATGGAGGGCCAGGTCCGTGGAGCAGAAGAGGACCTGGAGACTGCGACAGGACGGAAGGCCAGGGCGGAGCAGACAGTCCATCGGGCGGCCCGGGCGGAGCAGACAGTCCATCGGGCGGCCAGGGCGGAGCAGACAGTCCATCGGGCGGCCAGGGCGGAGCAGACAGTCCATCGGGCGGCCAGGGCGGAGCAGACAGTCCATCGGGCGGCCAGGGCGGAGCAGACAGTCCATCGGGCGACCAGGGTGGTGAAGACCCTTCGGGCGGCCACGGCGGTGAAGACCCTTCGGGCGGCCACAGTGCAGGAACAGGCACCGGCTCAGGAACAGACACCGGCTCAGGAACTAGGACAGGAACAGACTCTGGCTCTGACTCAGGAACAGGAACAGACTCTGGCTCTGGCTCTGGCTCTGGCTCAGGAACAGGAACAGACTCTGGCTCGGCAGACGTAACGTGAACAGTCTCTGAATCAGCCATCTTGTCCGTAGACACTGGCTCGGAGGCGGCCATCTTGTCTGAAGACACAGGCTCAGAAAGAGGAAGAGGATCAGGCTCAGGATCAGAAGAAGTGACGTTAAGCTCAGGATCAGGCTCGGCAGAAGTGACGTGAAGCTCAGTCTCTGGATTGGCAGAAGTGACGTGAAGCGCAGTCTCTGGATCGGCAGAAGTGACGTGAAGCTCAGTCCCTGGATCGGCAGGCGTGACGTGAACAGCAGCATCTTGCTCGGCAGGCGTGACGTGAACAGCAGCCTCTTGCTCGGCAGGCGTGACGTGAAACAGCAGCCTCTTAATCGGCAGGCGTGACGTGAACAGCAGCCTCTTGCTCGGCAGGCGTGACGTGAACAACAGCCTCTTGCTCGGCAGGCGTGACGTGAACAGCAGCCTCTTGCTCGGCAGGCGTGACGTGAACAGCAGCCTCTTGCTCGGCAGGCGTGACGTGAACAGCAGCCTCTTGCTCGGCAGGCGT
This sequence comes from Tiaroga cobitis, assembly GCA_030578255.1. Lineage (NCBI taxonomy): Eukaryota > Metazoa > Chordata > Actinopteri > Cypriniformes > Leuciscidae > Tiaroga > Tiaroga cobitis. The sequence continues at coordinate 15,269,819 of CM060595.1, read as the reverse complement.
GACGTGAACAGCAGCCTCTTGCTCGGCAGGCGTGACGTGAACAGCAGCCTCTTGCTCGGCAGGCGTGACGTGAACAGCAGCCTCTTGCTCGGCAGGCGTGACGTGAACAGCAGCCTCTTGCTCGGCAGGCGTGACGTGAACAGCAGCCTCTTGCTCGGCAGGCGTGACGTGAACAGCAGCCTCTTGCTCGGCAGGCGTGACGTGAACAGCAGCCTCTTGCTCGGCAGTCGTGACGTGAACAGCAGCCTCTTGCTCGGCAGTCGTGACGTGAACAGCAGCCTCTTGCTCGGCAGGCGTGACGTGAACAGCAGCCTCTTGCTCGGCAGGCGTGACGTGAACAGCAGCCTCTTGCTCGGCAGGCGTGACGTGAACAGCAGCCTCTTGCTCGGCAGGCGTGACGTGAACAGCAGCCTCTTGCTCGGCAGGCGTGACGTGAACAGCAGCCTCTTGCTCGGCAGGCGTGACGTGAACAGCAGCCTCTTGCTCGGCAGGCGTGACGTGAACAGCAGCCTCTTCCTCGGCAGGCGTGACGTGAACAGCAGCCTCTTGCTCGGCAGGCGTGACGTGAACAGCAGCCTCTTCCTCGGCAGGCGTGACGTGAACAGCAGCCTCTTGCTCGGCAGGCGTGACGTAAACAGCAGCCTCTTGCTCGGCAGGCGTGACGTGAACAGCAGCCTCTTGTTCGGCAGGCGTGACGTGAACAGCAGCCTCTTGCTCGGCCGTCTCTGGCTGGACGGTCTCTGGCTGGACGTGGAGATCAGGTGATGACCTGGCGTACTGCGGAAGGAAGCTCTCCAGACATCGGCCGAGTGCCTCTCTCCAATTCAGACCCGAGTGATCGGGGAGCTCCCTCGGGTCGACCTCCTTAGCCCCTAGCCGGTAACACAGCTTAATCGCCTCATCACCGAGAGAGCAGGAGGCAGCGAGAGAGGCAAACCCCCAGGTATACTGGAACAGGTCGCGGCTATCCAGGGCCAAGGCCGCGATCTGACCGGCGAACTCCCGGCTCATGCTGGGAAGATCAGGTGAGATCTGTGCTGCTGGATCTGGGTGTGGCGAAGTCTTCTGTCATGAACTGCTCCGAGACTTGGAGGTGAAGATCCAAATGCAGCTTTATTATAGAATAGTCGTACAGGCAGGGTCAAGTATCAGCAAACAGGACAATGGAGAAAAGACAGAGAGAATCCAAGAAACAGGCAGAGGTCAGGGCAGGCAGCAATAATCAGAGTCCAAGAACAATCCAAAGTCAAAAACAGAAAACAAACACGGGAAAACGCTCAGAAATGCAGACACACAGTACAACAAGACTTCGCAGTGAGTGAATGAATGAACATGGTATAAATAGACTGAGACTAGCAGGATGACAAGACACAGGTGAATACAATCAGTGACAATGAGGTACAGGTGAATGTGATCAGTGATGAGTCCAGGCAGTGAGTATGGGAAATGTAGTTTGTGAGGAAGAGATCATAGTCTATTGTGGAGCGCCCTCTGGTGGCTCTCGAGGGCACTCCAGCTGGTGATCGTTACAGCAGGCAGATCAATAATATTGTCGAATATTAAGTGTCCCCAACTAACCAAGCCAAAAGCCAAAAAAGGCGGCAGTGGCAAGGAACCAAAACTCCATCAGGAGACAGAATCTAGAAAATAAGCCAATGAATTAGATATACTACTATTCACCGGACTGCATCACTATCCTCATGTATCAATGAGTTGAAGACCTGGCTTATCTCCAATTTTCACAGTTTGAATTGGATTAAAACCGAAATCTTAATTATCGGTCCCCCAACTCTTAAAAAATATATAACTAATGCTCCCAGACTTGACCTTGAAGCTACATCAATTATTCCATCTGCAACCATCAAAAACGTGGGTACCCTTACGAAAAAAATGTTTATTCAAGTGTGCTACAGTAAAGCTAATAGAACTAGATGTTTCAATCCCTTAAGTAGGAAACTCTTGACAATAGCAGTCGGTGTGGAGTGGTGAAAAGGAGGGTAAGGTATGTCATTGGGGTCATCAGGTGGGCACCCTGCTTCATCGACGTTTCGTTGATTGAAGCCCACAACGTCTCCAGAAGGCTCAACGGTGTACCCAGCGTCCCAGGTACACCCCCCTCCATGCCATACCCTCCATATTCCTGATGGACTCTGCATGGCAGGGGCGTCCTTCTCCCTGAGTTGGGCTTAAGCCTGACCGCATACCATCTGTCTCTACCTTGCTGCCCAGTTGGGGTCCTTGCGCTTGATCCAAAGCCAGTTACTGCTTTTTTCGGCAGCACCTGACATGGACTTGATGGCCTGTTGGAGAGAGCGACCCTTCACCCCTATTTTTTTCAGCAACCTGGTGGTAGATGTGGCAACAAATCCCCTGCATCCCACCTCTACTGGGAAGATACTGGTCTTCCAGCCGTTCTGGGATGCTTCAACTGCCAGGTCGGAATATTTGTTTTGTTTTCTCTCATAAGCCTCTTCAACCCCATCTTCCCATGGTACTGTTAATTCCACAACATATACCAGCTTTGTTGATGGAGACCACAGGACCATGTCTGGCCGGAGTGTTGTAGCCACTATTTCTGGGGGAAACACAAGCTTCTTATCAAGGTCCACTTCCAATTTCCAATCCCGCGCTGACTGCAGGATGCTTGCATCCTTAGGTGTTATACTATGCTCTTGATATTGGCCAGCTGGTACGAAATTTGTGAAGTTGACCTGTCTTGCCGATGTTTGTGGGAGATTGTTTGTGGTGGTTCGCTTTTGTTCCAGTATTGATGCCAGCTCTCTGAGTACTTGGTTATGCCGCCAAGTATAGCGCCCTTGGGTGAGACTTGTAGTGCACCCTGATAGAATGTGCCTTAGGGATGCAGGTACTTGACACAGGGAACAGGCGGGATCTTCTCCATACCACTCTTTCAGATTTTGGGGGGAGGGTAGCAGGTCGTATGTGGCTCTGATGACAAAACTCAGCCGCGCTCCCTCCATCTGCCAGATGTCACGCCAGCTGAGCTTTTTCTTCTCCAGACCCTCCCAATTGGTCCATCTCCCTTGCTTGGCCATTGAGACGGCTTTTGCATGTCGCTCTCCCTCCTCTTGTCTCCTGACTTCTTCTACCACTAGCTGTCTCTTCTGCACTGATGTTGCTTTATGCCACAGAACAGCTTTTGGGATAAGTCCGAACCCTGCCCTCCCATGCTGTACTTGTCCAACCACATCTCTGAACTGAAGCGCAGACTTTGCACTCTGAACAGCTTCTGATGGAGTCCACTTCCTTCCAGCTACCACCCGGGGGGCCGCTGTTCGAATGACTGCATCCTCAGATTCAGTTAGGGTCATGACGAGCCTTGCTTTGGTGCATTTGAACTCTTCCACGAGCCCTGTGATTGGTAATTCCAACTTGCCATGTCCATAAAGTCCGACGGAACTTAAACAACGTGGAATTCCAAGCCACTGCTTTAGCTGTGTGCTTATCAGCCGTTCCAACTTTTCAACCTTAGAGATGGGGATCTCATACACAGTTAACGGCCACAAGAGTCTTGGGAGTATGCCAAACTGAAAGCACCATAACTTGAGTTTCCCTGGCAACAAGGTCTTGTTGATGCGCTCCATATACATGCTGGTATCATTTTTTAGTTGTTCAAACTGCTCGGTGTCTTTGAGCTTCGCATCATACCATCTCCCCAAGCTCTTTACTGGCATTTCTGAGACAGTTGGGACAGGTGTTCCGCCGACGTGAAATCTCTGGTCTGTAACTTGGCCTTTCACTATGGAGATGCTTCTGCACTTATTGGGCTTTAACTTCATCCTCGCCCATGTTATATTTTGATGAAGTTTTTCCAGCAATCTCTTGGTGCAGGGGACAGTTGTTGTGAGTGTTGTTAGATCGTCCATATAGGCTCGAATTGGTGGTAACCTCTGATTAAATTGTAGTCGTTCTCCTCCCACGACCCATTTCGAGGCTCTAATAATGATCTCCATTGCCATCGTGAAGGCCAATGGGGAGATGGTACACCCCGCCATGATGCCTACTTCCAGTGGTTGCCAACTTGTGGTGAAGCCTGACGTTGTAATGCAAAACTGTAGATCCTGGAAGTAGTGTTTCACTAAATTTGTGATTATAGTCGGCACCTGGAAGAACTCAAAGGCAGCCCACAGAATTGAATGAGGGACTGACCCATAGGCATTGGCCAGATCAAGGAACAAGACATGGAGATCTTTCCCTTCTTTCTTTGCAGTCTGAATTTGATGCCATATGATGCTGTTATGTTCCAGGCATCCCGAAAAGCCTGAAATGCCAGCCTTTTGAATTGATGTGTCAATAAAGTGGTTTTGTTTTAAATACTGTGTCAGTCGCTGTGCCAACACACTGAAAAAGATCTTGCCTTCAATGTTCAGAAGGTTTATCTGGCGGAACTGTTCAATGGTCGTTGAGTTCTTTTCTTTTGGGATGAACACCCCTCCCGCTCTTCGCCAGGCTTTCGGGATAATTTGCTTTTCCCACGCCACTTTCATGTTTTTCCACAGGATTTTCAAAACATCTGGAGCGTTCTTGTAGACACTATACGGTACGCCGTTAGGGCCTGGTGCAGATGCCGATCTTGCCTTTTTCACTGCCTGCTTCACCTCACTCAGCTTGGGAGGGCTGATATCAAACTGATGTTGTGGTGGTGATATTGGAGGGATGTCAGTGGGGACAACGATAGGTTCATCTTTTTTCTCATCAGTATAGATGATTCTCAGATGCTCTTCAACCTGGTCTTTTGACGTTTTCAGGGATCCACTCTTCTCCTTTATGAATATGCCTTTCACAAATTTAAAAGGGTCTTTGTAGAAATCGGTTCTGGCTTTTTCCTTCTTGTTCCGGCGCATCCGTAGGCTTTCTGCTCGACGGAGTTTTGAGAGTCTGTGCTTTAGGTCCTCTTGAAGGAAATTTATGCCTTCCCTTTCTTCTACTGTCGCCGTTCTCCACAATTTTCTTAGCCGTCGCTTCTCTTTCACCAGTTGTTGGATTTCTTTCAGCCGACGGGACTTGGGGGCGGGAAGCACGTCTTTCTTTCTGACTTGCTCCTTCACTCCACAATTTTCCTCTCCATAGCTGTAGATAAGGTCGCCCATCTTCTCCAGCTTCTTCTCGGCTGATCCTCTGATGTTACTTAGGATAAGGCTTAAGTCTGTGTTGATGGTTTCCCACTCCTTGCTGTTAGACTTCGGCCATTTGACCAACGGCATTTGACCAATACTTCTTTTAAACAAAAAATAAAAAGTATATTTTCAGTCTACTTTTTATACTTCTCAGAAGTATACTTTATGTAGCCTACTTCTCAGAAATATATTTAACATTGCACTTAAGTATACTTGACTTATGCTGACAGAAAGATCTAAGTATATTTGGCCCACTTGTACCTATCTTTTGATCGAGATATACTTAAAAGTATAATTAAGTATAAGTATCTAAGTATACTTGGCTTGTAGTTGTGTTTAATCTTTTGATTGCGTAGCCTATTACATATTTTACATACTGTCTTATAAACTTGTTTGAAAATATTGATTTATAAAGAAAACAGATATGTTCCTAATTATGATTATCTGAATTTTAGTTTAGGCTAGTCCACTGGTAGTGTACTTAGAGATTTAACTAGTTAAAGGTCCTCTATGCGATGTCAAGCGTTTTTTAGGCCAAAGCATTTTTTGTCACATACAGCAAACATCTCCTCACTATCCGCTAGCTGCCAGTCCCCTGAACACACTGTAAAAAAAATACGGTCTCTGTAGACAGCCCAGGCTCCACAAACAGCAACAAAAACAAACTGCGGCGACCCGCTCCACGAAACAAAACAAACAGTGTTCCAGCCTGGGGGTGGGGTTAGTGAGCGTACATGCGGGGTGTGGAGGAGAGAAGCATGAAGAGGAAAGTTATCATTTTAACTCTTTAAGTTTGATATGGCCGACACACGACCAAAGAGACGACGTTCTGATGAACAGATTGCAGAAATACAAAGAAGAGGGAAAAGGAGAAGGAACGCATGCCCGAAATTACACTGGAAAAGCCTTTGAAAGGTGGTGAGAACTCCACCGGCAGAAGGGCTTCCAATCCGACATTCAGGTAACGTTAGCTCAGTTTTTGCTGGACAGGTGGGTAAATCCAGTTTGGTTTTTCTAAATGGACTTTCATGTTCGCCTAACAAACACAAGGATATAATTAGCTAGAACAATGCAGTCAGCGCTAACTTTGGTGAATACAACATATAGGTTTCTAGCAGCTAGCTATCGATCTCTATTGTAAATAATCAAGCAAACTCACAGTAGGGCGACAGTTTGTGTGAATGATTGTTTTCACCAACTATTATGAAATTGAATGTTCATTCATAGCCTATTGACAACTTTGACTAAATTTGAAGCTAACGTTATCTTGCTATTATTGGATGGGAGCTAAAGTTATAACCTCAGGTGGCGAAACGTTTTATCGTGTTTTTCTGGTAATGTTTCTATTTTTTTTTGCATTATATGAAAAGTATTTATCTCACTTGGCGAAATTACACCTTGAAAGAAGTATCAGTAAAACTACAGGGGGAGGGGACGGGATGAGGAGGAGGGAAGGTCTAGCTAGCCTCCGTTTTGTTTGACAATACTTTGAACGTCAACAAGAAGTGACGTCACCCAGCATCGCTTTGAGCACCTTTAAAGCAACACTAAAGAACTTTTCCTCTTCGGTCACCCTACAGGTTGGAAGCGGAATTGTCCATTACCGCTGTTGTAAATAATTTAACCTACCGCAGCCTACTGTCGCACGCACGCTCCCTGTTTATCTAGCACCTGCTTTGGAATGAATGATGTCCACAGACAAGGTAGAATATTTTGCCTGATTTCATGAAAGTATGATGTATTGCGACATCAGAAACAAAGAAAAACTAAATAATGACTATTGTAACGACTATTGTAGTTTTCTTATGTCTCATTCGAACTACAGAAACACAACCCGTTCTGGCAAACTTACATAGTGTGGTTTTAGCAGATATAGGACCGCAAAGCAGAAAGAGTCAGAATCCATTGAACAGTATGTTACGGATTTGAGACTGAAAAGCCAGTCGTGTAATTTTGGAACGCTTTGTGACTCCATGATTTGAGATCAAATAGTAATTGAAGTCCAAGATAAAAGGGTGAGGATGCAATTGTTAAAAGAGACTGACCTCACATTAGAAAGGGCTATAACACAGGCTATATCTGTGTCCCGGCCTATCAATCTGCAACTAATACAAGTCCGTAACCAGCCTGTGGACCAGTCTAGCAGTCTGCAGTCAGCATAAATCAGCTACCAGTCTGTGTTCCGGCCCAGCAGTCTGCAGTCAGCACAATCCCGTTATCAGTCGGTGGACTATCTACGTGGTCTACAGTTAGCACAAGCCTGTTACCAGCCTATGTCTAGGCAATCCCGATTCTAGGTCATTTCTAAGCCAGAGCAGTCAAGGTACGGGTCTCTTTCCCGTCTTGGTTACGAACGTTTGGTGCAACTCACTAAAATACCACTTCAAGACTCAAACTCATTCTGATTTCAAACTCATTCAGATATTACAGTTTAATAAATTAAAATAAATAAAGTTGTCCTCCGAAGAGGGGGGGGATAGGGAAGAAGGAAAAAAAAAGAAAAGAAAGGGCTATAAAAATTTGCCAAGCGTCAGAATGTGCATTGGCACAACTAAAGTCTTTCAGTGACGAGAAGGAGACAGCAGAAGTGGATGCAGTTCGAAGTGCCACTGAAAGAGCTATGTCAAAGAAGAAAAAGAACAAGCCAAGAGAGCAGGGGTACAGCCGGACAGAGAAAAAATCCAGGCAATTGAGGAAATGCTGGAACACCTTGGGGTTAATAAACTACCTGAAGAAATTTGTTCCAAATCTGTCAGCAAATACAAGGTCATTAAGTAGCCTGTTGGAATCAAAAACTGAGTGGCAGTGGAAAAGGGAGCATGAAGAAGAGTGGTTGTGGTTATAGAGCAGTTTGACTAAAGAACCTGTTCTAAAATTCTACGACCAAGATAAGCCACTAAAAGTCTCTACAGATGCATCGAAATCGGGTTTAGTAGCCGTTTTACTCCAGCAACATGACACAGAGTGGTATCCAGTCGCATATGCATCCCGCACTCTGACATCTGCGGAAATAAACTATGCGCAAATAGAAAAAGAGACTCTAGGTGCAGTGTTTGGCTGTGAGAGATTTCATGAGTATTTGTATGGAAGACCAGTCATCCTAAAGACAGATCATAAGCCTCTCATAGCAATATCAAAGAAACCACTGGGAGAAGTGCCACCGGGCATACAAAGCTTCATCTACAGAAGTATGATCTGGCATTTGAATTTAAACCTGGCAAGCACTTAAAGGTACAGTGTGTGATTTTTAGCGACATCTAGCGGTTCGGTTGCGAGTTTGCACTAAGGGCTCAGCCCACTGCTCACCCCTCCCTTTCGAAGAAGCTACTGTGGCTAAAACGGGACAAACATATCGTCGTCTGAGACAGCAGAGAATAGCCAGAGTAAGCCAAGAGTGTGTAACATTGTCACTGTTTCTGTACCACAGTCCATTATAAACCACATCATGGATAACGTTTACAAAGCCATAGTCAGGTGAGGATCAAGGGTCTTAATACATAATATAATAATAGTAATCAGCCTATTGTCTAAACCCATAATACAGCAAGGGAGAAGAACCACATTAAACTATGCAACTATATATTTTTTTCTAACAGGGTAGTACAAGTTTAGCTGGCTAAATATGAGCTGTTACTGTGGCTGAACAGGTTAAAGCGTAAAGCCTTGTTTATACTCGACGCGTCCGCATGAGCCCAAAGGTGCGCGCGGCAAAAATGACATGATTGTAACAGCGCGCGCGCCTCCGCATCCCCTAGACACAATTTACTACACACAATAGGCTTTTTTTCTCTGATTTTGAAAACTCTTCGCGATCGAATTAAAATGCTTCCAAGATCGACGGGTTGGTGATTCCTGTAATGTAACTGTTTTATGGTCAATGTCAAGAGTACTAATCAGCTGTCTCACGAACGTAACCAGCACATTTATCCCCACATAGCAAAGCCATAACACAGCGAGGGAGAAGAACTAAGTTACATGAAACAATCCAACTACATATTTTACACCACTGACAAGGGAAAAGTCACTACTCACGGTGTTTATGGCTAGCTTCTAGGTTTCTGCGGCTTCTCTTTCAAGGTAGTGACGAAACGCGCTCTGTAGCGCTTTTTGTTTGCGTTCGGCTACGGTAGAAACATGACGTCACAATATGTCGACCTACATAGAAGGGGGTGCCCGCGGTTATGTAGATATAAATGTCTCATTCTAAGGTAATAAAAACATTACGGGTTATTAAGTAAGTTCTTTATACACCACTGAAAACATAGTTATGGATGTCATTTTGCATTTCTGTTAATAGATACTCAAATTTTTTACTGATTGCACCTTTAATAGTGCCAGACACCCTGAGCGGGGCTAGCATGTGTAATAACACAAGCACTACAGAAGAAGAGGTGCAGATTCATGTGGACTCTATCAAAGCACAGATTCCAGTGTCAACTAGCAAAGTGGACTGATATAGCCAATGAAACAATGAAAGATGAACATTTGAGGAGGGTGATAGAAATAATTCACATGGCGGGGGAAGGAGTGTTGGATAACCCATACCAACACTTTAAAGATGAACTGTCGGTGCTAGATGGAGTTCTGCTAAAAGGAACCAAAATTGTTGTGCCTATCTCCATGAGAAAACAAATGTTAAAACTTGTTCATGAGGGACACTTGGGAATGGAAAAAGAGGTGTAAGAGGTGGGCAAGAGAGGTACTGTATTGGCCGGGAATGCATAGAGACATAGTGACATTATAGTGCAGCAATGTGACGTATGCCAACGGCACAGATATCAGCAACCAAAAGAGCCCATGAAATCACATGACAAACCAGTGGAACCATGGAGAAAGATTGGAATGGATTTATTTCAACTGAAGGGCAAAGACTACTTGTTGCTCATGGACTATCATTCCAATTACCCAGAATTTGTGAGGCTGTCAAACACAACAGCAGAGCAAGTGATTGTGCAAACAAAAGCCATATTTGCACGTCACGGTATTCCAATAACTGTAATAAGCGACAATGGACCACAATTCAAAAGTCAGAGCTTTAAGGACTTTGCAAAAAATTATGGCTTTGATAATTTAACATCAAGTCCCCTTTACCCGCAATCCAATGGCTTAGCGGAGAAAGGAGTGCAGATGAAACGCCTACTAAAAAAAAGCGCAGAGACAGGTGAAGATCCATACCTGGCTGTTCTTAACTACAGAGCATCACTGTTGGAGAATGGCCTTTCACCGGCGGAAATGTTCATGAATAGGAAACTGCGGATGAAGCTTTCATCAGCGAAGCATCACAAGGTACAGAGTACACGGAATTTTGCGAATGAGAGGCAGGTGAGGCATAACAACAGAACAGCCAAACAGCTGAGTCCACTAGCTCAGGAAGAAATGGTGCGGGTGAGATGTGATGGACAGTGGGGGCCGCTGGCCAAAGTGGTAAAAGAGACTACACCCAGGTCATACGAGGTGTTGACAGATGCATGGAAAGATAATGAGGCGGAACAGAAGACACCTGCTCAAAGTGCCTCAGAGAGACATAAGAATCAAGGAAAGTGACTCAAATGACCTGGAAATCTCAAAGCAATGTGAACAATCAAAATTGCAAGGCAAGCTATCATAGACTGATAAAGAGAAAGATGGTGAGACTCAGACAGAACGTCCAAAAAGACAAATTAAAAGACCTCAAAGACTGATAGAAGAAATGTGAAGTTGTGTTCAGATAACAGATAAAGTTTTTTTGTAAAACCAGGGTAAGCAGAGTTTATGCTTAGAGATTATGTTCAGATAAAGTTTCAAATTTAAGTGGAGACAACTAAGAATTGTAAATAGTGGAATATAAAGAGTTATTTGTGGAGATCTAAATAACTATCAACCAAGACCAAAGTCAGGATCTTCAATACCAATGTAAAAGCAGTTCTTCTATATGGAGCAGAAACTTGGAAAACGTACTCGGTTACTAACGTAACCTCGGTTCTCTCTAGAGAGGGAACGAGTATTGCGTAAGTTTAGCTAACGCTACGGGAAAGATTAATCTTCTCGAGATATTGAAGCCAAAAAATTATCCTTAATTTTGTATTCATTGTCAACGCAGTGCAGCAGCTAGCAGACCTAGAGCAGGCAGTCTTGCGTGCTCATTGGCTGCCCTGCAGGCATCTGCTGCAGCCTACAGTGAGCCCCGCGCGACATCACGCCCAATGAAGGGCGCCCGCGCCTTCATATCGTCATAGCCCGCCAGAATGGCCGTGGCTTAGCGTATAAAAGAAGGGGCTGTAGGCTGAATTCCCTGGTTTTCGTCGACTGAAGCGAAGTCGCTCGTGGCGCGAGCACGGCCGGTTACTCAATACTCGTTCCCTCTCTAGAGAGAACCGAGGTTACGTTAGTAACTGAGTACGTTCTCTTACGAGAGGTTCTCTCGTATTGCGTAAGTTTAGCTTACGCTACGGGAACTTTTTGTCAACGCCGTGCGCGCCAAGCAACCACCCATGAGTCGCCGAGGTTTCTCCGGGAACCCAATAAGTGGAAAAAATAAGGTGGCCAGCCACGCGGGCCATCACTTGTACATAAGCACAAATAGGGAATACAGAGCAGAGCACTGGTCTGTATAAGCATATAGCACATCCCTACTAGTGCAGCTCAACCAGGAGAGCTGAGTCACGTGAGAGTGGTCTGAGCATGATATATCTGGGCAGAACGCACAACTCGCTTAGACTGACAGAAGTTTAGCCTGCAGGGCGGGAACTTCTAGGTTATAGAACCTGACAAAGGTAGACGGGGAGCTCCAGCCCGCCGCTACGCATATGTCGTGGATAGAAATCCCGCTGGACCACGCCCACGATGAGGCCATGCCTCTAGTGGAATGAGCCCTAATGCCCAGAGGGCATTGCAGACCTTTTGACGCATAAGCGGCCGCTATGGTGTCCACTATCCATCTGGACAGAGTCTGTTTCGAGGCAGCGAGACCTTTGGAGCGCCCACCAAATGAAACAAACAGCTGCTCCGTGCGCCTGAAAGAGGCGGAGCGCGTAGTGTAAAACCTCAGCGCCCTGACCGGGTAAAGGAGAATCACGTCTGTCTCACTGTCTGACGCTGACAGAGCCGACAGTGAAATGACTTGCACTCTGAAAGGAGTGCCCATCACTTTTGGAACATAGCCATGTCTAGGTGTGAGGATGACTTTAGAGTCATTCGGCCCGAACTCAAGACATGTCGCGCTGATTGACAGGTTATAGCAGGTCCCCCACACGTTTGACTGACGACAGCGCGGTCAGAAAAACGTTTTTTAGTGATAGGTATTTTAACTCCACGGAGTCTAGTGGCTCAAATGGGAAGGCTTTCAGGGCCTCGAGGACCAAGGAAAGATCCCACATAGGAACCGACGGGGGGCGCGGCGGATTCATCCTTCTAGCTCCCTTAACCCTCTGGGGTCGGCAATCACGCCGGCGTGATTTGCTCACTTTTTTTCTTATCAGTGCAAAACAAACTCAAAATACTTTGTTGATTTTGATCTTACATATAAGTGTTACACATCATTCAATACTGTTAAATGTCTTCTTTTTTTGTGTACACTCTTATTATCATCAAAACCTTGTGTTTTTGTAAAATAAATAAAATAAACAGGGTGCGCTTTCAGCTCACACTGTCTCCGCAAAAATCTTTCTGAAACGCGTCCGAAAAATGAACTGTAACTCAATAAATAGGCTACTTGTCACAGAGACACGAAAGCTCTTTATGAAGCTGAAATTCTCTTCTTTTAAACGAAGTAATTTATATAAAAAAGCAACTATTCTCAGTTGATGTAATCTGTATGAAAAGAGAGAGATGTCGGTCTTTTTCCTTTCACCTAATTATAGCGTATGACGTGTTAATGTGACCACGCCCACTGAGAGCGCGCGCTATTCAAACGTTAATGTTGAGGCAAGCCATGAAAACGCCCACATCAGGACGCGCTAACCTTTATCTCGTCTTGCTGCGCAGTGAGGAATAATTCCTGGAAAAGTTAACTCAGTTACCTGTTTCATTTCGAGGAGCAATTCAGCTGATGTAGTAAGTCATTTATTCTTAAGTGCTTTGTTCTAATCGCGTTATTGAATAGTGTCTGTAAACTTCACAAAGACTGTTTAAATATTAAATGCGTGTCTGTGTGCGAATGAATGGACGAATTCCCAGACGTGCGCGCGCTGTGCGTTCATTCACTCTCGCTCCTACATTAGTAAGACTACTGAGATTTGTTCTAATCGCAATATAGAATAGTGTAACAACCGCACGATATTCAGGAGAGGCAGAGACCAGCACACTAGGATGGCAGGTTAACACAACTCTTTATTAATGGTTAAAAACACAATACCATCTCATAAAAACACATTACCCCCCTTGCTCAGTATATTGGTCCACGAGCAGCGAGCTCACGTCCTGGCGAGAAGGATACACAGGGAATCTCCATTCAGTCCATTGGCCCGCATGCAGACTGGCTCACGTCCAGCAAAGGATACACAGGAGTCTTTTGATTGCATCACTCGACAGGCAGAAGCAGTTTCTCCAGTCTCTCTGTTGCTTACAATTATCACTTACATCGATTAGGAGCTCTCCTAGCCCGAAGTCGCGTCCCTGACTATCTAGCACATTTACCCCCAATGACTGTCTATCTTCACCGCCGGAGATACTAATTATCCCGAGTGTTTCCCCACAAGTGAGAGCTCCCCCAAACCTCTCACAAGCAGTACTCAAAACATCCTTAAATAATCATCAACTCCTCCCACATCAGCTGTCCTCTTTAATTTAATTACGCAACACTCATTCACCCAGACCAGGGGGGCGTGCACATCAATCCCACCCAAACTCCAATCACCTCCCCATTCATTACACTACCCCCCTCCCAGGCGAAAAGGACTCGTCCTCGAGTCAAGCAGATAAATCATAATCCAACAACCGGGCCGGTACCCTCCTAGCCCGCGACAACCGTCCTTCAGCAAATCCGTTATTTGTCCCAGACCAGGACTCGCGGCACACAGATTCGATAGGTACAGCCACACATGAGCTGTCACCAGAAAGGGCTGCAGCCACATCCACTGTAGGGGCAGGCAACAGGGTGGAAACAGAAGGCATTGCAGCATCCAGCACAAAGTCAGGAGATAGAACAGCATCAGAAAATAGTGCAGGGTCAGGGTGCAGTGTAGAATCAGCCAGTAGTGCAGGGTCAGGGTGCAGTGTAGAATCAGCCAGTAGTGCAGGGTCAGGGTGCAGTGTAGAATCAGCCAGCAGTGCAGGGTCAGGATGCAGTGTACTCCTTTCACCATCCACAGGCGACATTCGATCCCCCCCAACACTCTGCAATTCCGGCCTTCCTGCAAATATATTAGAAACATACGGCTTAAGACGATTAAAATGCACAACTCGCTCATGCCCCTTTTCTTTTGGGGCTATTCGATACATGACCTCCGTAACCCGCTCAATGACAACAAACGGCCCCACAAAATGCCTTTGTAACTTCGGACACAGCCCCCACTTACGCACCTTATTTTTCACCCACACCAATTCTCCTTCTGTATAAAACTGGTGGGAAACTTTTACATCAAAACATCGTTTCTGCCTCCCTGATGCTTTCAATTGATGAGCTTTTACAGCCTCTACTACCGAAGACAAGCTTTCAGCTACTTTCTCCACATAATCATTTGCCGAATCAAAACGTTCTGTCTCCCCCACTCCCAACACAACATCCACCGACAAAACAATCTCTCGTCCAAACAGAACCTTAAATGGCGAAAACCCTGTAGTAGCATGTGTACTGCTCCTATAAGCCATCATAACATATGGCAGGAGCGTGTCCCAATTCTGCTGGTTACTATCCACAAAGACAGCATGGAAAGCAAAGTACGATTAAACCGCTCCACCATCCCGTTCGACTGCGGATGATAAGCTGTAGTTCTTGTTTTATGCATCTGCTGCAACCCACACAACTCTGTAAATAACTTTGATTCAAAGTTTCGACCTTGATCCGAATGAATACTGCGTGGGACCCCAAATCTACACACCCATTCCTGAACCAAAACTTTAGCTATGGACACTGCTTCCTGATTTGGAAGTGCGACCGCTTCTGTCCACTTTGAGAAATAATCCCCAATTACCAGGATATACTAATTCTTCTCTCCAGTTAAGGGTAAAGGGCCCAAGATATCTACAGCTACACGTATAAAAGGCCGAGAAACAAAAGAAGGCTGCAAAGGGGCACGAACGTTCAGCGCTGAAGATTTACGAGATGCACATTCCGTACATTCCCTACACCACTTCATTACATCCTCAAACCACCCAGGCCAATAGAACCGGTCTTTCACTTTCGCCTGCAGTTTTTGCACACCCAGATGACCACCCGTAGCCGAATCATGGAACATTTTCAAAACCTCTGGAACCATTACCTTCGGAAGGACCACCTGAATTTTTGATGCAGCATCTGTATTAAGGGGTGGTTTACGCACTAACCACCCTTGCTCAACCTCCAACTGATCCCACACGGGCGAAAACCCTCTCACTTCCGCTTTTGTCTGTGCTTCAACACGCCCCTCCTCCCCCCGCGACCACAGCTGTTCTACGATCTGTAAAACGGCATCGTTCTTCTGCGCCCCCACCAACTCATCCTCAATCTCCCCCGAAGGAGCCATTTCACATACAGCACAAACAGAAGCACTACCCTCCAAACGTGGATCTGAAAACCCTTCACACTTGGCATCAAATGATGGCAAGCGTGAAAGCGCATCCGCATTAACATGCTTTTTCCCAGGGCGGTGCACAATTTTATATTGAAAACTGGCCAGTTGTTCAATCCATCTAGCCAGCTGTCCTTCCAGCCCCTGAAAATTATGTAGCCACCTTAAGGAGCTATGGTCAGTACGCAATATAAATTCTTTCCCAAGCAAATAATGCTTGAAGTATTTAGTAAACTAAGCAACTCCTTTTTCGTGGTGGCATACCTACGTTCCTGTTTCGTTAAAGCTCGACTAGCATACGCCACAACCCGCTCCAAGCCATCCACCTCTTGTGACAAAACTGCACCAATGCCCATATCACTTGCATCAGTGTCTAAAATAAATGCCTTGTGTGGGTCGGGATACGCAAGAACTGGCGTTGTCACCAGGGCTGTTTTAAGCTGTAAAAACGCCCGCTGACACTCACCGTCCCATTTAAATTTTCGACCTTTCTCCGTGAGGCGATGTAATGGTCGCGCAATTTCAGCGAACCCCTCAATAAACCGCCGATAATAAGATGCCAACCCCACAAAACTCCGAACTTCAGTTTGATTCTTCGGCACAGGCCATTGTCTCACTGCATCTATTTTAACTGGGTCCGCTTGTATTCCATCAGCTGATATAACGTGCCCCAAATAACGGACCTGAGTGGCAAACAATGCGCATTTAGATGGTTTAACCTTCAGGTTCGCATGGCGTAATTTACCGAGGACCTCATCCAGCCGTTGTAGATGTTCCCCAAATGTTCTCCCAAAAACAATAATATCATCTAGATAAACAAGGCATGTGGTCCACTGTAAATCTGCCAACACCAAATCCATAAGGCGCTGGAATGTGCTTGGTGCGTTGCACAACCCGAAACTCAAAACATTGAATTCAAATAGCCCCTGTCGTGTTACAAATGCGGTCTTATGTTTATCTCTAGGATCCACCTCGACCTGCCAGTATCCACTGGCCAGGTCAAGAGTGGAAAACCACTGAGCATGGGCAAGGCTATCCAACGCATCATCAATACGCGGTAAGGGATACGCATCTTTCTGCGTTACATCATTCAGCCGCCTATAATCAACGCAACATTGAAGGGTCCCGTCTTTCTTCCGTACAGGGACCTCAGGCGCGCCCCACGGACTACACGACGGCTGTATAATTCCGTTTACCTGCATCTCCTTAATAATATGCTCTGTCACTTCATCTTGTAGATGAAGGGGAACACGGCGCGGGGGCAATTTAATAGGTCTGGCATCCTTCGTCTCGATCTGATGCGTAATTAATTGTGTCCGCCCTAAATCTGCATCATTTACACTAAAAACTGACAAATTCTTGCACAATAACTCGCGCACCGCGCGCGTTTCAGCCTCCCCAAAGCCCTTTTCATGCAAATTTAGCCGATCTATAAGCGTATCCACAGAGAATGTAGGCCTATTACGCATAGCCACGTCCCCTCCCTCTACCACAACATCAAAAAATAACTTACCCACTTTCATCCCACGCTTTAAAATATGTGTGTCATCAGTGAGATTAATTACACGTACGGGCAAAATACCCTGCTCCACCCTACACACTACCCTTGCCACCAAAAGGTCGCAATGGTTATAAAGGGAGGAAGACGGTTCTAACATGCCCTGTAAACTATCTGACGCTCCCTCCACCGCCCCTGTAATCAAAACTTCACTACGAGGTGGAACAGCTGTATCAACGTACACGGTCACGTCACAGGGCTGCATACCATTATTATTACCAAACAAGAGGGGAATCTGTTTTCCCATCAACCGACAGCTCTTTTGATCGAGATTAATAATAGCGCCATTTTTTAACAAAAAATCAGAGCCAAGCAGAATTTCCTGGGGCTCCAAATCTGCCACAAGAAACTCTGTAATGACAGCTAGGGAATCAAATTGACAGACCCAAAATCGCCATCCTCCCCCCATTGGCCACTCTAACCACACCCTCATGATGTTCAAGATGAGCCCCGCCATTCGTAATAATAAGCCACCTCTGCTTCGGTATTATTGAGACTTGGGCGCCTGTATCAACTAAAAGTTTGACGTCACACCCACCTAATTTAGCAGCAAGGTAAATTCCAGAATTGCCTTGGGCCGATGAAGCCAACTGAAAAAAATGATCTTGTATTGGGGCAGGCATTTGGCCTATAATGCCTGCCCCCTCCCGTTTCCCTGCACATAAGGGCAGTCTCTCCTAATATGCCGATTACATCCACATTCCCAACAATCGCCTCCTAAAAGTTGCACCTGCCTTTTCCCAACCCCACTAGTTGACGGTTCAACGATGCGATTTCTCATTAATGTAGGAACTGCCTCACAAAGTTGTTGTACAGATTTTTGCAACGTCTGAACTTCATTACGAAGCGCATCCACCACCTCCGTCAACGCATCTACCTTACTTTCTGCCGCAGAAATTTGTAAACCACGCACTCGAGCATCAAGTGTACTCGTACATTGTTCTAACCCTTTAATAAGTTCGAATTCACTTGCAATATTAATTGCTTCTTCTAGAGTGATAGGTTTAACACTGCGTAATTGAATACGAATCTCCCCATTTCCCACATGTGCAATAAAATGATCCCTAGCCAATAAATCCTGTGTATCTGCACCTACTGAAGAATATGCCTTAGTCACCAACCTCCTCAGCGCATTACCAAACTCACGTAACTTTTCGTTCAGCATGCGCTTGCGAGACGAGAAACTAACACGATTCCATTCTGCAGTTTCACATAGTTCAAAACATTTACCTAAAGCATCTTTCAATAAAACATAACTGCGTTTGGCTTCTAACGAAAGGCCACTATAAATATCTTGTGCACGGCCCGATAATAAAAGTGCCATAAATTTCAATTTCATTCCGTCATTCCAATTATTCACCACAGCTGCCATCTCAAACTGTTCCTTCCAATCAGACCATTCCCGACCCGTGCCGGTGAAGGTCTCCGGCATAAATACCGGACGTGCCATAGACACGTTTGATGATGCGGCTGTGGCTAAAGACGAAGGTGCAGTAACAGTTGCTGAGGTAGATGGGGTAGTCACTGACACATCCCGGTGCCCATCTCTGCCCTCCATCGTCCGGCCGTTTTATTATCGTTAGGGATTAACTCCCACCGCTGCCACCAGTGTAACAACCGCACGATTTTCAGGAGAGGCAGAGACCAGCACACTAGGATGGCAGGTTAACACAACTCTTTATTAATGGTTAAAAACACAATACCATCTCATAAAAACACATTACCCCCCTTGCTCAGTATATTGGTCCACGAGCAGCGAGCTCACGTCCTGGCGAGAAGGATACACAGGGAATCTCCATTCAGTCCATTGGCCCGCATGCAGACTGGCTCACGTCCAGCAAAGGATACCCAGGAGTCTTTCGATTGCGTCACTCGACAGGCAGAAGCAGTTTCTCCAGTCTCTCTGTTGCTTACAATTATCACTTACATCGATTAGGAGCTCTCCTAGCCCGAAGTCGCGTCCCTGACTATCTAGCACATTTACCCCCCACTGACTGTCTATCTTCACCGCCGGAGACAATAATTATCCCGAGCGGCCGTCTAGCGTTTCCCCACAAGTGAGAGCTCCCCCAAACCTCTCACAAGCAGTACTCAAAACATCCTTAAATAATCATCAACTCCTCCCACATCAGCTGTCCTCTTTAATTTAATTACGCAACACTCATTCATCCAGACCAAGGGGGCGTGCACATCAATCCCACCCAAACTCCAATCACCTCCCCATTCATTACAATAGTATCTGTAAAACCAAAAAGACTGTTTAAATATGAATCGGGTGTCTGGGTGTGTGAACGAACGAACGCACAGATGCATAGCCTACTTTTACAGACGAAATAGATTAGAAAGTTTTTACTATAGAATAGACATCAAATAAGCTTTAGTTAGACAGTTTCTGCTCATATGTTAAATATATAGTAGCCTATGTTTTGTAAAAAATAAACTAATCAACTGTTATCCAATGCAAGCTTATAATACTTTATATGGAAAAAAAATTCTTTTCAAGATGTTTCCAACTCTAACTTTGAACCAATTCTATACAATGACCCATATAACCTATTTGACCAGGATTTGTTTCCAGGTATGACTAAAAATGGGTTTTTGACTTTCATTTATATTTTGATTATATATATATATGAAGAGTTCAGATGCAAAAGCCTCTTGTGCCATTTGAAATTTTCTTCTAGAATGATAATTTTTATCAAGCTTGTACATTTTAAGTTCAGTAATTTCACTTAAATGACAATTATTAAGTAATCTTCATTGCCATTTAAGTGAAATTACTGAACTTAAATATACAAGCTTGATAAAAATTATCATTCTAGAAGAAAATTTCAAATGGCACTTAGAGGCTTTTGCATCTGAACTCTTCATATATATAAATATATATATATTAGGGCTGTCAGTTAAACGCGTTATTAACAGCGTTAACGCAAACCCGGCCATTTTAACGGCGTTAATTTTTTTAACGCGTGATTAACGGTCTTTTTGGCCTAGCAAACTTTGTAGTTTTTTTTCACATGCTTTTGCAACAGGACGCGCGGCGCTGCGCTATGAAACCCATTCATTTCAATGGCTTGCGCCGCGCGAGGACGTTTTGAAAGCGCAAGCGGATCTAGCTAGACCGGAAACAAAACAACAGGCACGCCGCACACACTTGTTTGGGCTTGCGAGCCGGATGCGCGAGCGCGAATCTCTCTGCTCGCGCGCGGAATATAATGTGCCGAGCACGAATCTCTCTGCTCGAATCGCGCGCTCTCAGATACACGCTGCTCTCAGATACACGCTGCTCTTGTAAGAATTTTCTCTGGGCTCGCTCAGAGAATATGTACCTGCACTTAAAACGTGTTCAGTGCAATCGCGAATCTCTCCTCTTCCCCAGCTAACAATTTTAGGTTATAAGAACGTTTTCATAACGTTCCCATTAAGTTTTAAAAACGTTATTTCTGAATGTTATAGGAACGTTCAAAACGTCCAGTTTTGAGTGGATGACGAGCGCGAGACGCCGAAATGGATGCCAATAAGATTCTGAATGGAAAGTTTACTTTTAAAAAGTTGCCAAATGGTTCCATTGACAAGACCAAAGTGATCTGTGTGTTTTGTCGTTGTGAACTGATCATCATCGCAGCACCTCCAGTCTGAATACCACTTGATGATGGCCAAGCACCAACACACACACGCACAAACACACAATCACACACAGCTGATGCGAATTCTCCGCCCCCTCATCAATATCAGGACCTAGCCAGTATTTCTTTCACCCTTTTATTGATGGACAGTGTTACATTGTGTGAGAGATTATTTGCTCTAAGTGTGAATGTTTTAGTGTGAAATTGTGCAAATGTTTTTTATTGAAAACAATATTGGTATATACTGTTCCGATCCACTTTTCCATGTTGATAAGAGCATTAAAATGAGAAAAAAAGAATGGGACAAAAAGAAATCAAGAGACATTTAGAATAGATAAAAATGTGCGATTAAATGCGATTAATCGCGAGTTAACTATGACATTAATGCGATTAATCGCGATTAAATATTTTAATCGTTTGACAGCACTAATATATATATATATATATATATATATATATATATATATATATATATATATATATATATATATATGTATGTATGTATGTATGTATGTATGTATGTATGTATGTTGTCCTTTCAATTTTCCCTTGTGTGACACCTGAATGAAAGGCTCATTATTATGCGGGTCAGGTGAGAATCACCTAATTATTCATGATGGGGCTTGGACTGTTCAAGCCCATTCGCATATTGCCTTGGCAAACAAAAAAAAGTTTTTCACAATAAAACCCAATTCACAGTTTTATGTGAATGATTAGGCAGGATGTTTTTCAGATCATTTTGAAGAAAAAACACTAGGCAACAACATCCATTAGTCAAAAGTCTTGTGGACACATATTTATTATGTGTTTTGTAGCCTTATTTCAGAAACTTTCATTTTTATTTTTTTCAATAACCACGCATAAACAATATTCTCTCAAATATACAAACATGTACGTACATATTATATCACATATTATCGTAGCCCTGTTTGTGCTAAATATAGTGTAATTTCACCTGTGCCATTAATATGTTTATAAGCAACTGAAAAAAACACAAATGTCACAGCATGCCAGAACATCTCAAGGACCCCAAAAACACCTCAGACCCCAGAGGGTTAAGGAAGCGGATGACCAGCTCATGTCTTCCCAGTGACTGGCCGTGCGTCGATTCTGCGAACGCCGCCACGCCGCCACATAAACTTTGAGCGTGGATGGGGACCTCCCTTTATCTATCAGCTCTTGTAGGAAAGTGAGCAGATGCGCAACCTCGCACGTCCGCGGGTCCAGATCTCTGTTGGTGCACCATTTGGAGAATACCGACCATTTAGACGCATAGAGCCTTCTCGTGGAAGGAGCTCTAGACTGCGTGATCGTGTTCATCACTCTTTCTGGCAGGGCAACGAGTACCCGTTGATCAACCATGTGTGCAGAGACCAGCGCTCTGGATGGGGATGCCAGATCGAGCCGCAAGCCTGAGAGAGGAGATCTGCCCTCACCGGAATCGGCCACGGAGCTGCATGTGACAGCCGTGCTAGTTCCGGGAACCAATTCTGATTCTCCCAATGCGGAGCTATGAGGAGCACCGAATGGGGCGTTTCCCTGATTCTCTTGAGCACCTGTGGTAACAGGGAGACCGGAGGGAAAGCATACAGTGGGAGGCTGGGCCAGACCTGGGCCAGCACGTCCTCGTTCTTCGAAAAGAACATCGGGCAATGAGCGTTGTCTTTTGACGCAAATAGGTCGACTTGCGCTCTGCCTAATAGGCGCCACAGTTTCTGGACTGTTTGGGGGTGCAGGGACCATGCCCCTGGGGGAACGTTGTCCCTGGACAGTTTGTCTGGGCCGTCGTTCAAATGGCCAGGCATATGCGCCGCCCTCAGCGAGCGCAGGTGCATCTGGGACCAAATAAGGATGCGTTCCGTCAGATTACAGAGGTTTCTGGATCTGACACCGCCCTGAAGGTTTACATAGGAAACCACAGACATGTTGTCCGAGCGGACGAGAACTTGTTGGTCCTGTATGAACAGGAGGAAGCGCTTCAGCGCGTTCTCGACCGCTATCATTTCCAGACAGTTTATGTGAAAACACTTCTCTTAGTCTGACCACTGGCCAAAGGCCGGTCTGCCTTCGAACAGCGCGCCCCAACCCGAGTTGGACGCGTCTGTCGAAATGACTTTCCGATAAGAGATGGTTCCCATCATCACTCCCTGCTGGTACCAGTCGGCTACTAACCAGGGCTGCAGAGCCGCTATGCAGGTCTGAGTCACTCTGATTCTCTGGCCGGCGAGGCTCGGCGAGACGCGCGAGCATTCAACCAGCGCTGGAGCGGGCGCATGCGCAGTAGGCCCAGCTGGAGCACCGCTGCCGCTGAAGCCATATAGCCCAGCATCCTTTGAAAGGTTTTCAAAGGGAGAAAGCTGCCCTTCTGGAAAGACGCGGCTAGGCGGCGAACACGGCGCGCACGCTGTGTCGCCAAACGAGCCGTCATGGCCACAGAATTCAGTTCTATTCCTAAAAAGGAAATTGACTGACTGACCATTAATGAGCTCTTGGTCCAGTTGACCGTGAGACCCAAGCTTTCCAGGTGACTGAGAAGCACTGTTCTGTGAGATAACAGTTCCGTCTCTGACTGTGCCAATATCAGCCAATCGTCCAGATAGTTCATTATTCGCAGCCCCTGAGTCCTCAGGGGGGCGAGCGCCGCGTCCATGCACTTCGTAAATGTACGGGGTGCTAGAGACAGACCGAACGGCAGGACGGTGTATTGATATACCTGACCGTCGAAGGCGAATCTCAAAAATTGCCTGTGACGGGGTAATATCTGAAAATAGGCATCCTTCAGATCTAGAGAAATAAACCAGTCCCTCGGGCGAACGTGCGCGAGGATTTTTCTGGTCGTAAGCTTTTTGAATGGTCTTTTTGCAAGCACCTTGTTCAAATGTCTCAGATCTAGGATGGGTCTGAAAGCTCTGTCCTTCTTGGGTACGAGAAAATATCGGCTGTAAAAGCTTGACTCGCTCAGAGAAGGCGGTACTTTTTCTATAGCCCCTTTGCACAGCAGTTTTGCTATTTCTGCGTGAAGTAGGTGTGCTACTTCCGCGTTCACTATCGTCGCGGTCCGGGCTCGAAAGTGCGGGGGACGGCGAATGAATTGAAGTGTATAGCCCTGCTATATTGTGCTCAGAACCCATTCTGAAATCCCTGGGATAGTTTCCCACGCAGCTATGTGAGCCGCTAGGGGGCGAATGGCCTCCGGGTTCAGATCGCCGCCATTTGCGGGCTTGTGAAACTGTGCGATCTCGGTTCTGGGCAATGGCTGCTCGCTGAAAACCGAGATTGTCTGATTTATATGAGGTGTTCCAATCATCAGAGCCGGATTAACGCAAAGGCAAACTAGGCACGTGCCTAGGGCCCGATTGGCGGGATGGGGCCCAGACAGAGGGACAAAAATAAAAAAATGTACAAATGTCCTATCTCGTTCAGGCGGCGATAATACACTCGCATTTCGGAGTCGGGATAGACGGAATTGTCATTTGCATGGGCCAGCATTGCATCGTGAGGATCTACAGTTTACCATTTGCACGTCTTAATTCTTACCAGTTTAAACATTCACGCGATCTTGAACTATTCGGTAGGCAACTTGCGCGCTGTCTGAGAGATGTTTTTTTCTGCACACATACAAGCCGCCTCACAAGCTCGCGGGTAACAACGGTTATTTTTCGTGGATTATATCGCTTTAACAGTCAAAAACATGCGAAAATTATGTCAATTTCGGTCTTGGTGAGTATCCTCTAAACACAGTCGGTTATGTCTTCAATAAGCATACATCGCACGTGACCGTATAATGTTAGTGGCTACAGGATCTGTGCACGAGCTCTTGCAGTGACGGCAGCCATGGTCTGTCATTAATTTGGTTGTCAAAACAACAAAACATAGCTTTCGTTTTAAGGAATCAGGATTAATATCCTATGTATTTAATTTAGTTCTCAGTGTCACAGTGTTGTGTTATGTTCCCTGGTGTCCACTTGAGGTCCCCTTCCCCCACTGTTTCATTCTCATTAGGAACCACATTCCCCATAATCCCCATCTGCACTTATCACGGTTCATTACACTCAGCTGTTCCCTGTCATCATTTGTCCCAGCTGTTTCTTGTCTAGATCATTGGTGTCTGTGTATTTATACCCTGTCTGTCTTAGTGTTTGTCACGGAGTCCTTGTTTTATGTCCCACACTTCGGATGTTGGTTCTGTTTCTTGTTTCTCGGATTGCCTTTGTATGGATTTTGACCTTTGCCTGGACTGATTGTGAGTACGGATTACCCATTAAAATATACTGCACTTGGATCTACGTGTCTTGTGTGTGTTTCGTGACAGAAGGACTCCGTCACAAATGTATAGATCCAGCAGTTCGGGATTCCGTTACCCTCCTCCTATGAATGGGGGAGGAAGGGGACCACAGAGAGGAGGTTCGCAGACCGGGGAGGAAGCGCCCCGGTTAAACATCTTTGAATGTTTCGCTTTATGGGCCCGTCAAACTGAGGAAGCTGCGGCGGCAAAATCTCCAGTGACCACGTCCATTAGAGATGGTGAGTCGTTCGAGGGGACTCGTCTGGCCAAGTTCTCCGGAGCTCGGGGAGGCTGCAGGGGAGGAGGTGGGCGACAAATTCCACGTCATCGTCCTCCGCCTGGCCATGTTCCTGATCCGGAGCCGCTGGTCTGGTCCAGCACAAGACCTTCGCCACTGGTTCCGCCCCGCACAAATCCATCACCGCGGGTCTCATCTAGCACAAAGCCCTCACCACAAGTCCCGTCTAGCACAAGATCCTCGCCGCTGGTTCAGCCCAGCACAAGATCCTCTACGCTGGTTCCGCCTAGCACGAGGTCATCGCCGCTGGTCCCGTCCATCATAAAGCCCTCGCCACTGGTTCCGCCCAGCACAGGGCCATCATTGCGGGTTCGGTCCTGCACAAGGCCTCCGTCCTGCACAAAGCCCCCGCCGCTGGTTTCGTCCAGCCCAAGGTCTTCACCACTGGTCCCGCCCAGTCCAAAGTCCTCACCACTGGTCTCATCCAGTACTGAGCCTGCACCTCGCCATCAAGGACGGAGGAGGAGGAGAAGGACTTCTTACCTCCCCAACGCCCCGGTGGTCGTTCCCGAACAACCTGCTGCCCAGCCAGAGACTGTTCACGTCACGTCTGCCCAGCCAGAGACTGTTCACGTCACGTCTGCCCAGCCAGAGACTGTTCACGTCACGTCTGCCCAGCCAGAGACTGTTCATGTCACGTCTGCCCAGCCAGAGACTGTTCACGTCACGTCTGCCCAGCCAGAGACTGTTCACGTCACGTCTGCCCAGCCAGAGACTGTTCATGTCACGTCTGCCCAGCCAGAGACCGTTCACGTCACGTCTGCCCAGCCAGAGACTGTTCACGTCACGTCTGCCCAGCCAGAGACTGTTCACGTCACGTCTGCCCAGCCTGAGACTGTTCACGTCACGTCTGCCCAGCCAGAGATGGATCAGGAGAGACCCATTCTCGCAGCCGGGGGTATACTTATGGACTATTTGGAACGTATGGCTCGGATCCTGGACATGTCAGTATCTGCTGAGCCGGAGCCAGTGCCTGTCCCTGTTCCAGAGCCAGAGGCAGAGCCAGTGCCTGTTCCAGAGCTGGAGCCCATGTCGGTTCCGGACCCAGTGTTTGTGTCTGTGTTTGTGTCTGTTCTTGTATCTGTTTCAGTTCTTGTGGCTGTACCTGAGCCGGTGTCCGCTGTACCTGAGCCGGTGTCCGCTGTACCTGAGCCGCCGGTGTCCGCTGTACCTGAGCCGCCGGTGTCCGCTGTACCTGAGCCGGTGTCCGCTGTTCCTGGGCCGGAACCGGTGCCAGCTGTTCCTGGGCCGGAGCCGGTGCCAGCTGTTCCTGGGCCGGAGCCGGTGCCAGCTGTTCCTGGGCCGGAGCCGGTTCCTGCTGTTCCTGGGCCGGAGCCGGTGCCTGCTGTTCCTGGGCCGGAGCCGGTGCCTGCTGTTCCTGGGCCGGAGCCGGTGCCTGCTGTTCCTGGGCCGGAGCCGGTGCCTGCTGTTCCTGGGCCGGAGCCGGTGCCTGCTGTTCCTGGGCCGGAGCCGGTGCCTGCTGTTCCTGGGCCGGAGCCGGTGCCTGCTGTTCCTGGGCCGGAGCCGGTGCCTGCTGTTCCTGGGCCGGAGCCGGTGCCTGCTGTTCCTGGGCCGGAGCCGGTGCCTGCGGTTCCTGGGCCGGAGCCGGTGCCTGCTGTTCCTGGGCCGGAGCCGGTGACAGTGTCTGCTCCTGTGCCCTGGCCGCCCGAGGGGTCGTCTCCGCCCTGGCCGCCCGAGGGGTCGTCTCCGCCCTGGCCGCCCGAGGGGTCTTCACCGCCCTGGCCGCCCGAGGGGTCTTCACCGCCCTGGCCGCCCGAGGGGTCTTCACCGCCCTGGCCGCCCGAGGGGTCTTCACCGCCCTGGCCGCCCGAGGGGTCTTCACCGCCCTGGCCGCCCGAGGGGCCTTCACCGCCCTGGCCGCCCGAGGGGCCTTCACCGCCCTGGCCGCCCGAGGGGCCTTCACCGCCCTGGCCGCCCGAGGGGCCTTCACCGCCCTGGCCGCCCGAGGGGCCTTCACCGCCCTGGCCGCCCGAGGGGCCTTCACCGCCCTGGCCGCCCGAGGGGCCTTCACCGCCCTGGCCGCCCGAGGGGCTGTCTGCTTCGTCCTGGCCGCCCGATGAACTTTCTGTTTCACCCTGGCCGCCCGATGAACTTTCTGTTTCACCCTGGTTCCCGGTTAAACCCTCACCCCCTGTTTCTGTGCCCCTTCATGGACCTGGTCCCCCATCCCGCCCCTTGATCCTCCACCATTCCATCCCCCGCCTGGTCTCTTGTGTTGTTGATGTCTAGTCTTGGAGCGTCTGGTAGCCGCTCCGTAGAGGGGGGGTTATGTCACAGTGTTGTGTTATGTTCCCTGGTGTCCACTTGAGGTCCCCTTCCCCCACTGTGTCATTCTCATTAGGAACCACATTCCCCATAATCCCCATCTGCACTTATCACGGTTCATTACACTCAGCTGTTCCCTGTCATCATTTGTCCCAGCTGTTTCTTGTCTAGATCATTGGTGTCTGTGTATTTATACCCTGTCTGTCTTAGTGTTTGTCACGGAGTCCTTGTTTTATGTCCCACACTTCGGATGTTGGTTCTGTTTCTTGTTTCTCGGATTGCCTTTGTATGGATTTTGACCTTTGCCTGGACTGATTATGAGTACGGATTACCCATTAAAATACGGGGTAATATCTGAAAATAGGCATCCTTCAGATCTAGAGAAATAAACCAGTCCCTCGGGCGAACGTGCGCGAGGATTTTTCTGGTCGTAAGCATTTTGAATGGTCTTTTTGCAAGCACCTTGTTCAAATGTCTCAGATCTAGGATGGGTCTGAAAGCTCTGTCCTTCTTGGGTACGAGAAAATATCGGCTGTAAAAGCTTGACTCGCTCAGAGAAGGCGGTACTTTTTCTATAGCCCCTTTGCACAGCAGTTTTGCTATTTCTGCGTGAAGTAGGTGTGCTACTTCCGCGTTCACTATCGTCGCGGTCCGGGCTCGAAAGTGCGGGGGACGGCGAATGAATTGAAGTGTATAGCCCTGCTATATTGTGCTCAGAACCCATTCTGAAATCCCTGGGATAGTTTCCCACGCAGCTATGTGAGCCGCTAGGGGGCGAATGGCCTCCGGGTTCAGATCGCCGCCATTTGCGGGCTTGTGAAACTGAGCCGGAGCCGAAAGCGCGGCGCGCGCGATCTCGGTTCTGGGCAATGGCTGCTCGCTGAAAACCGAGATTGTCTGATTTATATGAGGTGTTCCAATCATCAGAGCCGGATTAACGCAAAGGCAAACTAGGCACGTGCCTAGGGCCCGATTGGCGGGATGGGGCCCAGACAGAGGGACAAAAATAAAAAAATGTACAAATGTCCTATCTCGTTTAGGCGGCGATAATACACTCGCATTTCGGAGTCGGGATAGACGGAATTGTCATTTGCATGGGCCAGCATTGCATCGTGAGGATCTACAGTTTACCATTTGCACGTCTTAATTCTTACCAGTTTAAACATTCACGCGATCTTGAACTATTCGGTAGGCAACTTGCGCGCTGTCTGAGAGATGTTTTTTTCTGCACACATACAAGCCGCCTCACAAGCTCGCGGGTAACAACGGTTATTTTTCGTGGATTATATCGCTTTAACAGTCAAAAACATGCGAAAATTATGTCAATTTCGGTCTTGGTGAGTATCCTCTAAACACAGTCGGTTATGTCTTCAATAAGCATACATCGCACGTGACCGTATAATGTTAGTGGCTACAGGATCTGTGCACGAGCTCTTGCAGTGACAGCAGCCATGGTCTGTCATTAATTTGGTTGTCAAAACAACAAAACATAGCTTTCGTTTTAAGGAATCAGGATTAATATCCTATGTATTTAATTTAGTTCTCAGTGTCACAGTGTTGTGTTATGTTCCCTGGTGTCCACTTGAGGTCCCCTTCCCCCACTGTTTCATTCTCATTAGGAACCACATTCCCCATAATCCCCATCTGCACTTATCACGGTTCATTACACTCAGCTGTTCCCTGTCATCATTTGTCCCAGCTGTTTCTTGTCTAGATCATTGGTGTCTGTGTATTTATACCCTGTCTGTCTTAGTGTTTGTCACGGAGTCCTTGTTTTATGTCCCACACTTCGGATGTTGGTTCTGTTTCTTGTTTCTCGGATTGCCTTTGTATGGATTTTGACCTTTGCCTGGACTGATTGTGAGTACGGATTACCCATTAAAATATACTGCACTTGGATCTACGTGTCTTGTGTGTGTTTCGTGACAGAAGGACTCCGTCACAAATGTATAGATCCAGCAGTTCGGGATTCCGTTACCCTCCTCCTATGAATGGGGGAGGAAGGGGACCACAGAGAGGAGGTTCGCAGACCGGGGAGGAAGCGCCCCGGTTAAACATCTTTGAATGTTTCGCTTTATGGGCCCGTCAAACTGAGGAAGCTGCGGCGGCAAAATCTCCAGTGACCACGTCCATTAGAGATGGTGAGTCGTTCGAGGGGACTCGTCTGGCCAAGTTCTCCGGAGCTCGGGGAGGCTGCAGGGGAGGAGGTGGGCGACAAATTCCACGTCATCGTCCTCCGCCTGGCCATGTTCCTGATCCGGAGCCGCTGGTCTGGTCCAGCACAAGACCTTCGCCACTGGTTCCGCCCCGCACAAATCCATCACCGCGGGTCTCATCTAGCACAAAGCCCTCACCACAAGTCCCGTCTAGCACAAGATCCTCGCCGCTGGTTCAGCCCAGCACAAGATCCTCTACGCTGGTTCCGCCTAGCACGAGGTCATCGCCGCTGGTCCCGTCCATCATAAAGCCCTCGCCACTGGTTCCGCCCAGCACAGGGCCATCATTGCGGGTTCGGTCCTGCACAAGGCCTCCGTCCTGCACAAAGCCCCCGCCGCTGGTTTCGTCCAGCCCAAGGTCTTCACCACTGGTCCCGCCCAGTCCAAAGTCCTCACCACTGGTCTCATCCAGTACTGAGCCTGCACCTCGCCATCAAGGACGGAGGAGGAGGAGAAGGACTTCTTACCTCCCCAACGCCCCGGTGGTCGTTCCCGAACAACCTGCTGCCCAGCCAGAGACTGTTCACGTCACGTCTGCCCAGCCAGAGACTGTTCACGTCACGTCTGCCCAGCCAGAGACTGTTCACGTCACGTCTGCCCAGCCAGAGACTGTTCATGTCACGTCTGCCCAGCCAGAGACTGTTCACGTCACGTCTGCCCAGCCAGAGACTGTTCACGTCACGTCTGCCCAGCCAGAGACTGTTCATGTCACGTCTGCCCAGCCAGAGACCGTTCACGTCACGTCTGCCCAGCCAGAGACCGTTCACGTCACGTCTGCCCAGCCAGAGACTGTTCACGTCACGTCTGCCCAGCCTGAGACTGTTCACGTCACGTCTGCCCAGCCAGAGATGGATCAGGAGAGACCCATTCTCGCAGCCGGGGGTATACTTATGGACTATTTGGAACGTATGGCTCGGATCCTGGACATGTCAGTATCTGCTGAGCCGGAGCCAGTGCCTGTCCCTGTTCCAGAGCCAGAGGCAGAGCCAGTGCCTGTTCCAGAGCTGGAGCCCATGTCGGTTCCGGACCCAGTGTTTGTGTCTGTGTTTGTGTCTGTTCTTGTATCTGTTTCAGTTCTTGTGGCTGTACCTGAGCCGGTGTCCGCTGTACCTGAGCCGGTGTCCGCTGTACCTGAGCCGCCGGTGTCCGCTGTACCTGAGCCGCCGGTGTCCGCTGTACCTGAGCCGGTGTCCGCTGTTCCTGGGCCGGAGCCGGTGCCAGCTGTTCCTGGGCCGGAGCCGGTGCCAGCTGTTCCTGGGCCGGAGCCGGTGCCAGCTGTTCCTGGGCCGGAGCCGGTGCCTGCGGTTCCTGGGCCGGAGCCGGTGCCTGCTGTTCCTGGGCCGGAGCCGGTGACAGTGTCTGCTCCTGTGCCCTGGCCGCCCGAGGGGTCGTCTCCGCCCTGGCCGCCCGAGGGGTCGTCTCCGCCCTGGCCGCCCGAGGGGTCTTCACCGCCCTGGCCGCCCGAGGGGTCTTCACCGCCCTGGCCGCCCGAGGGGTCTTCACCGCCCTGGCCGCCCGAGGGGCCTTCACCGCCCTGGCCGCCCGAGGGGCCTTCACCGCCCTGGCCGCCCGAGGGGCCTTCACCGCCCTGGCCGCCCGAGGGGCCTTCACCGCCCTGGCCGCCCGAGGGGCCTTCACCGCCCTGGCCGCCCGAGGGGCCTTCACCGCCCTGGCCGCCCGAGGGGCCTTCACCGCCCTGGCCGCCCGAGGGGCTGTCTGCTTCGTCCTGGCCGCCCGATGAACTTTCTGTTTCACCCTGGCCGCCCGATGAACTTTCTGTTTCACCCTGGTTCCCGGTTAAACCCTCACCCCCTGTTTCTGTGCCCCTTCATGGACCTGGTCCCCCATCCCGCCCCTTGATCCTCCACCATTCCATCCCCCGCCTGGTCTCTTGTGTTGTTGATGTCTAGTCTTGGAGCGTCTGGTAGCCGCTCCGTAGAGGGGGGGTTATGTCACAGTGTTGTGTTATGTTCCCTGGTGTCCACTTGAGGTCCCCTTCCCCCACTGTGTCATTCTCATTAGGAACCACATTCCCCATAATCCCCATCTGCACTTATCACGGTTCATTACACTCAGCTGTTCCCTGTCATCATTTGTCCCAGCTGTTTCTTGTCTAGATCATTGGTGTCTGTGTATTTATACCCTGTCTGTCTTAGTGTTTGTCACGGAGTCCTTGTTTTATGTCCCACACTTCGGATGTTGGTTCTGTTTCTTGTTTCTCGGATTGCCTTTGTATGGATTTTGACCTTTGCCTGGACTGATTATGAGTACGGATTACCCATTAAAATATACTGCACTTGGATCTACGTGTCTTGTGTGTGTGTCGTGACACTCAGGACTAAATCACTACCCAGTGTTATTTTGCATTTGATTAGGCCTACTTTATTCAGTCTCTGTAGTACTATTTCTGAATACTGATGTCAGACCTAAGCAAAAACTTTTCTCTTTATAGGTAGACGCTGTTAGACGGGTCTTTCTCCGTTATGGTACTCTCTGTCCCTGGCTCTTAGGACAATAACCACACTGCATGAATTTAAGTCTAAGTCACGGGGTGACAAATTTCATTCATTTCTCTGGACGGAACTAATGTTCTCTGGGTTTTGCCTCCCGCCGGACCCATAACAAAGGGACACCGGGCTAGTTCCGGGATAGCGCGAGCACCTCCGACACTGGGGTGATTAGCCAAAGATCGCTGACAGCTGGAGGTGGGAGAAGCAAGCCTTGTGATTGGGACACGGGAAGATAAAAAGAGAAAGCATAGATCAAACAGGGTGTTGGTTCTCCTTGGGATCGGTGTTTGTTGGAGGAAGAGTGAGCTGTGGTACAGATGTGGGGCTGCTAAACGGGCATGGTGTGGTGAATGGAGAGACACGTAGGCGGATTCAATGGGAAGGAGGTAGTCACGGAACGGAGGAACGTTTGTGAGAGGTAGTGAGCAACCTAACTGAATTTTCATCTCCCTCTCTTGCGACAGTGGGACTGTTGATGTAGAAGCCGGGCCAGGAGATGGGTAACGGCCTTATACCTGTGTAATTTTCCACTGAGTGCCATTTGTTGAGATGAAGTGATGTGATGCACTGTTTGCTGTTTGAAGTGTGAACCTAAACCCGCTGGATGTCCATGTCTTGCCCTAGTTTTCTATCTCCTCCCGACTGTATAAAGAGAGGCTAACATTGCTGTGTCCCACAGATTTCGAGGGGGTTTGTTCTGACAGCCCGCTGGGAAGAGGAATACGTATTTGCATGCTTGCCTATCTGCTTCACAGTAAAACCTCCTCTGCTGTAAACCTTGTGTCTGTGACGCCACCAGAGAAGAGACGTACGTACCCGCATACTCACCAGTCTGCTTGTGGTGAAGCTTCCAGCCTCAAACCTCCAGCCGCAAGCCCCTTTGTTCGCCACTGAGAAGAGAAGTACGTATTCGCATGCTTGTTTGTCTGCTTGCAGTAAAACCTCCTCTGCTGTAAACCTTGTGTCTGTGACGCCACCAGAGAAGAGACGTACGTACCCGTATACTCACCAGTCTGCTTGTGGTGAAGTTTCCAGCCTCAAACCTCCAGCCGTAAGCCCCTTTGTTCGCCACTGTGAAGAGAAGTACGTATTCGCATGTTTGTTTGTCTGCTTGCAGTAAAACCTCCTCTGCTGTAAACCTTGTGTCTGTGACGCCACCAGAGAAGAGACGTACGTACCCGTATACTCACCAGTCTGCTTGTGGTGAAGTTTCCAGCCTCAAACCTCCAGCCGTAAGCCCCTTTGTTCGCCACTGTGAAGAGAAGTACGTATTCGCATGTTTGTTTGTCTGCTTTGCAGTAAAACCTCCTCTGCTGTAAACCCTGTGTCTGTGGCGCCACCAGACAAGAGACGTACGTACCCGCATACTCACCAGTCTGCTTGTGGTGAAGCTTCCAGCCTCAAACCTCCAGCCGCAAGCCCCTTTGTTCGCCACTGTGAAGAGAAGTACGTATTCGCATGCTTGTTTTTCTGCTTGCAGTAAAACCTCCTCTGCTGTAAACCTTGTGTCTGTGACGCCACCAGAGAAGGGACGTACGTACCCGTATACTCACCAGTCTGCTTGTGGTGAAGCTTCCAGCCTCAAACCTCCAGCCGTAAGCCCCTTTGTTCACCACTGTGAAGAGAAGTACGTATTCGCATGCTTGCTTGTCTGCTTTGCAGTAAAACCTCCTCTGCTGTAAACCCTGTGTCTGTGACGCCACCAGAGAAGAGATGTACGTACCCGCATACTCACCAGTCTGCTTGTGGTGAAGCTTCCAGCCTCAAACCTCCAGCCGCAAGCCCCTTTGTTCGCCACTGTGAAGAGAAGTACGTATTCGCATGCTTGTTTGTCTGCGTGCAGTAAAACCTCCTCTGCTGTAAACCTTGTGTCTGTGACGCCACCAGAGAAGAGACGTACGTACCCGCATACTCACCAGTCTGCTTGTGGTGAAGTTTCCAACCTCAAACCTCCCGCCGTAAGTCCTGTTGTGTGCCACTTGAGGAGAAAGAAGAGACGTACGTACCCGCATACTCACCAGTCTGCTCTGCGGTGAAGCCTCGTCCTGTAAGCCCCTTTATGTGACGTTTGAAAAGGAGTACGTACTGATATACTTACCTGTCTGCCTTGCAGTAGAAACCTCCAGCTGTAAGCCCCTTCTGTCTGCCACTGGAAGAGCCGTACGTCCTTGCATACTCACCCGTCTGCTATGTGGTGAAGCCTCTAACTGTAAGCCCCCCCCCCCTTTATGGGACGTTGAAAAGAAGTGCGTACGGATATACTCACCTGTCTGCATTTCAGTACAACCTTCCTCCGCTGTGGTCCTGGTGTCGTGTCAACCCGCCAGTGAAGAGAAGGACGTGCCTGTAGTGCCTGTGCACACCAAATCCTCCAGTCCGAAGTTCGAACAAGTCCCCGATTACCAGCTTACACTCCTAGAAGACTCTTTTAACTTTAAATAAAAACTTGATTTTAATTGGCCTCTATTTGTCTGTCCTCCTTGCTCTGTCCTCCGTCCGACTCCCCAAGGGTGGCCCGGGGCTCAGGGGTGGGTACAGGTCAGGTTGGCCCGCCCCGACCTGTGACATAAACTTGGCGTAGTCGGCAGGGTTCCCCACCTCGGGTTGAGTAGACGGGGGCGGAGTAATGGCAGACGAAGAGGTACCAGTGGGTCATCCCAATGTCATGCCCATCTTTATGGGAGCCCCGTGGGCTCAAAAGTATGGGGGACCAGGGTCCGAACTTAGTCTATCGGCATGGAAGACTCAAGTGGAGTACTTGGCGGGCCTTCAAGGGTTAAACGCTGCACAACGGACCCAGTTTATTCTAAATTCGCTGGACGGCGAAGCGAGGAGAGAGGTACAAGCGGCGCCAGAAGCAACTCGAGCCTCAGCCCAGGCTATCCTTGACTTCTTAACGGGTCTGTACGGCGACTCCACTCCTGCGGCTGTTCTTCGGACGCAATTCTTCAATTGTAGACAGGGAACTCGACAGACTATACGTGCTTTTGCTCTGCAATTGCGAGAACACTTGTCCCGGCTGGAGAGGAGGCAGGACTATGGGCTTGGAGAAGGGGAGGCTCTCTTAAGGGACCAGTTTCTTCTGGGGTTGCGGGATGGACCAATACGTCAGAGCCTTCGGATACAACTTCGCCGCAATTCAGCTCTGACGTTTGATGAGCTACGTCAGGAAGCTCTGGCCCTTGAACAGGACTATGCTGACTCCTCGGACCCCTCCCGCTGTATGGCCACCAGTGCTGCCAGTTGTCCTCCACCTCCTGCCTCACCCGACTGGAAACAGGCCCTAAGAGAAGAATTGAGGAGAGACGTCCGTGAACAGATGGCAGAGCTGTCTAAAACTTTCTTAGAGGAATTACGCCGAGAACATTTCCGACCCTTGCCACCTACACGAGAACGAGCCTCCTCCGAAGGTAGTCGACTCCCAGAGCAACATCCGCCCCGGTCCTCCGCCCCCCGGTTTCAGTGGGACGAACAAGGTCGTCCCATTTGCAATGGCTGTGGCGAACCAGGTCATTACGTCCGGCAATGCAGGGCACGCCGGGGATCGCAGGGGGGTTTTTAGAGTCTCCGGCCACTGTGGGTCAAGTGGCCGGGACCCCCCTAATTGACCCCTCTCCATTGGCAGCCAGGAATTGTCTAGTCGGGCGTTGCCCTCTTGTGGTGGTTCAAGCCAATGGGACCGAAATCCAATGCCTCCTGGATACCGGGTCCCAGGTCACCTTGTTCTCCGAAAGCCTGTCTCGGGAGTTATTCGGGGTCCAGGGACATTCGGCCACAGATGTCCCCTGGTTAACCCTGCGTGGGGCAAACGGCCTGGAGATTCCGTATGTGGGCTATCTGGTCACGGACCTGGAGGTTCAGGGGACCCTTGTGCCCCAGAAGGGGGTTGTGATTGTGCAGGATACATGTCTGGGAGCTCACCGTGCCCTACTGGGAATGAACGTCATCATGGAATGCTGGGAGGAGTTGTTTAAAGCGAGACCCATGCCGTCGGCCTCGAGAGGGGAAAAACAGGAATGGGATCGGATCAGGGCCGATTGTCGCCGAGTTCGCATGGCCGATGCCCAGCGGGATCGAGAGAGCGTGGGAAGAGTGGGGTGTCGCTACGCACTGTCGGTCCCGGCTCAGAGCGAGGCCATTATTTGGGCCCGTATCCCTGGTCAGCTTCATGGGTCCTCGGAGTGGGTCCTGGTGGAGCCTCATTCGGACTGCCAGACCGTGGAGGTGGCCCGGGGATTGGCGTCTGTTCACCGAGGTCGGGTTGCCGTAAGGCTAAGAAACACCAATCCCTATGCTGTGGCCCTTTATCGCCACCAACGTCTAGCACGAGTCACCCCGGTGAGCCCCGAGCAGGTCCATGAGGAAGGAGAGTTTCAGTTTTGTCAGGTGGGGCCGACAGTGGTGGAGGTGGCCTTGACGCAGGCTGAGACTCCTGCAGGCGGACGGGAAGAAACTCTTCCGGCCCACCTGGCGGGAGAGTCCTTACGAGGCGACGGGCTGGAAGAAGGGCAGGCAAAGCAACTCCGGGACTTCCTGGTGAGATGGAAGCATCTTTTCTCTGCACATGATGAGGACTATGGGCGGACAGACATTGTAAAGCACCGGATTCCCACTGGGGATGCGCCTCCAAGCCGGGAACGCTACCGCCCCGTACCTCCGACTCTGTATGCCGAGGTTCGTACCCTCCTTCGAGGGATGCTGGGAAAGGGAGTTATTCGGGAGAGCAGCAGCCCATGGGCAGCACCGATAGTCCTCGTTCGGAAGAAGACTGGGGCGTGGCGATTCTGTGTCGATTATCGGAGGCTGAACCAAGTTACCAAACGAGACGCCTTCCCTCTGCCGCGGGTCGAGGACTCCTTGACCGGTCTTACTCGGGCCGCCTGGTATTCCACCTTAGATCTGGCTAGTGGTTACTGGCAAGTCCAGGTGGAGGAAGGAGACCGGGAGAAGACCGCCTTTACCACCCCTTTTGGCCTCTTTGAGTGGGAACGTATGCCGTTTGGGTTGTGTAACGCTCCCGCGACCTTCCAACGTCTCATGCAGCGCTGCTTGGGAGCCCAGCTTATGGACACCACGCTTGTCTATTTAGATGACGTTATCGTATACTCTCCCGACTTCGAGTCTCACCTTCAACACCTTGAGCAAGTCTTCCGATCTCTAGAACGGTATGGACTAAAGCTACAGCCAGATAAGTGCCAGTTGCTCAAGAAGGAGGTAAAATTCCTGGGCCATCGAGTCAGTGCGGCGGGGATTGCAGTGGATCCCGAAAAGGTGTCCGCCGTCCAGGAGTGGGCCACGCCAAGAACGGTGAGGCAAGTGAGATCATTCCTGGGATTCGTGGGATACTACCGGCGGTTCATTAAGGACTTCGCCAAGGTCGCTAAACCCTTGAACCAGCTGCTTGGAGGCTCGGGACGGACCCGGGGCAGGGGGTCCCCTGCCATCTCGTGGAACCCCGCCTGTGAGCTGGCCTTTCAGCAATTAAAACAAGAGCTGCTCCAAGCCCCGATCTTGGCTTACGCCGACTTTTCTCAGCCCTTTACACTTTATACGGATGCTAGCAATCTGGGGTTGGGGGCCGTACTGGCCCAGAGTCAACAGGGAGAAGAGAGGGTTATTGCCTATGCGAGCAGGAGTCTGCACCCAGCTGAACGTAACGATGCCAACTATAGCTCCTTCAAGCTGGAGCTCCTCGCCATGAAGTGGGCCGTTAGCGAGAAGTTTAAGGATTATCTGTGGGGAGCGAAGGTAGTTGTAGTTACGGATAACAACCCGCTGGTCCATCTCCAAACTGCAAAGTTGGGGGCAGTTGAGCAGCGATGGGTGGCGCAGCTGGCCAACTACGATTATCATCTGCAGTATCGGCCAGGGAAGGAGCACACCAATGCCGACGTCCTGTCTCGGCTCCCTGAGGTTAGACCCCTTTGTTTGCCACCCAATGTAGTATCGGAGGAGGAACTTATGGTGGGGATCATAGAGGCCCCTGGGCTTCGAGGGGAAGTAGTTCCCTCGAGTTGGGGTTGGGACCCCCTACGGTGGAGGGACCGGCAGGCGGGGGACCCAGCTCTGGCACAGATGCAAGATTGGCTGCAGCGAGGGACTTGGCCAGAGAGGATAGAACGACGTAAACAACCTTGGGGGATGCAGCAACTCCTGCGACAGGGGAAGAGACTCTTCCTCAAAGAAGGAGTCGTCTGTCGAACGTTACTCGACCCAGCCTTGGGGGAAGAGGTATGTCAAATAGTTGTGCCTAGGGATCAATCCCAAGCTCTCCTCCGAGCATATCACAACCACATGGGACATCAAGGGCAGGAGAGAACGATCTCATTGGTACGGAGACACTTCTACTGGCCAGGGATGGAGAAGGCAGTTAAGGTGTTCGTGTCGCAGTGCCCACGTTGCATCCTCTTTAAATCCCGGAGAGAGGTTCGAGCCCCACTGGCCCCCATTCAAGCTAAAGCCCCATTACATATGGTGGCGATGGATTATCTGACGTTGGGTCGACCTACTGACCTCATTCAGAATATCCTCGTGGTAACGGATCTTTTCACAAAGTTTGCGTGGGCTATCCCCACTAGAGACCAGACCGCAGTCACCACTGCCAACGCCCTCTGGGAGTATGTGTTCCAGCCCTTTGGATGTCCAGAGGTCCTTCACTCAGATCAGGGTCCAAACTTTGAGTCCCGGGTCATCAGGGAGTTGTGCCGACTGTACGGGTGTAAGAAGACCCACACCACGCCGTATCATCCCCAAGGGAACGGAGGGTGCGAACGATTCAATCAGACCCTGTTGGGCCTATTAGGGACGTTGGAGGTAGAGCAACAGGGGAATTGGGTGGTAAATCTCCCGGCCGTAGTTCAAGCTTACAATAACAGCGTGCATAGCACTACTGGATATGCACCAACATATCTGATGTTCGGACGGCACGTACGGTTACCCACGGACTTGCTGTTGGGATCCAGCCCGGCCGAGGAGGGAACCAGCCTAGCGGAATGGGTGAGCAACCATCACCAGCGCCTCCACTTCGCTTATGAACAGGTCTCTGCTCGAATCGAACGAGCTGCTCAGAAGAACAAACGATTATATGATCGGACGGCTCGTGAAGCTCCCCTGCTGCCGGGAGACAGGGTTCTGGTCAAAGACAGTCGGCGCCAGGGGAAAGGGAAGTTGAGTGACCGTTGGGAGTCTCGGCCTTATGTAGTCCAACGACAACCCCGCCCTGACCAGCCCGTGTATGTCCTTCGCCCCGAAGGGGACTCCGGCCCAGAACGGGTATTACATCGGAATTTGATCCGCCCTTGCCCCAACTATCCAAGGCTTGTAGACACTATCTCCCCCACTGAAGAGAGAGTCCATCAGACCCCAATGATAGGATGGGCTGTGGTCCCAAGGGGACCGGCCATTGCACCTGAGCCAGCGAATGTTCCACCACCCCCAAGACGTCCCCAGCGGGATAACCGAGGTCAGCCTCCGGTACGGTACGGCGACTGGGTAGAGACACCGCGTTCTAGGGACTAGAACGGTTTGGTGGGGGGGTATGTCACGGGGTGACAAATTTCATTCATTTCTCTGGACGGAACTAATGTTCTCTGGGTTTTGCCTCCCGCCGGACCCATAACAAAGGGACACCGGGCTAGTTCCGGGATAGCGCGAGCACCTCCGACACTGGGGTGATTAGCCAAAGATCGCTGACAGCTGGAGGTGGGAGAAGCAAGCCTTGTGATTGGGACACGGGAAGATAAAAAGAGAAAGCATAGATCAAACAGGGTGTTGGTTCTCCTTGGGATCGGTGTTTGTTGGAGGAAGAGTGAGCTGTGGTACAGATGTGGGGCTGCTAAACGGGCATGGTGTGGTGAATGGAGAGACACGTAGGCGGATTCAATGGGAAGGAGGTAGTCACGGAACGGAGGAACGTTTGTGAGAGGTAGTGAGCAACCTAACTGAATTTTCATCTCCCTCTCTTGCGACAGTGGGACTGTTGATGTAGAAGCCGGGCCAGGAGATGGGTAACGGCCTTATACCTGTGTAATTTTCCACTGAGTGCCATTTGTTGAGATGAAGTGATGTGATGCACTGTTTGCTGTTTGAAGTGTGAACCTAAACCCGCTGGATGTCCATGTCTTGCCCTAGTTTTCTATCTCCTCCCGACTGTATAAAGAGAGGCTAACATTGCTGTGTCCCACAGATTTCGAGGGGGTTTGTTCTGACAGCCCGCTGGGAAGAGGAATACGTATTTGCATGCTTGCCTATCTGCTTCACAGTAAAACCTCCTCTGCTGTAAACCTTGTGTCTGTGACGCCACCAGAGAAGAGACGTACGTACCCGCATACTCACCAGTCTGCTTGTGGTGAAGCTTCCAGCCTCAAACCTCCAGCCGCAAGCCCCTTTGTTCGCCACTGAGAAGAGAAGTACGTATTCGCATGCTTGTTTGTCTGCTTGCAGTAAAACCTCCTCTGCTGTAAACCTTGTGTCTGTGACGCCACCAGAGAAGAGACGTACGTACCCGTATACTCACCAGTCTGCTTGTGGTGAAGTTTCCAGCCTCAAACCTCCAGCCGTAAGCCCCTTTGTTCGCCACTGTGAAGAGAAGTACGTATTCGCATGTTTGTTTGTCTGCTTGCAGTAAAACCTCCTCTGCTGTAAACCTTGTGTCTGTGACGCCACCAGAGAAGAGACGTACGTACCCGTATACTCACCAGTCTGCTTGTGGTGAAGCTTCCAGCCTCAAACCTCCAGCCGTAAGCCCCTTTGTTCGCCACTGTGAAGAGAAGTACGTATTCGCATGCTTGCTTGTCTGCTTTGCAGTAAAACCTCCTCTGCTGTAAACCCTGTGTCTGTGACGCCACCAGAGAAGAGACGTACGTACCCGCATACTCACCAGTCTGCTTGTGGTGAAGCTTCCAGCCTCAAACCTCCAGCCGCAAGCCCCTTTGTTCGCCACTGTGAAGAGAAGTACGTATTCGCATGCTTGTTTTTCTGCTTGCAGTAAAACCTCCTCTGCTGTAAACCTTGTGTCTGTGACGCCACCAGAGAAGGGACGTACGTACCCGTATACTCACCAGTCTGCTTGTGGTGAAGCTTCCAGCCTCAAACCTCCAGCCGTAAGCCCCTTTGTTCGCCACTGTGAAGAGAAGTACGTATTCGCATGCTTGCTTGTCTGCTTTGCAGTAAAACCTCCTCTGCTGTAAACCCTGTGTCTGTGACGCCACCAGAGAAGAGATGTACGTACCCGCATACTCACCAGTCTGCTTGTGGTGAAGCTTCCAGCCTCAAACCTCCAGCCGCAAGCCCCTTTGTTCGCCACTGTGAAGAGAAGTACGTATTCGCATGCTTGTTTGTCTGCTTGCAGTAAAACCTCCTCTGCTGTAAACCTTGTGTCTGTGACGCCACCAGAGAAGAGACGTACGTACCCGCATACTCACCAGTCTGCTTGTGGTGAAGTTTCCAACCTCAAACCTCCCGCCGTAAGTCCT
The DNA here is from genome assembly GCA_030578255.1 of Tiaroga cobitis. Classification (NCBI taxonomy): domain Eukaryota; kingdom Metazoa; phylum Chordata; class Actinopteri; order Cypriniformes; family Leuciscidae; genus Tiaroga; species Tiaroga cobitis. The sequence goes on along the minus strand of CM060595.1, from coordinate 15,227,744 downwards.
GTTGTGTGCCACTTGAGGAGAAAGAAGAGACGTACGTACCCGCATACTCACCAGTCTGCTCTGCGGTGAAGCCTCGTCCTGTAAGCCCCTTTATGTGACGTTTGAAAAGGAGTACGTACTGATATACTTACCTGTCTGCCTTGCAGTAGAAACCTCCAGCTGTAAGCCCCTTCTGTCTGCCACTGGAAGAGCCGTACGTCCTTGCATACTCACCCGTCTGCTATGTGGTGAAGCCTCTAACTGTAAGCCCCCCCCCCTTTATGGGACGTTGAAAAGAAGTGCGTACGGATATACTCACCTGTCTGCATTTCAGTACAACCTTCCTCCGCTGTGGTCCTGGTGTCGTGTCAACCCGCCAGTGAAGAGAAGGACGTGCCTGTAGTGCCTGTGCACACCAAATCCTCCAGTCCGAAGTTCGAACAAGTCCCCGATTACCAGCTTACACTCCTAGAAGACTCTTTTAACTTTAAATAAAAACTTGATTTTAATTGGCCTCTATTTGTCTGTCCTCCTTGCTCTGTCCTCCGTCCGACTCCCCAAGGGTGGCCCGGGGCTCAGGGGTGGGTACAGGTCAGGTTGGCCCGCCCCGACCTGTGACACTAAACTCAAAACCTATTTGTTTAACCAATATTACCTGTCATAATGTGTTTCTTAAACATTTTCTATAATTCTGTATACCAGTCACAATGCTTAATTTATTAGTTATATGCACCTGACTTATGCTTCAACTGCCCTCATTTCTTTGCTGTCTGAAATTACAATGTTATGGTTTCTGTTTGTATTCGACTGTTTGCACTATGAGATATGCAACTCTCCATTTAACTGATTATGTTTCTGTTATTGTGAAGCATCCTTGAGCTTGGGAAAGGCACTATACATATATAATATTAATAATATTTTTAATAATTATTAATTTAAAGGGATAGTTCACTTTGAAATTAATTTTTGATATGTTTTAGCTTACCTCTAGTGCATCCAAGATGTAGGTGTCTTTGTTTCCACAGTATCTTCAATTTTGATAATTTTAGGTAAAACCGTTGTTGTCTGTCAGTCATACAATGGAGGTGAAGGGGGTCCAACTCAAAGAGCAGTCAAAATTAAACATTATTTAATGACTCGTAAATGTAAGTACACATTGATGCCCTAAGACACGAAACGAGTGGTTTTTGTGAGAAAACGAACAGTATTTATATCTTTTTTAGCTCTTGTAAGCATATCCATGTCCAACTGATCTGAGAGCAGGGCGCTTCGGTCTGCGCATGCGTACAGCGTTCGCCGGAATGCCCCGGTTGTGTTCAAATAAATAAGGTTGTGAAAAAAAAATCAACGTTGTCTGTTGGTATATAGAAATCGTCTTCCATTGCGATCCTGTATATCTAAATATGTTTAGATCTTCACAGTGTAAGGTAAAACTTCCGAAATTTCTGCATAAACAATGAGTGACGTAAACACGCGCGAGGGAGCCCTTCCGGGGCATTCCGGCGAACGCTGTACGCATGCGCAGACCGAAGCGCCCTGCTCTCAGATCATTTGGACATGGATATGCTTACACGAGCTAAAAAAGATATAAATACTGTTCGTTTTCTCACAAAAACCACTCGTTTCGTGTCTTAGGGCATCAATGTGTACTTACATTTACGAGTCATTAAATAATGTTTAATTTTGACTGCTCTTTGAGTTGGACCCCCTTCACCTCCATTGTATGACTGACAGACAACAACGGTTTTACCTAAAATTATCAAAATTGAAGATACTGTGGAAACAAAGACACCTACATCTTGGATGCACTGGAGGTAAGCTAAAACATATCAAAAATTAATTTCAAAGTGAACTATCCCTTTAACAGGTTAACAACCAAAAGGGATATAAAGGGATGGTTCTCCCTAAAATTAAATTTCTATCATCATTTCCTCACCCTCATTATCATTCCAAACCTGACTTTCGTTTCTCTGGTAAGAGATAATTTGAAGAATGTTTAAATTGTTTAGTCCTTACAGTGAAAGTCAATGGGGTCCAAAACAACATTGTACAACAAAATATCTTATTTTGTGTTCACCAGAAGAAAAAATGTCATACATGTTTAAAATGACATGGGGGTAAGTAAATCATTTTAAAAACATTTTTGGTTAAACTATTGCTTGTATGTTTGTTTGAAACACTTGAGGGAACATAAAATGAAAAAAAAACGAAAGACTGAAAAAGAAAAACTGCATTATATAAAAACTAATAATAATAATAATAATAATTGGGAAAAAGGAAAATTACTTGTTTTTGGTGTGGGAGGAAAAATTATAATTATGAGACAGTTGGGGGGGGGGGGAGAGATGGTCTGTTACATTAGAAACATTCATGCAGTCATACCTCTGAAAAGTTGAGGGCTCGTCTCATCACATCTTCAGCTGATGCAAAAGGTTCAGTCTGTGTGAACCATCTGAACCATCTTGATTTGGTATCAATTCCCAATTCACCAATTATTGTAGTTACACCAAAGCCATTGAGCTTATAAAACTGGCATCACAACAGACAGTGTCAGAAACCGAAGACCCGATTAGGTCATCTTTGATTTAATATGCATCAATGCATTTAACTCCTGCTTGAATAGCAGCCAAAGAGAGAAAGTCTTCCTGTACATTCAAGATTGTTTTAGTAGCTCATACCATTATTCGATGGAAGGTCAGCACAATAGCTTACATTTGGTGTAGAGAGAAACCTTTAGAAGGCTTTGTTTGTTCATTCCAGTTCCATTTTACTCCATCCCAGAATCGCAAGGTCATCTTTACTAAAAGCCTATTTTGCCGATCAGTAGTGACTTGTAAATGCATGATACATAACTTGGTTCGATTACCATGGTGATTCACACATTAAAGGGCACAGTGACATGCATGATGAACCACAATACCCATCTGAGTTAAAATCACTCGGTATTTGGTGATTTAACAAAGATTTAGATGGCCATTTTATGTTAGTACATATTTGCCTATCCCAGATCATATAGGTTCACTGTAAAAAATGATTTTTCAAAGTTGTAATTATACAAAGATTATTATTGTAGGTTTTACAACAAAAAAATAGTTTCAGTTTTTCTACTTCAAAATGTGGTTTAAATCATTGTTAATTGCTTTTTGTTTGTAATTATTTGTGAAATTTACTAGCAATTTTTGAGTGAAAAATTGTTTCTGCACCATTTCTTTTTCAGTTTACGCATGTGAGATTTGATCATGAACTTCTGCCCTCTAGTGGTCAATCTAACAAAAGCAGAACATGTACAGCCGTGGCCAAAAGTATTGGCAGTGACGTAAATTTAGTTTTGCAAATATTGCTGCTTCAGTATTTGTATATATATATATATTTTTTATGTTTCTGTGATATACTGGAAAACATTGATAAGTATTTTATAAATTGTAAAGACTTTTATTGGCAAAAACATCCAGTATTAGTCAACATTTACAATGTTGACCCTTCATAAATCTCTGCAATTCACTCTGGCATGCTGGAATCTGGCACTCTGAAATTCACTCTGGCAGCTTCTGGTCCAAATCCTGGCTGGTGAATAGTGCAGAGTTGATCACAATTTGCTTGTCCACTCACCTTTTGGGGATTGACCAGGTTCTCAATGGGATTAAGATCTGTCGTCTCCGAGCAACTTCATTATCACTCTTGCCTTGTGACATGGTGAATCATGTTGGAAACTGCACAGATCATCACCAAATTGTTCCTGGGTCGTTGAGAGAAGTTGTCTAAGTCTAAGTCTTCACCTGAGATCCCACCTGCTGCCAATACTGAACAATCTCTGCAGTGGTGGTTACGTGATTCCGTAGCGGACTCCTCAGGAGGAGACAGTCCTGACGCTTGCTGGACACTCTGGGCCGTCCTTCTTCACTGCATTTCACTTTCAGGTGCAATATTCTTTGCAGCAGTTTCCTTGCATGCGAGGCCATTTTGATGGAAAGTGCTGATGGCTACACGTCTTTCTTTGGAGATAACTACTGCTAACACAAGAACACAACGATTGGAAGCACTTCTTCCCTCCTTTTATAGCAATCAGTCTGCTCTAATAATCCAATCAAAATGATAGGGTGATTTCACTTGACACTTTCCCGCGTTCTGTTGATATGATTACTGAAATCATGTTACCTGGTCATTTTGTGCTAGGGCCAAAAAATTTTTTTTTTTTTTTTTTTTTTTTGGTGATAGTTCTCTTTTTTTTTTTTGGCCAATGAAGCCTTTTTTAATTATTTAAAATGCATCTGATCATTCTACACAATAGTCTAGAAACAATGTGAATCAACACCACCACAAATAAAGCAGCAAACATTGCAAAATACAACATTTATGCCAAAGTGCCAATAGCCTACTTTTGGCCACAGCTGTAGGACCTTAAAGGGACAGTTCACCCTAAAAAAACCTGTTCACCTTCATGTCATTCATGTAGATTTAATAAAGACCTTTATTTTTTTTTTACTGTATTATTCTTTCTGGGAAGATCTGTGTGAGACAAAATAGAAATCTCTGGTTGTATATTGTAATGATTTACTACATATTAATCCATATCATTAAGACTGAAAAGACAATACAAATGTAATGTAATACAAATACATTTGTGACTGCTTACATTAAAATACATTTTATTCCACATTTTGACAACATTGAACTTCATCAAGCAATACATACTTGGACCTTAATGACACCACAGAAGACAGTATGCGATCAAATGTATGGAATAATTGGTAAATGTGTTAAAAAATAATCAAGCTTCTTCAATTTGGGATCAATTAAGTGAATGTATTATTTCTTGCATAGATAAGAATGCCTGTTCCTGGGCCGGAGCCGGTGCCTGCTGTTCCTGGGCCGGAGCCGGTGCCTGCTGTTCCTGGGCCGGAGCCGGTGCCTGCTGTTCCTGGGCCGGAGCCGGTGCCTGCTGTTCCTGGGCCGGAGCCGGTGCCTGCTGTTCCTGGGCCGGAGCCGGTGCCTGCTGTTCCTGGGCCGGAGCCGGTGCCTGCTGTTCCTGGGCCGGAGCCGGTGCCTGCGGTTCCTGGGCCGGAGCCGGTGCCTGCTGTTCCTGGGCCGGAGCCGGTGACAGTGTCTGCTCCTGTGCCCTGGCCGCCCGAGGGGTCGTCTCCGCCCTGGCCGCCCGAGGGGTCGTCTCCGCCCTGGCCGCCCGAGGGGTCTTCACCGCCCTGGCCGCCCGAGGGGTCTTCACCGCCCTGGCCGCCCGAGGGGTCTTCACCGCCCTGGCCGCCCGAGGGGTCTTCACCGCCCTGGCCGCCCGAGGGGTCTTCACCGCCCTGGCCGCCCGAGGGGCCTTCACCGCCCTGGCCGCCCGAGGGGCCTTCACCGCCCTGGCCGCCCGAGGGGCCTTCACCGCCCTGGCCGCCCGAGGGGCCTTCACCGCCCTGGCCGCCCGAGGGGCCTTCACCGCCCTGGCCGCCCGAGGGGCCTTCACCGCCCTGGCCGCCCGAGGGGCTGTCTGCTTCGTCCTGGCCGCCCGATGAACTTTCTGTTTCACCCTGGCCGCCCGATGAACTTTCTGTTTCACCCTGGTTCCCGGTTAAACCCTCACCCCCTGTTTCTGTGCCCCTTCATGGACCTGGTCCCCCATCCCGCCCCTTGATCCTCCACCATTCCATCCCCCGCCTGGTCTCTTGTGTTGTTGATGTCTAGTCTTGGAGCGTCTGGTAGCCGCTCCGTAGAGGGGGGGTTATGTCACAGTGTTGTGTTATGTTCCCTGGTGTCCACTTGAGGTCCCCTTCCCCCACTGTGTCATTCTCATTAGGAACCACATTCCCCATAATCCCCATCTGCACTTATCACGGTTCATTACACTCAGCTGTTCCCTGTCATCATTTGTCCCAGCTGTTTCTTGTCTAGATCATTGGTGTCTGTGTATTTATACCCTGTCTGTCTTAGTGTTTGTCACGGAGTCCTTGTTTTATGTCCCACACTTCGGATGTTGGTTCTGTTTCTTGTTTCTCGGATTGCCTTTGTATGGATTTTGACCTTTGCCTGGACTGATTATGAGTACGGATTACCCATTAAAATACGGGGTAATATCTGAAAATAGGCATCCTTCAGATCTAGAGAAATAAACCAGTCCCTCGGGCGAACGTGCGCGAGGATTTTTCTGGTCGTAAGCATTTTGAATGGTCTTTTTGCAAGCACCTTGTTCAAATGTCTCAGATCTAGGATGGGTCTGAAAGCTCTGTCCTTCTTGGGTACGAGAAAATATCGGCTGTAAAAGCTTGACTCGCTCAGAGAAGGCGGGTACTTTTTCTATAGCCCCTTTGCACAGCAGTTTTGCTATTTCTGCGTGAAGTAGGTGTGCTACTTCCGCGTTCACTATCGTCGCGGTCCGGGCTCGAAAGTGCGGGGGACGGCGAATGAATTGAAGTGTATAGCCCTGCTATATTGTGCTCAGAACCCATTCTGAAATCCCTGGGATAGTTTCCCACGCAGCTATGTGAGCCGCTAGGGGGCGAATGGCCTCCGGGTTCAGATCGCCGCCATTTGCGGGCTTGTGAAACTGAGCCGGAGCCGAAAGCGCGGCGCGCGCGATCTCGGTTCTGGGCAATGGCTGCTCGCTGAAAACCGAGATTGTCTGATTTATATGAGGTGTTCCAATCATCAGAGCCGGATTAACGCAAAGGCAAACTAGGCACGTGCCTAGGGCCCGATTGGCGGGATGGGGCCCAGACAGAGGGACAAAAATAAAAAAATGTACAAATGTCCTATCTCGTTTAGGCGGCGATAATACACTCGCATTTCGGAGTCGGGATAGACGGAATTGTCATTTGCATGGGCCAGCATTGCATCGTGAGGATCTACAGTTTACCATTTGCACGTCTTAATTCTTACCAGTTTAAACATTCACGCGATCTTGAACTATTCGGTAGGCAACTTGCGCGCTGTCTGAGAGATGTTTTTTTCTGCACACATACAAGCCGCCTCACAAGCTCGCGGGTAACAACGGTTATTTTTCGTGGATTATATCGCTTTAACAGTCAAAAACATGCGAAAATTATGTCAATTTCGGTCTTGGTGAGTATCCTCTAAACACAGTCGGTTATGTCTTCAATAAGCATACATCGCACGTGACCGTATAATGTTAGTGGCTACAGGATCTGTGCACGAGCTCTTGCAGTGACAGCAGCCATGGTCTGTCATTAATTTGGTTGTCAAAACAACAAAACATAGCTTTCGTTTTAAGGAATCAGGATTAATATCCTATGTATTTAATTTAGTTCTCAGTGTCACAGTGTTGTGTTATGTTCCCTGGTGTCCACTTGAGGTCCCCTTCCCCCACTGTTTCATTCTCATTAGGAACCACATTCCCCATAATCCCCATCTGCACTTATCACGGTTCATTACACTCAGCTGTTCCCTGTCATCATTTGTCCCAGCTGTTTCTTGTCTAGATCATTGGTGTCTGTGTATTTATACCCTGTCTGTCTTAGTGTTTGTCACGGAGTCCTTGTTTTATGTCCCACACTTCGGATGTTGGTTCTGTTTCTTGTTTCTCGGATTGCCTTTGTATGGATTTTGACCTTTGCCTGGACTGATTGTGAGTACGGATTACCCATTAAAATATACTGCACTTGGATCTACGTGTCTTGTGTGTGTTTCGTGACAGAAGGACTCCGTCACAAATGTATAGATCCAGCAGTTCGGGATTCCGTTACCCTCCTCCTATGAATGGGGGAGGAAGGGGACCACAGAGAGGAGGTTCGCAGACCGGGGAGGAAGCGCCCCGGTTAAACATCTTTGAATGTTTCGCTTTATGGGCCCGTCAAACTGAGGAAGCTGCGGCGGCAAAATCTCCAGTGACCACGTCCATTAGAGATGGTGAGTCGTTCGAGGGGACTCGTCTGGCCAAGTTCTCCGGAGCTCGGGGAGGCTGCAGGGGAGGAGGTGGGCGACAAATTCCACGTCATCGTCCTCCGCCTGGCCATGTTCCTGATCCGGAGCCGCTGGTCTGGTCCAGCACAAGACCTTCGCCACTGGTTCCGCCCCGCACAAATCCATCACCGCGGGTCTCATCTAGCACAAAGCCCTCACCACAAGTCCCGTCTAGCACAAGATCCTCGCCGCTGGTTCAGCCCAGCACAAGATCCTCTACGCTGGTTCCGCCTAGCACGAGGTCATCGCCGCTGGTCCCGTCCATCATAAAGCCCTCGCCACTGGTTCCGCCCAGCACAGGGCCATCATTGCGGGTTCGGTCCTGCACAAGGCCTCCGTCCTGCACAAAGCCCCCGCCGCTGGTTTCGTCCAGCCCAAGGTCTTCACCACTGGTCCCGCCCAGTCCAAAGTCCTCACCACTGGTCTCATCCAGTACTGAGCCTGCACCTCGCCATCAAGGACGGAGGAGGAGGAGAAGGACTTCTTACCTCCCCAACGCCCCGGTGGTCGTTCCCGAACAACCTGCTGCCCAGCCAGAGACTGTTCACGTCACGTCTGCCCAGCCAGAGACTGTTCACGTCACGTCTGCCCAGCCAGAGACTGTTCACGTCACGTCTGCCCAGCCAGAGACTGTTCATGTCACGTCTGCCCAGCCAGAGACTGTTCACGTCACGTCTGCCCAGCCAGAGACTGTTCACGTCACGTCTGCCCAGCCAGAGACTGTTCATGTCACGTCTGCCCAGCCAGAGACCGTTCACGTCACGTCTGCCCAGCCAGAGACCGTTCACGTCACGTCTGCCCAGCCAGAGACTGTTCACGTCACGTCTGCCCAGCCTGAGACTGTTCACGTCACGTCTGCCCAGCCAGAGATGGATCAGGAGAGACCCATTCTCGCAGCCGGGGGTATACTTATGGACTATTTGGAACGTATGGCTCGGATCCTGGACATGTCAGTATCTGCTGAGCCGGAGCCAGTGCCTGTCCCTGTTCCAGAGCCAGAGGCAGAGCCAGTGCCTGTTCCAGAGCTGGAGCCCATGTCGGTTCCGGACCCAGTGTTTGTGTCTGTGTTTGTGTCTGTTCTTGTATCTGTTTCAGTTCTTGTGGCTGTACCTGAGCCGGTGTCCGCTGTACCTGAGCCGGTGTCCGCTGTACCTGAGCCGCCGGGGTCCGCTGTACCTGAGCCGCCGGTGTCCGCTGTACCTGAGCCGGTGTCCGCTGTTCCTGGGCCGGAGCCGGTGCCAGCTGTTCCTGGGCCGGAGCCGGTGCCAGCTGTTCCTGGGCCGGAGCCGGTGCCAGCTGTTCCTGGGCCGGAGCCGGTGCCTGCGGTTCCTGGGCCGGAGCCGGTGCCTGCTGTTCCTGGGCCGGAGCCGGTGACAGTGTCTGCTCCTGTGCCCTGGCCGCCCGAGGGGTCGTCTCCGCCCTGGCCGCCCGAGGGGTCGTCTCCGCCCTGGCCGCCCGAGGGGTCTTCACCGCCCTGGCCGCCCGAGGGGTCTTCACCGCCCTGGCCGCCCGAGGGGTCTTCACCGCCCTGGCCGCCCGAGGGGCCTTCACCGCCCTGGCCGCCCGAGGGGCCTTCACCGCCCTGGCCGCCCGAGGGGCCTTCACCGCCCTGGCCGCCCGAGGGGCCTTCACCGCCCTGGCCGCCCGAGGGGCCTTCACCGCCCTGGCCGCCCGAGGGGCCTTCACCGCCCTGGCCGCCCGAGGGGCTGTCTGCTTCGTCCTGGCCGCCCGATGAACTTTCTGTTTCACCCTGGCCGCCCGATGAACTTTCTGTTTCACCCTGGTTCCCGGTTAAACCCTCACCCCCTGTTTCTGTGCCCCTTCATGGACCTGGTCCCCCATCCCGCCCCTTGATCCTCCACCATTCCATCCCCCGCCTGGTCTCTTGTGTTGTTGATGTCTAGTCTTGGAGCGTCTGGTAGCCGCTCCGTAGAGGGGGGGTTATGTCACAGTGTTGTGTTATGTTCCCTGGTGTCCACTTGAGGTCCCCTTCCCCCACTGTGTCATTCTCATTAGGAACCACATTCCCCATAATCCCCATCTGCACTTATCACGGTTCATTACACTCAGCTGTTCCCTGTCATCATTTGTCCCAGCTGTTTCTTGTCTAGATCATTGGTGTCTGTGTATTTATACCCTGTCTGTCTTAGTGTTTGTCACGGAGTCCTTGTTTTATGTCCCACACTTCGGATGTTGGTTCTGTTTCTTGTTTCTCGGATTGCCTTTGTATGGATTTTGACCTTTGCCTGGACTGATTATGAGTACGGATTACCCATTAAAATATACTGCACTTGGATCTACGTGTCTTGTGTGTGTGTCGTGACACTCAGGACTAAATCACTACCCAGTGTTATTTTGCATTTGATTAGGCCTACTTTATTCAGTCTCTGTAGTACTATTTCTGAATACTGATGTCAGACCTAAGCAAAAACTTTTCTCTTTATAGGTAGACGCTGTTAGACGGGTCTTTCTCCGTTATGGTACTCTCTGTCCCTGGCTCTTAGGACAATAACCACACTGCATGAATTTAAGTCTAAGTCACGGGGTGACAAATTTCATTCATTTCTCTGGACGGAACTAATGTTCTCTGGGTTTTGCCTCCCGCCGGACCCATAACAAAGGGACACCGGGCTAGTTCCGGGATAGCGCGAGCACCTCCGACACTGGGGTGATTAGCCAAAGATCGCTGACAGCTGGAGGTGGGAGAAGCAAGCCTTGTGATTGGGACACGGGAAGATAAAAAGAGAAAGCATAGATCAAACAGGGTGTTGGTTCTCCTTGGGATCGGTGTTTGTTGGAGGAAGAGTGAGCTGTGGTACAGATGTGGGGCTGCTAAACGGGCATGGTGTGGTGAATGGAGAGACACGTAGGCGGATTCAATGGGAAGGAGGTAGTCACGGAACGGAGGAACGTTTGTGAGAGGTAGTGAGCAACCTAACTGAATTTTCATCTCCCTCTCTTGCGACAGTGGGACTGTTGATGTAGAAGCCGGGCCAGGAGATGGGTAACGGCCTTATACCTGTGTAATTTTCCACTGAGTGCCATTTGTTGAGATGAAGTGATGTGATGCACTGTTTGCTGTTTGAAGTGTGAACCTAAACCCGCTGGATGTCCATGTCTTGCCCTAGTTTTCTATCTCCTCCCGACTGTATAAAGAGAGGCTAACATTGCTGTGTCCCACAGATTTCGAGGGGGTTTGTTCTGACAGCCCGCTGGGAAGAGGAATACGTATTTGCATGCTTGCCTATCTGCTTCACAGTAAAACCTCCTCTGCTGTAAACCTTGTGTCTGTGACGCCACCAGAGAAGAGACGTACGTACCCGCATACTCACCAGTCTGCTTGTGGTGAAGCTTCCAGCCTCAAACCTCCAGCCGCAAGCCCCTTTGTTCGCCACTGAGAAGAGAAGTACGTATTCGCATGCTTGTTTGTCTGCTTGCAGTAAAACCTCCTCTGCTGTAAACCTTGTGTCTGTGACGCCACCAGAGAAGAGACGTACGTACCCGTATACTCACCAGTCTGCTTGTGGTGAAGTTTCCAGCCTCAAACCTCCAGCCGTAAGCCCCTTTGTTCGCCACTGTGAAGAGAAGTACGTATTCGCATGTTTGTTTGTCTGCTTGCAGTAAAACCTCCTCTGCTGTAAACCTTGTGTCTGTGACGCCACCAGAGAAGAGACGTACGTACCCGTATACTCACCAGTCTGCTTGTGGTGAAGTTTCCAGCCTCAAACCTCCAGCCGTAAGCCCCTTTGTTCGCCACTGTGAAGAGAAGTACGTATTCGCATGTTTGTTTGTCTGCTTTGCAGTAAAACCTCCTCTGCTGTAAACCCTGTGTCTGTGGCGCCACCAGACAAGAGACGTACGTACCCGCATACTCACCAGTCTGCTTGTGGTGAAGCTTCCAGCCTCAAACCTCCAGCCGCAAGCCCCTTTGTTCGCCACTGTGAAGAGAAGTACGTATTCGCATGCTTGTTTTTCTGCTTGCAGTAAAACCTCCTCTGCTGTAAACCTTGTGTCTGTGACGCCACCAGAGAAGGGACGTACGTACCCGTATACTCACCAGTCTGCTTGTGGTGAAGCTTCCAGCCTCAAACCTCCAGCCGTAAGCCCCTTTGTTCACCACTGTGAAGAGAAGTACGTATTCGCATGCTTGCTTGTCTGCTTTGCAGTAAAACCTCCTCTGCTGTAAACCCTGTGTCTGTGACGCCACCAGAGAAGAGATGTACGTACCCGCATACTCACCAGTCTGCTTGTGGTGAAGCTTCCAGCCTCAAACCTCCAGCCGCAAGCCCCTTTGTTCGCCACTGTGAAGAGAAGTACGTATTCGCATGCTTGTTTGTCTGCGTGCAGTAAAACCTCCTCTGCTGTAAACCTTGTGTCTGTGACGCCACCAGAGAAGAGACGTACGTACCCGCATACTCACCAGTCTGCTTGTGGTGAAGTTTCCAACCTCAAACCTCCCGCCGTAAGTCCTGTTGTGTGCCACTTGAGGAGAAAGAAGAGACGTACGTACCCGCATACTCACCAGTCTGCTCTGCGGTGAAGCCTCGTCCTGTAAGCCCCTTTATGTGACGTTTGAAAAGGAGTACGTACTGATATACTTACCTGTCTGCCTTGCAGTAGAAACCTCCAGCTGTAAGCCCCTTCTGTCTGCCACTGGAAGAGCCGTACGTCCTTGCATACTCACCCGTCTGCTATGTGGTGAAGCCTCTAACTGTAAGCCCCCCCCCCTTTATGGGACGTTGAAAAGAAGTGCGTACGGATATACTCACCTGTCTGCATTTCAGTACAACCTTCCTCCGCTGTGGTCCTGGTGTCGTGTCAACCCGCCAGTGAAGAGAAGGACGTGCCTGTAGTGCCTGTGCACACCAAATCCTCCAGTCCGAAGTTCGAACAAGTCCCCGATTACCAGCTTACACTCCTAGAAGACTCTTTTAACTTTAAATAAAAACTTGATTTTAATTGGCCTCTATTTGTCTGTCCTCCTTGCTCTGTCCTCCGTCCGACTCCCCAAGGGTGGCCCGGGGCTCAGGGGTGGGTACAGGTCAGGTTGGCCCGCCCCGACCTGTGACATAAACTTGGCGTAGTCGGCAGGGTTCCCCACCTCGGGTTGAGTAGACGGGGGCGGAGTAATGGCAGACGAAGAGGTACCAGTGGGTCATCCCAATGTCATGCCCATCTTTATGGGAGCCCCGTGGGCTCAAAAGTATGGGGGACCAGGGTCCGAACTTAGTCTATCGGCATGGAAGACTCAAGTGGAGTACTTGGCGGGCCTTCAAGGGTTAAACGCTGCACAACGGACCCAGTTTATTCTAAATTCGCTGGACGGCGAAGCGAGGAGAGAGGTACAAGCGGCGCCAGAAGCAACTCGAGCCTCAGCCCAGGCTATCCTTGACTTCTTAACGGGTCTGTACGGCGACTCCACTCCTGCGGCTGTTCTTCGGACGCAATTCTTCAATTGTAGACAGGGAACTCGACAGACTATACGTGCTTTTGCTCTGCAATTGCGAGAACACTTGTCCCGGCTGGAGAGGAGGCAGGACTATGGGCTTGGAGAAGGGGAGGCTCTCTTAAGGGACCAGTTTCTTCTGGGGTTGCGGGATGGACCAATACGTCAGAGCCTTCGGATACAACTTCGCCGCAATTCAGCTCTGACGTTTGATGAGCTACGTCAGGAAGCTCTGGCCCTTGAACAGGACTATGCTGACTCCTCGGACCCCTCCCGCTGTATGGCCACCAGTGCTGCCAGTTGTCCTCCACCTCCTGCCTCACCCGACTGGAAACAGGCCCTAAGAGAAGAATTGAGGAGAGACGTCCGTGAACAGATGGCAGAGCTGTCTAAAACTTTCTTAGAGGAATTACGCCGAGAACATTTCCGACCCTTGCCACCTACACGAGAACGAGCCTCCTCCGAAGGTAGTCGACTCCCAGAGCAACATCCGCCCCGGTCCTCCGCCCCCCGGTTTCAGTGGGACGAACAAGGTCGTCCCATTTGCAATGGCTGTGGCGAACCAGGTCATTACGTCCGGCAATGCAGGGCACGCCGGGGATCGCAGGGGGGTTTTTAGAGTCTCCGGCCACTGTGGGTCAAGTGGCCGGGACCCCCCTAATTGACCCCTCTCCATTGGCAGCCAGGAATTGTCTAGTCGGGCGTTGCCCTCTTGTGGTGGTTCAAGCCAATGGGACCGAAATCCAATGCCTCCTGGATACCGGGTCCCAGGTCACCTTGTTCTCCGAAAGCCTGTCTCGGGAGTTATTCGGGGTCCAGGGACATTCGGCCACAGATGTCCCCTGGTTAACCCTGCGTGGGGCAAACGGCCTGGAGATTCCGTATGTGGGCTATCTGGTCACGGACCTGGAGGTTCAGGGGACCCTTGTGCCCCAGAAGGGGGTTGTGATTGTGCAGGATACATGTCTGGGAGCTCACCGTGCCCTACTGGGAATGAACGTCATCATGGAATGCTGGGAGGAGTTGTTTAAAGCGAGACCCATGCCGTCGGCCTCGAGAGGGGAAAAACAGGAATGGGATCGGATCAGGGCCGATTGTCGCCGAGTTCGCATGGCCGATGCCCAGCGGGATCGAGAGAGCGTGGGAAGAGTGGGGTGTCGCTACGCACTGTCGGTCCCGGCTCAGAGCGAGGCCATTATTTGGGCCCGTATCCCTGGTCAGCTTCATGGGTCCTCGGAGTGGGTCCTGGTGGAGCCTCATTCGGACTGCCAGACCGTGGAGGTGGCCCGGGGATTGGCGTCTGTTCACCGAGGTCGGGTTGCCGTAAGGCTAAGAAACACCAATCCCTATGCTGTGGCCCTTTATCGCCACCAACGTCTAGCACGAGTCACCCCGGTGAGCCCCGAGCAGGTCCATGAGGAAGGAGAGTTTCAGTTTTGTCAGGTGGGGCCGACAGTGGTGGAGGTGGCCTTGACGCAGGCTGAGACTCCTGCAGGCGGACGGGAAGAAACACTTCCGGCCCACCTGGCGGGAGAGTCCTTACGAGGCGACGGGCTGGAAGAAGGGCAGGCAAAGCAACTCCGGGACTTCCTGGTGAGATGGAAGCATCTTTTCTCTGCACATGATGAGGACTATGGGCGGACAGACATTGTAAAGCACCGGATTCCCACTGGGGATGCGCCTCCAAGCCGGGAACGCTACCGCCCCGTACCTCCGACTCTGTATGCCGAGGTTCGTACCCTCCTTCGAGGGATGCTGGGAAAGGGAGTTATTCGGGAGAGCAGCAGCCCATGGGCAGCACCGATAGTCCTCGTTCGGAAGAAGACTGGGGCGTGGCGATTCTGTGTCGATTATCGGAGGCTGAACCAAGTTACCAAACGAGACGCCTTCCCTCTGCCGCGGGTCGAGGACTCCTTGACCGGTCTTACTCGGGCCGCCTGGTATTCCACCTTAGATCTGGCTAGTGGTTACTGGCAAGTCCAGGTGGAGGAAGGAGACCGGGAGAAGACCGCCTTTACCACCCCTTTTGGCCTCTTTGAGTGGGAACGTATGCCGTTTGGGTTGTGTAACGCTCCCGCGACCTTCCAACGTCTCATGCAGCGCTGCTTGGGAGCCCAGCTTATGGACACCACGCTTGTCTATTTAGATGACGTTATCGTATACTCTCCCGACTTCGAGTCTCACCTTCAACACCTTGAGCAAGTCTTCCGATCTCTAGAACGGTATGGACTAAAGCTACAGCCAGATAAGTGCCAGTTGCTCAAGAAGGAGGTAAAATTCCTGGGCCATCGAGTCAGTGCGGCGGGGATTGCAGTGGATCCCGAAAAGGTGTCCGCCGTCCAGGAGTGGGCCACGCCAAGAACGGTGAGGCAAGTGAGATCATTCCTGGGATTCGTGGGATACTACCGGCGGTTCATTAAGGACTTCGCCAAGGTCGCTAAACCCTTGAACCAGCTGCTTGGAGGCTCGGGACGGACCCGGGGCAGGGGGTCCCCTGCCATCTCGTGGAACCCCGCCTGTGAGCTGGCCTTTCAGCAATTAAAACAAGAGCTGCTCCAAGCCCCGATCTTGGCTTACGCCGACTTTTCTCAGCCCTTTACACTTTATACGGATGCTAGCAATCTGGGGTTGGGGGCCGTACTGGCCCAGAGTCAACAGGGAGAAGAGAGGGTTATTGCCTATGCGAGCAGGAGTCTGCACCCAGCTGAACGTAACGATGCCAACTATAGCTCCTTCAAGCTGGAGCTCCTCGCCATGAAGTGGGCCGTTAGCGAGAAGTTTAAGGATTATCTGTGGGGAGCGAAGGTAGTTGTAGTTACGGATAACAACCCGCTGGTCCATCTCCAAACTGCAAAGTTGGGGGCAGTTGAGCAGCGATGGGTGGCGCAGCTGGCCAACTACGATTATCATCTGCAGTATCGGCCAGGGAAGGAGCACACCAATGCCGACGTCCTGTCTCGGCTCCCTGAGGTTAGACCCCTTTGTTTGCCACCCAATGTAGTATCGGAGGAGGAACTTATGGTGGGGATCATAGAGGCCCCTGGGCTTCGAGGGGAAGTAGTTCCCTCGAGTTGGGGTTGGGACCCCCTACGGTGGAGGGACCGGCAGGCGGGGGACCCAGCTCTGGCACAGATGCAAGATTGGCTGCAGCGAGGGACTTGGCCAGAGAGGATAGAACGACGTAAACAACCTTGGGGGATGCAGCAACTCCTGCGACAGGGGAAGAGACTCTTCCTCAAAGAAGGAGTCGTCTGTCGAACGTTACTCGACCCAGCCTTGGGGGAAGAGGTATGTCAAATAGTTGTGCCTAGGGATCAATCCCAAGCTCTCCTCCGAGCATATCACAACCACATGGGACATCAAGGGCAGGAGAGAACGATCTCATTGGTACGGAGACACTTCTACTGGCCAGGGATGGAGAAGGCAGTTAAGGTGTTCGTGTCGCAGTGCCCACGTTGCATCCTCTTTAAATCCCGGAGAGAGGTTCGAGCCCCACTGGCCCCCATTCAAGCTAAAGCCCCATTACATATGGTGGCGATGGATTATCTGACGTTGGGTCGACCTACTGACCTCATTCAGAATATCCTCGTGGTAACGGATCTTTTCACAAAGTTTGCGTGGGCTATCCCCACTAGAGACCAGACCGCAGTCACCACTGCCAACGCCCTCTGGGAGTATGTGTTCCAGCCCTTTGGATGTCCAGAGGTCCTTCACTCAGATCAGGGTCCAAACTTTGAGTCCCGGGTCATCAGGGAGTTGTGCCGACTGTACGGGTGTAAGAAGACCCACACCACGCCGTATCATCCCCAAGGGAACGGAGGGTGCGAACGATTCAATCAGACCCTGTTGGGCCTATTAGGGACGTTGGAGGTAGAGCAACAGGGGAATTGGGTGGTAAATCTCCCGGCCGTAGTTCAAGCTTACAATAACAGCGTGCATAGCACTACTGGATATGCACCAACATATCTGATGTTCGGACGGCACGTACGGTTACCCACGGACTTGCTGTTGGGATCCAGCCCGGCCGAGGAGGGAACCAGCCTAGCGGAATGGGTGAGCAACCATCACCAGCGCCTCCACTTCGCTTATGAACAGGTCTCTGCTCGAATCGAACGAGCTGCTCAGAAGAACAAACGATTATATGATCGGACGGCTCGTGAAGCTCCCCTGCTGCCGGGAGACAGGGTTCTGGTCAAAGACAGTCGGCGCCAGGGGAAAGGGAAGTTGAGTGACCGTTGGGAGTCTCGGCCTTATGTAGTCCAACGACAACCCCGCCCTGACCAGCCCGTGTATGTCCTTCGCCCCGAAGGGGACTCCGGCCCAGAACGGGTATTACATCGGAATTTGATCCGCCCTTGCCCCAACTATCCAAGGCTTGTAGACACTATCTCCCCCACTGAAGAGAGAGTCCATCAGACCCCAATGATAGGATGGGCTGTGGTCCCAAGGGGACCGGCCATTGCACCTGAGCCAGCGAATGTTCCACCACCCCCAAGACGTCCCCAGCGGGATAACCGAGGTCAGCCTCCGGTACGGTACGGCGACTGGGTAGAGACACCGCGTTCTAGGGACTAGAACGGTTTGGTGGGGGGGTATGTCACGGGGTGACAAATTTCATTCATTTCTCTGGACGGAACTAATGTTCTCTGGGTTTTGCCTCCCGCCGGACCCATAACAAAGGGACACCGGGCTAGTTCCGGGATAGCGCGAGCACCTCCGACACTGGGGTGATTAGCCAAAGATCGCTGACAGCTGGAGGTGGGAGAAGCAAGCCTTGTGATTGGGACACGGGAAGATAAAAAGAGAAAGCATAGATCAAACAGGGTGTTGGTTCTCCTTGGGATCGGTGTTTGTTGGAGGAAGAGTGAGCTGTGGTACAGATGTGGGGCTGCTAAACGGGCATGGTGTGGTGAATGGAGAGACACGTAGGCGGATTCAATGGGAAGGAGGTAGTCACGGAACGGAGGAACGTTTGTGAGAGGTAGTGAGCAACCTAACTGAATTTTCATCTCCCTCTCTTGCGACAGTGGGACTGTTGATGTAGAAGCCGGGCCAGGAGATGGGTAACGGCCTTATACCTGTGTAATTTTCCACTGAGTGCCATTTGTTGAGATGAAGTGATGTGATGCACTGTTTGCTGTTTGAAGTGTGAACCTAAACCCGCTGGATGTCCATGTCTTGCCCTAGTTTTCTATCTCCTCCCGACTGTATAAAGAGAGGCTAACATTGCTGTGTCCCACAGATTTCGAGGGGGTTTGTTCTGACAGCCCGCTGGGAAGAGGAATACGTATTTGCATGCTTGCCTATCTGCTTCACAGTAAAACCTCCTCTGCTGTAAACCTTGTGTCTGTGACGCCACCAGAGAAGAGACGTACGTACCCGCATACTCACCAGTCTGCTTGTGGTGAAGCTTCCAGCCTCAAACCTCCAGCCGCAAGCCCCTTTGTTCGCCACTGAGAAGAGAAGTACGTATTCGCATGCTTGTTTGTCTGCTTGCAGTAAAACCTCCTCTGCTGTAAACCTTGTGTCTGTGACGCCACCAGAGAAGAGACGTACGTACCCGTATACTCACCAGTCTGCTTGTGGTGAAGTTTCCAGCCTCAAACCTCCAGCCGTAAGCCCCTTTGTTCGCCACTGTGAAGAGAAGTACGTATTCGCATGTTTGTTTGTCTGCTTGCAGTAAAACCTCCTCTGCTGTAAACCTTGTGTCTGTGACGCCACCAGAGAAGAGACGTACGTACCCGTATACTCACCAGTCTGCTTGTGGTGAAGCTTCCAGCCTCAAACCTCCAGCCGTAAGCCCCTTTGTTCGCCACTGTGAAGAGAAGTACGTATTCGCATGCTTGCTTGTCTGCTTTGCAGTAAAACCTCCTCTGCTGTAAACCCTGTGTCTGTGACGCCACCAGAGAAGAGACGTACGTACCCGCATACTCACCAGTCTGCTTGTGGTGAAGCTTCCAGCCTCAAACCTCCAGCCGCAAGCCCCTTTGTTCGCCACTGTGAAGAGAAGTACGTATTCGCATGCTTGTTTTTCTGCTTGCAGTAAAACCTCCTCTGCTGTAAACCTTGTGTCTGTGACGCCACCAGAGAAGGGACGTACGTACCCGTATACTCACCAGTCTGCTTGTGGTGAAGCTTCCAGCCTCAAACCTCCAGCCGTAAGCCCCTTTGTTCGCCACTGTGAAGAGAAGTACGTATTCGCATGCTTGCTTGTCTGCTTTGCAGTAAAACCTCCTCTGCTGTAAACCCTGTGTCTGTGACGCCACCAGAGAAGAGATGTACGTACCCGCATACTCACCAGTCTGCTTGTGGTGAAGCTTCCAGCCTCAAACCTCCAGCCGCAAGCCCCTTTGTTCGCCACTGTGAAGAGAAGTACGTATTCGCATGCTTGTTTGTCTGCTTGCAGTAAAACCTCCTCTGCTGTAAACCTTGTGTCTGTGACGCCACCAGAGAAGAGACGTACGTACCCGCATACTCACCAGTCTGCTTGTGGTGAAGTTTCCAACCTCAAACCTCCCGCCGTAAGTCCTGTTGTGTGCCACTTGAGGAGAAAGAAGAGACGTACGTACCCGCATACTCACCAGTCTGCTCTGCGGTGAAGCCTCGTCCTGTAAGCCCCTTTATGTGACGTTTGAAAAGGAGTACGTACTGATATACTTACCTGTCTGCCTTGCAGTAGAAACCTCCAGCTGTAAGCCCCTTCTGTCTGCCACTGGAAGAGCCGTACGTCCTTGCATACTCACCCGTCTGCTATGTGGTGAAGCCTCTAACTGTAAGCCCCCCCCCCTTTATGGGACGTTGAAAAGAAGTGCGTACGGATATACTCACCTGTCTGCATTTCAGTACAACCTTCCTCCGCTGTGGTCCTGGTGTCGTGTCAACCCGCCAGTGAAGAGAAGGACGTGCCTGTAGTGCCTGTGCACACCAAATCCTCCAGTCCGAAGTTCGAACAAGTCCCCGATTACCAGCTTACACTCCTAGAAGACTCTTTTAACTTTAAATAAAAACTTGATTTTAATTGGCCTCTATTTGTCTGTCCTCCTTGCTCTGTCCTCCGTCCGACTCCCCAAGGGTGGCCCGGGGCTCAGGGGTGGGTACAGGTCAGGTTGGCCCGCCCCGACCTGTGACACTAAACTCAAAACCTATTTGTTTAACCAATATTACCTGTCATAATGTGTTTCTTAAACATTTTCTATAATTCTGTATACCAGTCACAATGCTTAATTTATTAGTTATATGCACCTGACTTATGCTTCAACTGCCCTCATTTCTTTGCTGTCTGAAATTACAATGTTATGGTTTCTGTTTGTATTCGACTGTTTGCACTATGAGATATGCAACTCTCCATTTAACTGATTATGTTTCTGTTATTGTGAAGCATCCTTGAGCTTGGGAAAGGCACTATACATATATAATATTAATAATATTTTTAATAATTATTAATTTAAAGGGATAGTTCACTTTGAAATTAATTTTTGATATGTTTTAGCTTACCTCTAGTGCATCCAAGATGTAGGTGTCTTTGTTTCCACAGTATCTTCAATTTTGATAATTTTAGGTAAAACCGTTGTTGTCTGTCAGTCATACAATGGAGGTGAAGGGGGTCCAACTCAAAGAGCAGTCAAAATTAAACATTATTTAATGACTCGTAAATGTAAGTACACATTGATGCCCTAAGACACGAAACGAGTGGTTTTTGTGAGAAAACGAACAGTATTTATATCTTTTTTAGCTCTTGTAAGCATATCCATGTCCAACTGATCTGAGAGCAGGGCGCTTCGGTCTGCGCATGCGTACAGCGTTCGCCGGAATGCCCCGGTTGTGTTCAAATAAATAAGGTTGTGAAAAAAAAATCAACGTTGTCTGTTGGTATATAGAAATCGTCTTCCATTGCGATCCTGTATATCTAAATATGTTTAGATCTTCACAGTGTAAGGTAAAACTTCCGAAATTTCTGCATAAACAATGAGTGACGTAAACACGCGCGAGGGAGCCCTTCCGGGGCATTCCGGCGAACGCTGTACGCATGCGCAGACCGAAGCGCCCTGCTCTCAGATCATTTGGACATGGATATGCTTACACGAGCTAAAAAAGATATAAATACTGTTCGTTTTCTCACAAAAACCACTCGTTTCGTGTCTTAGGGCATCAATGTGTACTTACATTTACGAGTCATTAAATAATGTTTAATTTTGACTGCTCTTTGAGTTGGACCCCCTTCACCTCCATTGTATGACTGACAGACAACAACGGTTTTACCTAAAATTATCAAAATTGAAGATACTGTGGAAACAAAGACACCTACATCTTGGATGCACTGGAGGTAAGCTAAAACATATCAAAAATTAATTTCAAAGTGAACTATCCCTTTAACAGGTTAACAACCAAAAGGGATATAAAGGGATGGTTCTCCCTAAAATTAAATTTCTATCATCATTTCCTCACCCTCATTATCATTCCAAACCTGACTTTCGTTTCTCTGGTAAGAGATAATTTGAAGAATGTTTAAATTGTTTAGTCCTTACAGTGAAAGTCAATGGGGTCCAAAACAACATTGTACAACAAAATATCTTATTTTGTGTTCACCAGAAGAAAAAATGTCATACATGTTTAAAATGACATGGGGGTAAGTAAATCATTTTAAAAACATTTTTGGTTAAACTATTGCTTGTATGTTTGTTTGAAACACTTGAGGGAACATAAAATGAAAAAAAAACGAAAGACTGAAAAAGAAAAACTGCATTATATAAAAACTAATAATAATAATAATAATAATTGGGAAAAAGGAAAATTACTTGTTTTTGGTGTGGGAGGAAAAATTATAATTATGAGACAGTTGGGGGGGGGGGGGGGGGGGGGGGGGGGGGAGAGATGGTCTGTTACATTAGAAACATTCATGCAGTCATACCTCTGAAAAGTTGAGGGCTCGTCTCATCACATCTTCAGCTGATGCAAAAGGTTCAGTCTGTGTGAACCATCTGAACCATCTTGATTTGGTATCAATTCCCAATTCACCAATTATTGTAGTTACACCAAAGCCATTGAGCTTATAAAACTGGCATCACAACAGACAGTGTCAGAAACCGAAGACCCGATTAGGTCATCTTTGATTTAATATGCATCAATGCATTTAACTCCTGCTTGAATAGCAGCCAAAGAGAGAAAGTCTTCCTGTACATTCAAGATTGTTTTAGTAGCTCATACCATTATTCGATGGAAGGTCAGCACAATAGCTTACATTTGGTGTAGAGAGAAACCTTTAGAAGGCTTTGTTTGTTCATTCCAGTTCCATTTTACTCCATCCCAGAATCGCAAGGTCATCTTTACTAAAAGCCTATTTTGCCGATCAGTAGTGACTTGTAAATGCATGATACATAACTTGGTTCGATTACCATGGTGATTCACACATTAAAGGGCACAGTGACATGCATGATGAACCACAATACCCATCTGAGTTAAAATCACTCGGTATTTGGTGATTTAACAAAGATTTAGATGGCCATTTTATGTTAGTACATATTTGCCTATCCCAGATCATATAGGTTCACTGTAAAAAATGATTTTTCAAAGTTGTAATTATACAAAGATTATTATTGTAGGTTTTACAACAAAAAAATAGTTTCAGTTTTTCTACTTCAAAATGTGGTTTAAATCATTGTTAATTGCTTTTTGTTTGTAATTATTTGTGAAATTTACTAGCAATTTTTGAGTGAAAAATTGTTTCTGCACCATTTCTTTTTCAGTTTACGCATGTGAGATTTGATCATGAACTTCTGCCCTCTAGTGGTCAATCTAACAAAAGCAGAACATGTACAGCCGTGGCCAAAAGTATTGGCAGTGACGTAAATTTAGTTTTGCAAATATTGCTGCTTCAGTATTTGTATATATATATATATTTTTTATGTTTCTGTGATATACTGGAAAACATTGATAAGTATTTTATAAATTGTAAAGACTTTTATTGGCAAAAACATCCAGTATTAGTCAACATTTACAATGTTGACCCTTCATAAATCTCTGCAATTCACTCTGGCATGCTGGAATCTGGCACTCTGAAATTCACTCTGGCAGCTTCTGGTCCAAATCCTGGCTGGTGAATAGTGCAGAGTTGATCACAATTTGCTTGTCCACTCACCTTTTGGGGATTGACCAGGTTCTCAATGGGATTAAGATCTGTCGTCTCCGAGCAACTTCATTATCACTCTTGCCTTGTGACATGGTGAATCATGTTGGAAACTGCACAGATCATCACCAAATTGTTCCTGGGTCGTTGAGAGAAGTTGTCTAAGTCTAAGTCTTCACCTGAGATCCCACCTGCTGCCAATACTGAACAATCTCTGCAGTGGTGGTTACGTGATTCCGTAGCGGACTCCTCAGGAGGAGACAGTCCTGACGCTTGCTGGACACTCTGGGCCGTCCTTCTTCACTGCATTTCACTTTCAGGTGCAATATTCTTTGCAGCAGTTTCCTTGCATGCGAGGCCATTTTGATGGAAAGTGCTGATGGCTACACGTCTTTCTTTGGAGATAACTACTGCTAACACAAGAACACAACGATTGGAAGCACTTCTTCCCTCCTTTTATAGCAATCAGTCTGCTCTAATAATCCAATCAAAATGATAGGGTGATTTCACTTGACACTTTCCCGCGTTCTGTTGATATGATTACTGAAATCATGTTACCTGGTCATTTTGTGCTAGGGCCAAAAAATTTTTTTTTTTTTTTTTTTTTTTTGGTGATAGTTCTCTTTTTTTTTTTTGGCCAATGAAGCCTTTTTTAATTATTTAAAATGCATCTGATCATTCTACACAATAGTCTAGAAACAATGTGAATCAACACCACCACAAATAAAGCAGCAAACATTGCAAAATACAACATTTATGCCAAAGTGCCAATAGCCTACTTTTGGCCACAGCTGTAGGACCTTAAAGGGACAGTTCACCCTAAAAAAACCTGTTCACCTTCATGTCATTCATGTAGATTTAATAAAGACCTTTATTTTTTTTTTACTGTATTATTCTTTCTGGGAAGATCTGTGTGAGACAAAATAGAAATCTCTGGTTGTATATTGTAATGATTTACTACATATTAATCCATATCATTAAGACTGAAAAGACAATACAAATGTAATGTAATACAAATACATTTGTGACTGCTTACATTAAAATACATTTTATTCCACATTTTGACAACATTGAACTTCATCAAGCAATACATACTTGGACCTTAATGACACCACAGAAGACAGTATGCGATCAAATGTATGGAATAATTGGTAAATGTGTTAAAAAATAATCAAGCTTCTTCAATTTGGGATCAATTAAGTGAATGTATTATTTCTTGCATAGATAGGTATTATGTTTAAAAACACATTTCAAAATATAACGCACAACAATGAGCCTTTCAACAATTTCAACAGGCCATGTACATCACAAAACAATATCACAGTGAAAACAGAATGCATATTTCTCTGAAATCATACTTCTGCCAAACAAAGCCTTCCAATGCCTGCTGATAATTTTATATCATATTCAGCAATCCAGTCTACTTTCTATATAATATAAAACCCCAATTCCTACTGTATGTTCCTACTGTAACTTTCTTTCAGACTCTGTTCAATTAAGGCAATACTTGGGTTGCACCACTGACATGAGGATGAAGTAAGGAACTACAAAATTTAAACTACAACAGACTTTTCCATCACAAACAGCACAAAATACACAGTTTTCAATACGATTGATTCCCCATGATGCATGATGTAAAAGCACAGTGCTTTTATTTTTATTTTATTATGAGGTTATTTTGTGGATGTTTTAAGGCTGTTTCAGGTCAGTATTTGAGTAAACAGTGTGCTGGATCAGAGGCTAGAGGGCAGTGAAGACTTTTCCTGAGCTTGTGCATTTCACATACACTACACCAGGATCTGAATTGTGCAGGCATATATACTAGAGGTAGACCTATATAGTATTTTAAAAATCTAGGAATATAAATTCATCACACTGTGGATTTCATCAAACAATTTCAGTACAAAACACACTATATTTGGAAGTCATTAAAGTGTTAAAAAATACACATTTTAAAAATAAAAATATTTCTTAATCTTCAGACTACAAATAAAAAACAAATTTGCTCTTTGCATTCATAAATTTGTATGAAGCCCTATAGGGACATGGCGGTGGAAAAATATGGGATTGGGGGGGGGGGGGGGGGGGGGGGGGGGGGTGGGCATTTATACTCTCGCAGAACTTTTGCTTTCCCCGAGAAATTTTGTTCTCTCGCAAAACATTTGCGTTCTCTCGTAAAACCTGTTGTGAGTTCGGACAAACACTTCCTGTTTAATGTCCCGCTGGCAGTGTTTCAGACAACTCCGGATGAAGGTTCATAGTGTTTTATTGTGAACTTGGACTTAAGTTTAGAGAAATCTGGTCAGTGCTTAGTTCAGTAAAGTTGGCAATATTCACAGATTCGACCTTCCCGGATCAATAACTCGTGAGCTAAACGTTTTTAAAAGACAACGAGCTACAACCTAATTTTCCTCAAAACGAGCTTTATAATATAAATTGATCTCTATGAGCAGGCTGCTGAGAGACAAGTCCTAACGGAGCATCTGCAAACTGCAAAATCCAAAAAGCGTTACTATAAAAATAGTCATTAACTATTTCTGTTAAGTTCACTTTTCTGGAAGTTTCGAAGTAGTGATCTGATTGGTTGAATTCTATAGGATGTCCGGGAGATGTGTGTGTCGCGTTCTTTAAGATTCTGCCTGGAAACAAATGCCGTGACGCCAAACCCCCTCATGGAAGAATGCTGTTGTGTTTACAACTGTGACAATGAGCGCTTACCAGGATCAACTAAACGCTGGGTTTTCAAAAGTATGTAAAGTTTGCGGCTCCATTGTTGCAGTAAACTTGCACAATGTACTTGAATGAATAATTGATTAGATGCACGCCGTTCTGTTATTGTAGGGACATCGACATTATATTTTCACGCCCCTAAACACGACGCAAAACAAACTGTGATTGGTTGCGTTACATGTCAGTCAAACGTCCTCTTGGGTGTTCCTTGGCCAATAAAAGTATAACTTTTTATTATGAGAAATATTCAATAGCTTCAATGTAACACACTGTACTGTCACCAAATGCTGGTTTTACTACAACTCTTAGTTTGGCAAGTAATAGCACATAAAAAATAAGTAGGCCTATTCTTTACACAAACTATGTTGGTACCCAGCTGACATCCTAATTACAAACATAGCTTTTGCATGATAATTGCTTACTGAATTTGATGGCATTACACTGTATAACAAAGTTATTGCATTTTTTTTAAATAAAAAATAATGTTATCAAACTAAGTGTTTTAGTATAACCAGCAGAGCAGTGATGTGTGAACTGAATTTGGTGACAGTGTGCTACAGTGAAGTTATTGAATATAACTTAACATAATAAAAATCAAAAAAATTATGCAAAAGCACATATTATCAAACTAAGTGTTGTAGTATCACCAGTAGGAGACCACTGATGTGTAAACTGAATTTGGTGACAACAGTATGTAGCATTGAAGTTAATGACTATTTTTATAGTAACGCTTTTCGGGTTTTGCAGTTCGCACACGCTCCCTTAGGACTTGTCTCTCAGCAGCCTGCTCATAGAGATCCATTTATATTATAAGGCTGGTTTTGAGGAAAAGTAGGTTGTAGCTCGTTGTCTACGTTACCATGATTGGAAAGAGGTGTCGTTTGTATTTTAACGTTTAGCTCATGAGTTTTTGATCCGGGAAGTTCAAATCTGTGAATATTGCCAACTTTACTGAACTCCTTGAACTAAGCACTGACCATATTTCTTTATACTTAAGTCCAAGTTCAAAATAAAACACTATGAACCGATCCATTGCTAATGTACGGAGCTGTCTGAAACACTGCCAGCGGGACATTAAACAGGAAGTGTTTGTCCAGGTTTTGCAAGAGAACGCAAAAGTTTTGCGAGAGAACACAAATATCTTTGTGAGAGAACGCAAATAGGCCTATTTTTGCGAGAGTACGCAATAGCTTTGAAAAATATTATTTCCATATTTTTTCCACCATGTCCCTTTAGAGGCTCTGTAAAATATGTATTTGGGCAGATTTAATATATAGATGTGTGTGTGTATTTATCTCCAATACATGGCACATTTATTTAATACTTTTTGCAACCTCCATTTGCCAATTTAACAGCTCTGAGTCTTCTCCTATAATCCCTGATGAAGTTGAAGAACACCTGGCAGAAGATCAGAGACCATTCTTACAGAATCTCTCTAGATCCTTCAAATTCCATTAGAACCCATTTTTGTGTTGATTTTTATGTTTGTTTTGAATCATTGTCCTGATGAAAGATCCAGCCACAGCCCATTATAAGATTTCCAGCAGAGGCAATCAGATTTAGATTTTTTATCTGTTGGTATTTGATAGAATACACGATGACATGTATCTGAACAAGATGTTCAGGACATCTGACAGAAAAATAGGTCCACATCAGCAGTATTTTTAACTGTCCCCTGAGTGCACCAAACCCATCTTGTGTGTTTGCTGCCAAAAAAAGCTTTAGTTATATCTGACCACAGAGCCTGGTCCTATTTGAAGTTTCAGTAGTGTCTGGATATATACTGAATATATTTGAGTTTGTTTCTGAATAAGAGTAGATGATTTTTTTCTTTCTTAAAACCCTCCAAAAACTTGAATTCTGCCATTCTCCTAAATTCTCCAGCTGTGATCTCCAGCAATTCTCCTTGGAGGGTCTTTGGTTACTCTTAACTATCCTGCATAAAGACACACAATATAGACCCATGTCCACCTCTGTTGGAATTTTTAATTATAGCAGTGATGTTGAAAATGGGAGTTGTCAATGCTTTAGCTATATTCTTACAGCCACTTTCTATTTTGTGACACTCATCAATCTTTTGCTGCACATAAGAACTAAATTATTTGGTTTTACACATTGTGATGGATGATTAAGGGAATTTGGCCTTTGTGCCACCTCAAATTTATACCCCTGTGAAACAGGAAGTCATGGCTGGACAATTTCATGTTTTAGTCACCCTGGTGTGCTAAAAATTTAAATATGAATGGGACTATACTTCAGAGATATTTTACTCATGAAAATTTCTAGGGGTGCTAATAATTGTGGCCTACATGCATTGGAGAAAAACATTTATTTCATAATGTGATTTTCTCCCCACTTTTGATTGATTTACTAAAATACTTTTAAAATGTAATTTATTTTTTTGATGGCAAAGCTGAATTGTCAGGTTTTGCAGCATATCTTAATATTTTTGTGGAAAACATTGTTTAGGATGAAAATGGTTTTGTTTATGAAAAAAAAAACCCTGTTTTTTTTTTTATGTGTCCTTTCTGTATAAAAGTGTTACCACCCCAAATCTTACTTCCCTAAATGGATGGTACTGTTATAATATACACTTTACTATAAATACATTAGGTAACACTTTATTTTACGGTGTCCGTGTGACACAGTGTAATTACTTAATTACTTAGTAGTAGACATTGTAAAAACATGTAACAAAATGTAATTAACATGTAACTAAGTTATGGAACAGCCTGTACTTACAGATTGTAATTACACTCATGTAATAGGCAGCTACTGTTACACATATGTAACAGGCCGAGTCGGTTACATACATGTTACCGACTTGGTACAATGTAACAAGTACTTAAATATGTTACTAAGGTAAAAAGCCTGCAGTTACACATGGTCATTTTGTACCTTCTAAAATAAAGTGTATCTAGGTTGTACTTAAGGGCACTTCATGTGTATCTACATACCTTATCCATCTGAATGAACCCTCTAGTTTACAGCTTAAATACATGCAGTAGCTTCTTAATTGCATTCAATTTACAAAATATTAAACAGGTATAAGCTACATAAAATAAAGTGAATCAAGATTGTACTTAAGTGTATTACATGTGTATCTACAAACCTTATCCATATGTACTTTAGTTTGAATTAGGCCTAACTCCCTTGTTCACAGCTTAAATGCATGCGGTAGCTTCCTAATTACATTGCAATTACATAATATTACACAGGGATAAGCTACGTAAAATAAAGTGTATCAAGATTGTACTTAAGTGTACTACATGTGTATCTACAAACCTTATCCAAATGTACTTTAGTTTGAATTAGGCCTGACTCCCTCGTTCACAGCATAAATGCATGCGGTAGCTTCCTAATTACATTGCAATTACATAATATTACACAGGTATAAGCTACGTAAAATAAAGTGTATCAAGATTGTACTTAAGTGTACTTCATGTGTATCTACATACCTTATACACATGAAGTACACTTAAGTACAATCTTGATACACTATTTTAGAATGTACAAAATGACCATGTGTAACTGCAGGCTTTTTTCATAGTAACATATTTAAGTAATTGTTACATTGAGTAGTACAAAGTACTTTCTTACAATCACCTAAAGGATTATTAGGAACACCATACTAATACTGTGTTTGACCCCCTTTCGCCTTCAGAACTGCCTTAATTCTAGGTGGCATTGATTCAACAAGGTGCTGAAAGCATTCTTTAGAAATGTTGGCCCATATTGATAGGATAGCATCTTGCAGTTGATGGAGATTTGTGGGATGCACATCCAGGGCACGAAGCTCCCGTTCTACCACATCCCAAAGATGCTCTATTGAGTTGAGATCTGGTGACTGTGGGGGCCATTTTAGTACAGAGAACTCATTGTCATGTTCAAGAAACCAATTTGAAATGATTCGAGCTTTGTGACATGCTGCATTATCCTGCTGGAAGTAGCCATCAGAGGATGGGTACATGGTGGACATAAAGGGATGGACATGGTCAGAAACAATGCTCAGGTAGGCCATGGCATTTAAACGATGCCCAATTGGCACTAAGGGGCCTAAAGTGTGCCAAGAAAACATCCCCCACACCATTACACCACCACCAGCCTGCACAGTGGTAACAAGGCATGATGGATCCATGTTCTCATTCTGTTTACGCCAAATTCTGACTCTACCATCTGAATGTCTCAACAGAAATCGAGACTCATCAGACCAGGCAACATTTTTCCAGTCTTAACTGTCAAATTTTGGTGAGCTCTTGCAAATTGTAGCCTCTTTTTCCTATTTGTAGTGGAGATGAGTGGTACCCGGTGGGGTCTTCTGCTGTTGTAGCCCATCCGCCTCAAGGTTGTGCGTGTTGTGGCTTCACAAATGATTTGCTGCATACCTCGGTTGTAACGAGTGGTTATTTCAGTCAAAGTTGCTTTTCTATCAGCTTGGATCAGTTGGCCCATTCTCCTCTGACCTCTAGCATCAACAAGGCATTTTCCCCCACAGGACTGCCGCATACTGGATGTTTTTCCCTTTTCACACCATTCTTTGTAAACCCTAGAAATGGTTGTGCGTGAAAATCCCAGTAACTGAGCAGATTGTGAAATACTCAGACCGGCCCGTCTGGCACCAACAACCATGCCACGCTCAAAATAGCTTAAATCACCTTTCTTTCCCATTCTGACATTCAGTTTGGAGTTCAGGAGATTGTCTTGACCAGGACCACACCCCTAAATGCATTGAATCAACTGCCATGTGATTGGTTGATTAGATAATTGCATTAATGAGAAATTGAACAGGTGTTCCTAATAATCCTTCAGGTGGGTGTATATAATTACATTGTACCAAGTCGGTAACACGTATGTAACCGACTCGGCCTGTTACATATGTGTAACAGTAGCTGCCTATTACATGAGTGTAATTACAAACTGTAAGTACAGGTTCTTCCATAACTTAGTTACATGTTAATTACATTTTGTTACATGTTATTACAATGTCTACTACTAAGTAATTAATTAAGTAATTACTCTGTATCACGGACACCGTAAAATAAAGTGTTGCCATAAAAGGTATCTATTTTAGATATTGTATCTGGTCACAGTGTCTTTTTTTAAGGTAATTTGAGTATTTTTGGGGGCTTTTTTACTGTTCAATTAAATAGTTCTGTGGTGTAACAAGTCAAATTTTTAAATGTTATAAAACTGTATTCATAAAATAAGAAATGTTGTTTTAAGTGCTTTTACATTAAGTGCACTGCATTTTTAGGAGAAAACATTACTTGAAAGCTTTTCTGATTGCATTGGCAGCCAGTATTTCTCTACAAGTGGTCATGAACGCCTGCTGTTTCTCATAATAGGCAGCCTCATTAATAAACGTGGGGTATACTGTGCTGGCACCTTCATAAAGGATTGTTCTCCCATCGAAAGTTAGGAACATAGGGTCACCCTGGTTCAAAGGCTCCCAATCACAGTCCTACACAGAAAGAGAATGAAAAAGGAAGGAAAAGGATCAGGACCATTACTGTGGAAAACAAGTGAAGCCTGGAAGTCAAAACAAGCACAGCAAACATCTGAGTCATAGGACACATTTTCTTACACACGTTTCCCCTCTCTCTGTCCCTGTCATAAAGAGCAACTCTTTTATACATCGCTCAAGGGCATGCATTTTCCTTTAATAAAAAACATGCTTCTGTATGCATTTACTAGATGGTCCATTTAGAATACCTGTAGATGAGGATGCACCATAGCTGTGATGTTGCCGTTGGTGTCCCTGGGGTAGTCCATTCTCTCCTGGACTCTGAAAACTTCCACTGTACATGGAGGAAACTCCACACCTACGACAGGTTAAAAAATCATGGAAAATGAAACGATTCTCCTGAGAAAAAGGAAAAAGAGACATCACTCTTTGGGGAAAATTCAGTCATTCCAAACTGACTTTCTTTCTTTCTCTTTTTTTTGTGATTATTTATTTATTGCAAGGTTGAACATGGTCCACATGAGCGACCACAAATAACTATATACAAGACCAGGGTTTGCTTGTAAAATAAAGAAGAAAAATGTATAATAGATAAATAAATAAGGGGGTTGATTAACAACACCAGCACAGCTCCAGGATTTCCACTGCTCCTCCTTTATAACGTTCAGAAGCAATCAGTAAGGGTGGCCTATTGAGTTATTACATGAGATAGTTTTGTAACAAATTCAGTCCAGGCCTTCAATTTTTTTGGTTTGGCTTTGTTAATTCTCGCTGTAGTGAGTTCTAACAGCGCAATGTATTTAATTTCTATGAGCCACAATTTGCCTGCTTGAGTTTTAGGCTCATGCCAAATCTTGAAGATTATCTTTTTGGCCGCAGTTAGAGCAGTGTGAAGAATTCTACGCTGGCAGATCAACAGTCAGATCAAGATCCGCATCATCATTAAACAAACAGACACTGGGGTGATTAAGGATAACCTTATCACATAGTTCTGTCACAACTTGAAATACCACATCCCAAAAGTTACCAATATGTTGGCACTCATAAAACATGTGCATATAGGTACCCACAATATTTGAACTACAGAGTGAGCAGAAGGGGGTAGACTTTCTTTCTTACAGGATGTGGAACACAAACCTTAAAAAAAAAAGTTTTCCAGGCATTCAGTAGCATTATATGGACTCACAGAAGGATTTTCCTAAAAATCTTTGTTTGTGTTTATCTGAAGAAAGAAAGTCAAATAAATAAGGGATGGTATGAGGGTGAGTAAATGATGAGAGAATTTTCGGTAACACTATTTTACAGTGTCCTTGTTACATGCAGCCTACATGGAACTTCTGTTTTGGTTTCATTTTCATTCTGTTCCCTGTGCTGCTTTTCCTGAGTTCTGCTTGCTAGTTAGTTTCTATGGTTTCTGATTGGATTACGTTCACCTGTTTTTAAGTTAGTCTCCTATTTATACCATTAGTTCCCTCTGTTCCTTGTAATGTGTCGTGTTTAAAGTGGTTGTGTTATTTTGCTTACTCCTGTAATTTTCTGAGTATTTCCGACTTTCCGAATTTAAATTTAAAGACTATTTTGTTTCTTGGATTGTCCAGCGTTGCACGCTTCATTACAGCCAGACCTGACACTACTGTTGTGAGCAACAATGCAATTCACAATAGATTATATAAACATATATTAGCTGACATAGCTAACATTTCTTTAGTCGCTGGAGGTTGCTGGCATGGTCTTGAGCCTTTACTTTGTATAGATCAGCCCTCCATATGGCTTGGTTTTCAGCTGCCTGGGTCCAGGAGTTTGTTGCTAAAATCTATCTTCAAAGCAGCTATACAGGGATAAACAGAAAAATAATAATTCAATAATGCAGACAGAATTGAATTCTGCTGTAAAGCAGCTTTAAAAAGAAAATAAGTGTCAGTGATCAGCTGAGGTCAGTTCGGTGTTCATTCAGTTCAGTTTAGTAACTGTGTTTTTAATATGAAATGAGTTGAATTCAGCTGTAAAGCAGCTCTGTAGAAAAGCAGGGATGTCCTGCTCAGTTCTCATCCAATAGTGTCAGTACAGGTAAGTCAGTAATATTGCTGAATATTATGTGTCCCCAACTAAGGAAGCCAGAGGCGACAGTGGCAAGGAACCCAAACTCCATCTGTGACAGAAATGGAAAAGAACCCTTGGGAGAAACCAAGCTCAGTAGGGTGACCAGTCCTCTGGCCAAATGATGCAACATGGTGTGGTTATGATTCCAGTTTGCATCACAAGTCAGATTGTGGAAAAACATCACATGAGCATGAGAAACAGTCAAGCTGAGTCTGCAGCTGCTCTGGTGGAGATGTGAATAATGCAGCATCATCTACATATAGCAGTTCTATGATGACACACTCTTGTCTTATTTATTACTCTGCTCTCCTGCTATACTTACCTGCATTCCATACTCCACCAAAATACTGAGGTGTGTTCTCCAATGGTTCAATCTCCAACCAGCATCTGTAATAAAAATACTTATATTATTATCATTCCATCATCCGCATTAACCAATATTTCCTCTTCTGTTTGTTTCTGCACCTGCTGTGTGACCAATAAAGTGTTTTTGGACTAACTTACCCTCTCACTCAGTGGGTATATCATGACAGAAGGCTAGAACAACGCTAAGATGAATCCAACAAATACTGATCCATTCAAGGAACCAGCTGAGACTATGAAAAGAGAACTTACCGGTCACCACCATCCCTTCCCAAGAGCACACTTCCTCACCGATCTTCGTTGCCAGTCCTATGGTCAACCCAGCGACCTACTCTGGCTTGGTAGAGGACTGCATTGGCTTTCTTCTGCATTGTTCATTGGCGCTCAAAATGCCACCGAAGTGATTTCCCACAGTACATTCTAAAATCTCTTTTGTTCTCTTTCTGTTAACAGGAAGAGTCTTGCAGTAGGCCGAAACCATCTGGAATCAGTCAAGTCCTATCACTCAGTCCATGAACAGTTCTGTGGCCCATTTTAGAGAGGTGTTCGGATGGCTGATAGGCTGATTCCATCCATATGTGATCAGTTATATCATATTCATCAAGGAAAGAGCTCTGTGACTGATTGTGCCTTGAGATTCCGAACCCTCACTGCATCTAGTGGCTGGAATGAACACGCACTGAATCAGACTTATCGACAGGGTCTCAATCCTGCACTGTAGTTGCAACTTGCCATCTATGAGGACACCACAGGACTCAAAAAATTAATTCAGCACTCACAACCCTCCGAACCAAAGTCCGAGCCCATGCAAGTGGATAGTACTGTTTATCTCCCACTGAAAGATTCCGTCGGCTGACACAGAATCTGTGTTTTTACTGTGGAGCTGGAGGACATTAAATCTCCACATGCCCTGTTCATCCGCCTCGTCCCATGGTGAGTTCAGTTACCAGTCCTTCTATCAAACTTACTCCATTAACCACTGAAGTGACACTGATTGCCTCTGATCTTGTCATTTCAGT
Organism: Tiaroga cobitis; assembly: GCA_030578255.1. Taxonomy (NCBI): domain Eukaryota; kingdom Metazoa; phylum Chordata; class Actinopteri; order Cypriniformes; family Leuciscidae; genus Tiaroga; species Tiaroga cobitis. Next base: position 15,192,606 of record CM060595.1, on the reverse strand, counting down.
CACCGCCGTCCTCGACTCTGGGTCAGCAGGCAACTTCAGAGGCAACTCTGCAGGCAGCTCAAACTTTAAAAGACCACAACTCAAACCCTGTACAAGGATTAATCAGTAACAGGAAAAACTCTGTGCAGAGGGTACGTCCATCATCAAGTAAAGCCAATTTTGCTGCGTGTTGGCAGACTGCATGTAGAGTCTTTTGCTCCTCTGGTTCTGAATGTTTCCACCGCTGGTGTCATTCTGGGTCGCCCATGGCTGATACAACATCAACTCGGGATATCATGGAGCACGGGAGATGTTCTGTGATGGGGCGAGACCTGCTTCCTCAACTGTTTCCCAGAGTTACCACAACCGTCCTTTAGAATAGACCATCTCCTGTGATCTCAGTTAATTCTACTTCCATTGAGAGTCCCATCGCTCAACAGTTAGTGGACATATCATGCCCCATTTGCAGATGTCTGATGCCCAAGGAGAGCCTCACAACTGGATCCACACCGACCATAGGACTGTGCTATCGATTTGGTAACTGATAAGCCAGTTCCCCGTGGAAGAAATTGCCCAGTCTCCACATCGAGTACATCGAGGCACTCAAGCAGGATTGCATCCGCCCTTCAACTTCTGCTGCATCCAGCAAACGTTTCATCGCCAAGAAGGATTTAGGCTTGCGGCCCTGCGGCCCCTGCATTGCACTCAACAAAATAACCATCAAGTTCCGTTATCCACTTACCCTGGTCCCAACAGCCCTGAAACAACTCTGCGGTGCTTCCATTTTCACTAAAGAGCTCCGAAGCACGTATAACCTCATCCGGATAAATGAGGGGAACGAGTGGAAGACAGCATTTGTGACCCCTTCCAGGACACTATGAGTACTGCGTTATGCCGTACTGACTGGTCAGCCTATTCCAGGACTTCATGAATGAGGTACTCCGGGTGTTCCTGAACCCGTTTGTGGTGGTATATATCAACGACATCTTGATATACTCACGGAGTCTGGCAAAACATCCCTGCCATGTTTTGGAGGTCCTACAACGTCTGTGTGAGTACAAACTGTTCCTAAAAGCTGAAAATTGCAGTTTCCACCATTCCTTCATCCAATTCCTTGTTTTTTGTATTCACATGGAGTCTGAAAACAGCTGATATTCTCCACATGGAGATCTGACCTCACCATCATCGAGTCCATCTGGGATTACATGAAGAAACAGAAAAAACAGAGACATACTAAATCCAGAAGAACAGTGGCAACGTCTCCAAGACACTTGAAGAAACCTACCTGCAAAGCTGAAAAACCATGTGCAAAAAAGCTGTTTTAAACGCAAAGGATGGTCACACCATATATTGATTTGATTTAGTTAATAGAAGTTAATTGATAAAAAATAAATCTATTTATGGAATTATTTTTGAAAGCCTCCTCACTTTACAGCATTTTTACACAAGTGAGTAAAACTTTTCACAGTACTGGAGCTTTGCAGGTATGTTTCTGTATATGAACTGTATATACTGTATGTAAGTTCATGACTTCTTTTCTGTAATTCTGCTTGATAATGACAAACTCCAGATTGGCCAGCAGCCATATCACCCTGTAGCCCAAGACTGGTTGCCCACTGAAGCTAAGCAGGGTTGACCCCCATCATCCAGATGGATGCTCCACATTGGTCGTGGTTGAGGAGATTCCCTCCTTCTATTTAAAGCGCTTTGAGTGCAGAGAAAAGCGCTATATAAATGTAATTAATTATTATTATTATTATTATTAACAAGCTGATGATTATAGGTGGCACAAAGTCATTGACCGTTCTCATTCATGTGATATCCTGTCACTTATTGCAGCGGATGTTTGTGTACTGCTGATTAGGTTGTTACGTATAGCGAATCCAGTACCATACAGCCTTGGTTCATCAACTGGCTTCCTAAACCAGTAAATTGTAAAATTCGCCTTCTTGATGGTACCTGCTCTTGCTAATCTTATCTCTTAAATGTCCGTGACATGGACATTTCGTTTGGACAGTTCATCATCAAGGACAGCTGTCTTTCTAGCATTAATATTTTTGCAGACTAGACCTTTGTATGTGGTCATTCCAGTGGTCATTGTCCTTACATTACAAGTTAAGAAAATGGGTTTTGACTTTTTGGATAGGATAGAATACCTATTCTGGTAGTGCTGTGGTGAGTGGTAGCACCTTATTGGTCAGGGGCTACCTGAATTAAAGGCGGCGGTATATTAATATGGATTGGTCCCACCCACTCTAGAATGAGATCCCTAGCATCATCCCCATTACTCTAGCATATCACTGGTAACTACCTCAAACTGGGTTTTTGATTTCTGCAAAGTCATATGGTTTCCTTTGCCAAAGAAGTGGTTTGTCGACTTGTTTGTCACTGCCAGGACAGTTTAAGATACATTGGCCCTCATTTATCAAAAGTGCGTACGCCAAATTTCCAGCGTACACCTGGCGTACACCCAAAACCATGGTGACTGAGATTTATCAATATGGACGTTGGCGTACCGCACGCTCAAATCCTACGACAGCTCAGGAGGTGGTGTACGCACGTTTTGAGTTAGTGCGGAAATGCGCAGAAACACAATTCCTAACACCACAAAATGCACTGACAAACTAAAAGATATTATATATTATGACCCACTGTAAAACAAAAAAACAACAACATAGTAATTATAAACTTCAGTGTTTATTTTTGTGCAACATGGACTTCAATGTTTAATTTGTGTGACTTTACCAAAGCATTTGATTTGTAAGCATATGTATTCCTGCGAGCCTGTGCGCTTTACCCTGACGCTTCAGGGTTTGGCCCGGCAGGTGCACACGGACTGGGTTCGGTAACGAAAGGCTTTCAATGACCAAAAAATAATTCAGACTGACAAAATAAAAAAAATAAATTCTTCTTCTTTTAAATAATAATAATAATAATACAAATAATAATAATGACATTCTTCTTCTAAATAACAATAAGCGTCATTAATAATACAAATCATAATAATAAGAAGAAGAATATTACAAATTGTCATGCAATTATTAATGTGAATGAATAGTACTCCACATCACATCATCATCATCACTATTGTACACCCCAATACATGTCACGTGATTCGAAATTGAATGCTAATTCAAAAGACGTGCTGTAAAATATTGCATTGTGATAGGTCATTTCGGCTCCACGTCAGAGAAGTTTCTCTTCTTTGCCGTCTTCCGTTTGTCCATGGGGTAAAATGAGGGCGTGGGGGAAGCGGAGACTTGAATATATAGGGGCGTGTTATTCTAATGACGATCGTTTTCAGCTGCGGGATTTATCAAGGGCAGGTATTGCGTACACCTGGATTTCAAAGGTACGCACAGCTTCATAAATCAGGCGGTTCATTATCTTACGCCAACATATACGACCGTTTCTACGCAAGAATGATAAATGAGGGCCATTGTGTGGTCCTAACACTTTTCAGCGGCTTCTCTCATCCAGGTCCCACTTGATCAGAGGAGAGATTTATTAGAAGTGCTGGGGCTCGAAAGCCTTATTGGGGCCCCAGCTCCACTGAGTGGCTGTTGACCTTAATCTAGTAGGATACTAGTGAGAAGGTTCCTCCGCTCATAGAACGATGGTGGGAACGATCAACTATTGGTCAAAGTACCCTATCGAGACATCCCCTGTAGACAGTTTCCTGCAATTTAAGTCAGTGTCAGTGTGCCTGCAGGTATCAACTGACAGGCCTTTTATTGTGAGTATGTAATCCATATGCTCACCTAACAATTCGGCTATAATTAATTATATAAATAAATTAATAAATAACTCAGTACTTAAATGCATAGCTATACTGTAACAAGGACACCTTAAAATAAAGTGTAACCAAATTTAAAATTTTTGGTAAACTATCCCATTAATTACTAATCAGTGGCTTATGTAACTAGCTTATGTAAGCTAGAAACATGTGTATTATGCTTAGGTCATGTTGAATTTTTTCAGCTTTGCTTCCTTCAGCTGGGAGTGGGATCCAGCTGGTCTAAAAATGTTATAAAAGCAAAAATGTTCTGCAAATAAGCCAGACTATGTCAGTTTTGCTCTGTCCACTTGTTGAGAAATTCAGAGTAGCACATTTTTCCATCTTGTACTGTCTTACTGTCTTCATTAAATGTCAATAATATGTATTATTTACACTCATGCAATGAACATTCAGCATTGTAAAGCTGGCAGGTTTTGGAGTAGGCATGTGCTGACACATGCGGTCACTAAAAATAGCACTTTTTCAAGTTGGAATAAAGAGTTTTGGAATTATGATAGGCTATGTGTTGCCATTTTATTTCCCTTCACTTTCTCACTATCTAGAAAAAAAAACATTTCATGTAGTTTAACTTAAAAGAGCAGTCATGAATGACCAATGTTGTAAAAAGTTATTTTGAACATGACTGTTTTGACTGAAGCAATGGTTCTTACAATGATGTTTAAAATCATTATTGGATAAGGATAAATTATACAAATATTCAGATATAATTAGATAGGACCTCCAAATTTATAAATATAGCCATTTATAAAAAATAAAAAAGAAAGAAAAATAATTTACTCCCATTAGAGAAGAAATTCACACTTAAACTTGATACTTTAAGAAAATAATAATTTTCATTGTGGCGCAGAGATGCAAAATTACTATCATTATTATTAATAAGCTATTTTACATAAAAAAGGGAAAACTATTATGTGGTTAAAACACAATGTATGGTACAGGTTTAAAAACTGTCACATTCAATCTAATATGATGGATTTATAGGGCTCATACTATACAGTATCTTGGTTAGGTTGAAAATGTAATTTCAAAAAGATGGGCTGATAAAACACAAGGAAAATGCCATGTGCATTCTGAAGTTACAGTATATGAAAAGATGAATATATGTAAATCTGTTTCGATATGAGATTTATTTTTCAAATCCCTTGAAGTATAATATGAGAAACACAATGTATTTTTCAAACAGTTGGATCATTTAGCCCCAGTGTTTATAAGATGTGAAGAGTCGCTGACACGAGAGACTGGTTTAGTCAAGCCCTTAATGGCAGACGAGGGAAAACAACACACACACAACCCCACGCGCATGCGCTGCCAGGGTCAGAGCATTAACGCTCAACGTCACAGAACACGTCACGATCCACGTTACACTCCACATACTGGCGCCACACATTTTCCTCTGGATTCTACTTGAGAAACACACAAACGGGAAAAAAAGGAGGTATATGACAACACAAGATAACTTAAGTGAACCATTTGAGCGGTGCCAACAGCACAGAAGACGTCACAGAGCTGCATAGAACACTACTGCAACGTCTCAAACAAAATACTTTTAAGCCAAAATAAGGATACAGGCGAAGGCAGCCCATCTATTGAAGCTCATAATCTTTCAACTTGTCAGGGGGCCGACGGAGACGAGCAGACCGCCGTGGTACCTGCACCAGGCCAGTTGATGGAGAGGCCAACTAGTGACATGGAATCTCCACCAAACAAGATGGGGACACATGTCTATCCTCCTGGTGTCCGCTGCCATCAAACCCTGGGGGTGAAGCAGGCTCCGCTATCGCCAAGGGGATATCTGGAACACTTGAGGGAGCGCTAAGTGGCACTCTGCCCTACTCTTCACACTCCTCCTCACTCTCAGACGGTGCACCGTCTTCACGATGTCCTAGGACACTTGGGAAAGAGTCAACTTTAAAACAATCAGATAAGCTGACCCTATAAGAAGCACGACGCAGCTGGGAACCTGTAAACTTGCGGATGTTGCACCACGTACCGTCGGATCTAAGCACGAGATATCGGCTTCGAGCTCTGGACTTATTGCGGTCACTATAAAGGTAAAAAAGGTCGCCCGGGCTAATATCTGGTCTGGGTGTGCCCCGACTTCGTGGTGTTTTTGCCTTAACACTGTGGGGGTGGTTAGCGAGGCGTTGTGCATGCTGCATCGAAATCAGTTCCCGGTCACACACTGGTAATTGTTCGAGAGAGAGAGAACTGATCACGCTGCAACAACATTTCGCGAGCGGATGTGCCACGTGACCGGACACGGTTATTTAACTGAGCGATAGCTACCGATAGCAGCACGGGGGTGACGACCCCGCAGTGAGGTTCTAGACGCAAAATCTCGCCCTGTAGCTCTTGTATAGCCTTTTCCGCCACTGGATTTTTGTTGATATTTTTAGCATCGCCTACCTCAATGGCCAACCTGTGTTGAGCAAGCACTGGATCCTTGGACAGTGCTGAGAAACCTGGCGCTGGTTCCGTTCTAATTATGGCAAAGGGGCCATCGAGAGGACGAAGGCTAATACACGTCCGAATGATACCCTCCCTCAATGTTTCCTTCCGTTCGTCATTAATCAACAATGCGACTGTGAAGGATGTCACACACTCACGAACGACTAGGATGAGCTGACGTTCACGTTTAAGCATGTCAGCTGCAAAGCTAGACCCGACCGTCTCAGGTGGGTCGCAGCTGGACTACTCCACTCCGAACACTGGGGACTGTGCCAGTGAAGCACATTGGTGACAACCCTTACTGACGTTCACGTTTAAGCACGTCAGCTGCAAAGGTAGACCCGACCGTCTCAGGTGGGTCGCAGCTGGACTGCTCCACTGCGAACACTGGGGACTGTGCCAGTGAAGCACATTGGTGACAACCCTTACTGGTAAGCTGGACGGCCGACTCCAAATCCAGGGCATAGAAGTACCGGCCGACGACAAGTCTCAACTGGTGTGCCGAGGGGTAATCTAACCTAATATGCAATGACAAAGGGTGCGTACCCTGCCGAAGATGCGCGAGCACCCTACGAAGGTCCGGACACTCTGCCTGAATGGACACCCACGAGGCTCTATTGGCACAGGGTACCTTTTGAGCTCCGCGCAAGATGTCAGTGATGTCAGTACGGCATACCACAGAGACCATAGATTCACGGACGAAGCTACAAACTTGACATGCAGGACTATCACATTGAGCAGCATTACGACTAGCATAACCTGATGGGAGAATGGCAGCCCCGGCGACATGGCGAACAGAGACCTGGAAGCGGCTTGAAGTGGACAAGAAAGTGGTAACTCGCGGGCTTGCAGAGAATTCGCCCCTGCACAGCTTTTCAAAGGCCTGCACGCATGGTTTACTGTCAGTGAGCACACATGCCTTCTGTGATGACTGAATAATGTATGGGCTGCAATGTTTGAGGGAAGCAGCTATGGCCAGGGCCTCAATCTCGCACGGAAGCCAATTAATCTGATTTTTACGAAGTTTAGCGCTAAAATATCCAGCGATCAGCAGCTTTTCCCCCTGTGTAACATACATCGTCGCGCCTAACCCTGGATCCGTGAGAGCACCATCAGTGAAAATCCAAAGCTGATCGTCAGGTCGCGGTATCATCACAGCGCAACTGGTGGATAAGGCCTGCTGAGCCTCATGAAAACACTGGAGAAGCTCATCTGACCACACAATCGCAGCCGTCGACTCACCACCAGCGACAACATTGTCGAAGGGAGCAAGGATCGACGCGCAACCCTTAAGAACACGTGCCAGGACTTTATACGCACCGATGAAGGACCGTAGGCTACGAACAGTCACAGGGCGGCCACACGAAGCCAATGTTGCAATACGGTGTGAATAGCACGAATAGTACCCTGATTCCACACCCACCCCAATAAATTGGTCTGGACCGGGGCAACGACAGTTTTACTGGGAGCTAAGCACAGATTGCATGCCTGGAGAGCCACTAAGACCTTTTTCCACACTGCAAGAAGGCCTTCAAGAGTGTCAGCCCCACAATACAGGCCATCAGCAACCTTAGCCACCTGTCCCTGTTGAAGGAGATCGGCAAGGACCCGACAGGTCAGTTCTTCTAACGCAGTTTCTGAACCAGGCATGCCCATGGCACATCTGGCATACACACGGACTCCCTTAAATGGCGTGACGACCCCACAATACTTCATAGAGGCTTTGGACAGTGGAATTTGGTAGAAGGCCTTGGTGAGGTCAGTGGCGATAATATACTTCTACTGAGGAATCTGATGCAATGTGGCGTCCACATTTGGCATAAGTGACGGCTGTTCTGCGAAAGCTGTAACAGGACGAAACACCCCATTAGGTTTTTTTATAAGAAATGATGGGTTGACATATTCAACATCGACGTCAATGTCTTCAGGCTTTCGAAAAACGCCTAGTGATTTTAGCTCGTCGAATTGAGCCTGCAGTTCCTGTAACTGGCCCCTGGAGTACTGCGTAAATCTTCCCTTCCGTTGCGGTGGTTGGACTGGTCCCATGTTTACCCTCGCCTGGGAGGGGCCAGCAGCGCCATTATAGCCCCCAAACTGTGGACTGAAGACCTCATCAAATGCCCAATGAATGTCATGAAATTTGTCTCTGATGTCTGCCGTCAAAATACCATTGGGGTCTAATGAGATAATAGTGTTAAATTTGGCGAACTAGACTTGCGAACAGGGGCCTGAGGAGTTTCCACTGGGGCTTGTTCGGTTAGGGACTCCGGTACGTAGGTCATGCGAACACGGCATACATGGTCATGTTTCTTAATTCCCAGTAGAGGATGGATACCCGACCCGAGCCCGACCCGTCGGTACCCGACGGGCCGGGCCGGGTTCGGACAGATATTTAGAAATTATGTTCGGGTTCGGGTCGGGCTCGGTCACATCAGCGCGATATGGCATTGAACATTTTTAATTTAAAACCGCCTATTATGTTGGTAGCCAATGTGCCTGATGCTTTCACGTGATGCAAACGTTTGTTTTTGTGATTAAAATACATGTAAAATATTACCATAACATCTGTCTTCCTGTGTGCGGAAATTTGTTTATGTAGCCATGACAACGAAACACGTGCATGCGCGCCTGCTTTAAGTGCGCTTGTTTCTCCATGCGCGCTGATGCACTCATCCTGCTGACATTTCCGAATGTCTTCCTACAGTTGCTTAATAAAAGCAGGCTTTCCACACAAACGCACACGTGTCATTAGTATGAGAAAAAAAATGGGATTTTAACTGTTGGGCTCGGGTTGGGCTCGGACATAAATATCTTTATGCCTGTCGGGCTCGGGTCGGGTTCGGTTACTGCTCTGTCGGACGCGGGCCGGGCTCGGACAAAAAAATTTGGCCCGATCCGCACTCTAATTCCCAGTGGTACGTCAGTCAAATTGGGAATCCTGATTTTTCCGGATACCCCTATGACAGGGGTCTCAAACTTAACTTAACTGCGGGCCGCTGGAGGTAGAGTCTGGGTCAGGCTGGGCCGCATCAAGTATTCCACAAAAAAATAGTATTCAAGTATTCCAAAAAAGGAGCACAAATGATCCAATCTTCTCAATCTTTATTATTAACGTTTCTTCTGAACGGTTCCCCTGAATTTGAACATTCCTTTCTGTACATGATTGGTTCTTCATGAGCTGTCTTTCTGACAGTTGAAGTTCATTTTACAAACTTTCTTTGTCTTTTCCTTATACACAACATCTTTGTATTACTTATATTTGCTCATGTCCTTTTTATTTTCTTTATACAACACTAATATTATTTTGAAAGTTTTTTTTTTGGAAGGCACATTTCCTTTTATTATACTTAGAAAAACAATTATTGCTTTTGAAATACAAATATTTGCAGTCATGTCTGCCCGTCTTATTGAATTCTTTCTACACATGTATAGTGTCTCAGGCAAATTACTGACTTTGCACAAATCAAAGCAAACCTTCTTATCCACCTGTTGGACACATATTACAAGCTCAAAATTATTATTCTCACATTGTTTTAGAGCAGGGGTCTCCCAACACGTCGCTCGCGAGCTACCAGTAGCTCGTGGCCTGATTGGTGGTAGCTGTGGGGCCTGTTCACATATCGCGCTCACATATTTTGCGCGCTCAAGTTCGTTATTTCAAATGTAGGCGCGCGGCAAGCGCGCTCATAATTGAAGCGACGCGCTCATTTTTTCCAGGTGCAGTATGTTTGTACTTCGCGGTTGTCTATGACAACTATTGACAACAAACCCACCGTAAGCTGTCACGAGACTATCTATGGTAGCCCATAAGGGATAAAAAAAAAAAAAAAAAAACACGGCACACGCAACGACGGGTCGCACTAACATTAACCCTCAGGTGCTCTTAGTTTCGGAGTCACACTTGTTATCGTCCCGGTCAGAAGTGACCGGACACCTAAAAATTAAACTTTCTCCATCCCAGTAAAACCAATGCAATTTATTTTTGTTCAATAATATTTATTTATTTTTTATTTTGTATTTTGAGAGAATTTGATGTTACTTATTAATATTTTATGCAATATTTATGGTCCATTTTTGCCATTGAAAATAATACAAAAAATGTTTTCCATAATGTTTTTAAATATTATTTCAATTATTGCAGTTTTTCAGATTAATACAGAGACCAGACCTTTTAAATCCGATTTTTGAAGTCAGATTAGCGCCATCTGTTGAGAGAAAATAAAATAAAACATGTCATTTCATGGTGTAACCACTAGATGCCTGTATAGCTCTCTATGGAGAGACTTGTGAATTCTCTAGTTGGTTTTGGACAAAATTACTTACTTTTAAGATGTGGATTTGAATGTATTTTTTGGAAATTCTCAAATAAAACTTTTTGCCATGGTTTATAATTTTTTTTTTTTTTTTTTTTGATGTGAAGTGTACACGTTTTTGCATTATTACTACAGTCAAACCTGAATACAGAGAAAGTATTTTGTTACAGGTAACATTACAATTCAATAAAAAAAAAATAAAAAAAATAAACAGTAATGCTTTTTCACAGCTTATTATTGTTATTTATATTATTATTGTTATTGTTATTATTATTTTTAAACATTAATTTATTATTTTTAAACCTAATTATTATTTTAATAAGTGTATTAATAATTATATTATATATTAATTATATTAATTATGTTGTGTTTTTCACTATTGTTGTTTTTTTCTGCATTGTGGCCGATTTGTAGAGAGTTTGTGTTTGTCAATTTCCCATTCATTTCCTATGGTCGGTCAAAATTCATTGGTGTGTATGTGTATAAAAAGTGTGTGTGTGGGTGGGTGTGTCTGTTTTGCACTCTTGGTGTTTTAGGGTGTCACCCCTTCATTGTTGAACACTTTTTTTCTGCATCGTGGCCGATTTGTAGATTGTACACACAAAAACTCTTTGACTTTGTGTTTTTGTCAATTTCCCATTCATTTCCTATGGTCGGTCATTTTGACCAAAGAACAAAAGTGTGACTTTTTTTTACAACCAATTAAACTGCTCGAATCATAACCTCACATTTGTTTTGTGTCCACATAGCTAATGCCATAAAAGTCACAAAGTTTCGTCATTTTCTGATGAAGCTGGGATTTTTAAATATTCAAAACAGATTTCTTTAATCACAATTTATTGGTGTGTATGTGCATAAAAGTGTGTGTGTGTCTCTGTCTGTTTTGCACTCTTGATGTTTTAGAGTGTCACCCCTTCATTTTTGAGCACTTTTTTTCAGCATGGTGACTGATTTGTAGATTGTACTGACAAAAATTCTCAGAAATTTTGTGTTTTTGTCAATTTCTCATTCATTTCCTATGGTCGGTCATTTTTGACCGAAGAGCACAAGTGTGACTATTTTTTTTACGACCACTTACCCTGCTCGGATCATGACCTCAATTTTTTTGTGTGTTCACATACCCAATGCCATATAATTATCCAAGTTTCGTAACATTCTGATGAAGCTGTGATTTTTAACATTTCGAAACAGAAAATTTTTCGGTCAGAAATGACCAAAGAGCACCTGAGGAAGGGGGCCACAAAATATCAACCCGCGGGGCGGCCGCGAGTTTGAGACCACTGCCCTACGACTAACGATGGAGCAAACCAGTGTGCACGGCCCTCATGCGGCTCGACAGCAAGCTTGTCGCTAATGTTAGCTAGTTCTGCTGGAAGCTCAAGTTCGACAAATTCCCCCGGCCATACAGTATGTGATGAGGTGGCACGCAGTACATAAGCTCGTCGAATGGCATGTCTGTCTCCATACGTTTGACTGGCACCATACTCGTATGTGTCAGACCCCACACAGACCTGGTGTCGAGCAGGGCGGATGGAGATGTCATTACATTCCATAAAGGAGATGCCAGCGAGAATGTCAGAATCCAGGTTTTCTACCACAAGACCGTCCGTCGTGTATCTCCCCCACTACCTTCAATGGTTAGGAACCATCTGCCTGACGACCTGACTGCGTACTACTGGAGACTTTAAGGCCCAGTCTGCTGGCACATGCTGCCCTTATCATGTTTCCTGTTGCAACACTGTCAATGGTAAGCCTAATGGGGGTGTGGCCATAGAAGGCTTCGATGCATGGTGACTGCATAATATGAACGCGCTGTACTGCCTTACGGTTGGATGCACCGTCCTCGTTGTCGTCCTCAGACTCGCCGTCAGAGTGATTGTCTGCCATATGCTATCAATGCATGTAGAGCTCTTAACAACAGTATTTCGGGAAATAACTGGGCAGTAGTTAGCGATCTGCCCCAGCATGAGCTCAAGCATGCTGACCTATTGTTGGCGCGTGCGCCGTTTCACTGCGGGAACATCTGCGTCATCATCGGTGAAACCTCTGAATGGTGAAGCCCACGTCTTCTTTTCCCAGCGCGCGCCGTCAACTAGAAATGGAGCGAACTCTGTGTTCAGAGATAAAGTGTAGACGAGGTTTTGACGCCAGTTCTCAAATTAATTTACAGTCTCAACTTTTGTGAGGCACATTGTCTCGATGCTCTGTGTGTATTCGCCATGGCTTAAGTCTCGTGTTACACCAGCAAAGATAATCCACAACGCGGCTCGTTTATGCGCGTCAATAGTGTGAACTGATCTCACATGAACTCACCAGGCTGCTTGGGGAGTGAGTACGGTAAAGCTGCCACCACGCCAGTGTTTATAAGATGCAAAGAGTCGCTGACACGAGAGACTGGTTTAGTCAAGCCTTTAATGGCAGACGAGGGAAAACAACACACACACAACCCCACACGCATGCGCTGCCAGAGTCAGAGCATTAACGCTCAACGTCACAGATCACGTCACGATCCACATTACACTCCACATACTGGCGTAGCTGTTAGCTTGTGTTCATAACAGATGGCCCCTGCGTCCGTCAAATCCCTGAGTCCCCTAATTATGCAGATCTCCTGTTTTACTTTTTATGTTGATGTGGTCCAAATACGGATGTACACTGGCAAACGGAAAGCACGTTTGAGAGCTCACAATGAGACATTCATCCACAACAATGCGGCCCCTTTACACAGCATGACCTTACAAAACCCAGCAAGCTACTATTGACATGGAAACCAACTAGCAAGCAAGTAAAAAACTCTGAAACCAGAAGAGAAACTAGCTGTGCTTGCCCAGCCCAACATGTTCCTGCTTAATGCGAGACAGAGAAATGTGTATTCATGTCAGTACACTGAAAGTACATGTGATGTCCTTGTTTAAATGTTTCCATAGTTGAGGGAAAAAAAAGAGGAAGATAAACGCTTAAAGAAGAAGTCTGTATTTCAAACTAGCTTAAAGACCCCCGGTGTTGAAAATCAAGCTTTTAATGTTGTTTATATGTCTATGTGGTGTGTTAAATATGCTTTAAGACCAACCATGTGCAAATTCAAGAGTCAACACCATTGCTGAGTATTTTCTCCATAAAACTGCAGTGAACCAAAGAAAGTCTCAAAAACGCCATTTGAAATCGCTGTTGTTTCTGCCGCCACAAACTACCTTGTAACCAATCATGTCAACGTGTAGGAAATAACAAAAGTCCACACAAGACAAGGAGAACAAGACAGGAATCATGACAATAGGTTTATATTGGAGAATAATACTATTGTATATCCTCTCTTGAATTACCTGTAAAGCGTCTTTGAGTGTCTAGAAAAGCGCTATAAAAATTTTATGTATTATTATTATTAATAAATATAGGAAATAATCCTATTGTAGCCACCCTGGTTGCCTTTGAAATCCCTTTATAGCAGGCTGATCTCTGCTTAACTTCCATTGATCTCACCACTATTGAAAAGCTCGATGAAGTCCAGAGCATGCTTCAATATCGTCCTCATGGACTCAAATACATTGCTTCTCAAAACGCCCTGTGGCTGAGGGCCCACCTCAAGACCTGCAATAGAAACACATCTATATAAGTCAGTGGTTCTCAACTGGTGGGTCATAACCCAACAAAGGGTCACAGGTCTTAACAGACAGCAATGTAAAACCATGTTAAATGAGGTGCAACTGTTGCGGTAACACTTTACAAGAAGGGTGCACTAATAAGCATAATGCTTAACTAATGCACAGTTAATTATGAGTTTATGTATGATTCATGAAGAACTAAAACCATTCACTAATTATTACCGCATCAGACACAAATAAAGAGTTTTAATAGATCTGATTAATAGATAAAGTAATATATGAATTGCTATTAATTAAACATTTAATATATTATTCCTTAACAACATATAGTATTAACTAAGTATAAATTAATGTGTTAACCATAATGGGTTAAAGCCATGCATTTTAACTTCTAGTTGTCGGCTTTAATTAATCATTAGCTAATGATTTGCAAGTGACTTCACTTGCTGAGGCACATGACTATTAACTCATTATTAAGTAATATGGCACTAGGTTTATGGATTTTGACATCCCCATGTACAGTGGAATCCTTGTGGTAAACTGCTTGATATTGAAATCCATGGCTTAGCGTGGATGTCAAAACCAAAATGACATATTACTTACTTAATAATGAGTTAATAGTCATGTGCCTCAAGTTATAACAATGATATATTTGCAAATAAACTTGCCATGTAAGATGTAGCTTCCATCTTTGCAGTGTAAAGATGACTATTTGTTGATGTTGATAAAATGATATTTGTAACAGTCTATTGTATTCTGATTTAAGTTATTGGTTAAATTAAAAGTACTGTGATATTATTCAGCAGTCCAAATATTAAACAGATTTGGGCTGCTGAATATAGTCCAATGCCGTGGTACAACGAGCACACCCAGGCCCTTAAGAGAGCAGCCAGAAAAATGGAGCGCAACTGGAAGAAAACAAAACTAAGAAGCATTGTAGTCTCCCTAAGGAAAAATTCGATTCATTCATTACTATAGGTGAGGAAGAATTTGCTAACTCGTTAAATCATCTAAAATCGACAACACGTATATTAGACCCAATACCAACTAAGCTAATGAAAGAGATGCTTCCAGAGGTCAAAGATCCTCTTCTTAATATCATTAATTCATCTTTGTAATTAGGATACGTACCAAAAAGTTAAGCTGGCTATGATTAAACCGCTTGTTAAAAAAACACAACTTGATCCTACAGAATTAGTCAATTACAGGCTGATCTCGAATCTACCTTTTCTGTCAAAGATACTAGAAAAGACAGTATCTTCACAACTATGTTCCTTTTTAGAAAGAAATGGGATCTGTGAGGATTTTCAGTCAGGATTTAGACCGTACCATAGTACTGAGACAGCTCTCATTAGAGTCACAAATGATTTGCTCTTATCATCCGATCGTGGTTGTATCTCTCTATTAGTGTTACTCGATCTTAGTGCTGCATTTGATACCATCGACCACAACATTCTTTTAAATAGACTCGAAAATTATGTTGGCATTAGTGGAATTGCATTAGCATGGTTTAAATAATACTTATCTGACCGTTGTCGGTTTGTAGCAGTAAATTAAGAGATGTCTTATCGATCACAAGTTCAGTATGGCGTACCACAAGGCTCAGTACTAGGACCGTTACTGTTCACTCTGTACATGCTACCCTTGGGAGATATCATTAGGAAGCATGGCATTAGTTTTCACTGTTATGCTGATGATACGCAGCTCTATATTTATTTACGCCCTGACGAAACTTACCAATTCACAAAATTAATGGAATGCCTAGCTGATATAAAAAATTGGATGACTAGTAACTTCCTACTACTTAATTCTGAAAAAACAGAGATTCTAATTATTGGACAAAAAATTCTTCACGTAATAACCTAGAATACTCCCTAACACTTACTGTCGTCGGTTAGGAACCAGGGTGTGCTCTTTGATAGCAATCTTTCATTTGAAAGTCATGTGAATAATATCTGTAAAACCGCATTTTTCCATCTTAAAATATATTTAAATTAGGTCACATGCTCTTATTGACAGATGCGGAACAGTTAGTTCATGCGTTCATGACATCAAGGCTAGATTATTGTAATGCTCTACTGGGTGGTTGCCCTGCACACTTATAACAAATTACAGCTGGTCCAAAACGCAGCAGCTCGAGTTCTTACCAGAACCAGGAAGTATGACCATATTAGCCCGGTTCTGTCAACACTGCATTGGCTTCCTATTAAACATCGTATAAATTTTAAAATATTGCTGATTACTTACAAAGCGCTAAATGGTTTAGCTCCCCAGTACTTGAGCGAGCTCTTAACGCATTATTGTCCTTCACGTCTATTGCGATCTCAAAAGTCCGGCCTGTTGATACCTAGAATATCAAAATCAACTGCCGGCGGAAGATCCTTTTCCTATTTAGCACCAAAACTTTGGAGCAGTCTTCCTAACATTGTCCGGGAAGCAGACACACTCTGTCAATTCAAAGCTAGACTAAAAACATCTCTTTGACCTAGCATACACAACACATTTTAGACTTCTATAATTCAATGTTAGGCTGCATAGATTAGGTCAGCCGGAACCGGGAACACTTCCTCTAAATCCTGATGTACTTGTTACATCATAAGAAGAATGGCATCTACGCTAATATTAGTCTCTAAAGTTTGCATAGAGAGAACTTAAGAGTTTTCTGTTAAAGCGGTGTCGTGCAAGCGGCCCCTAAGTTAATAACTAATGATCGTTGCGATGGAAGTGAATCAGTCAAAACTAACTTTAACTGGAAAAATAACTTTATTCTAGAGCTGCCATAAAGCAAAAACAATCTGTAACTTTAATTTCTTATTATCACTGTATTGCCGCTTTGGAACATTTTTAAAAAGCGCTATATAAATGAAGATGACTTGACTTGAATATTCCAGGACTTTGTACTTACCAATTGGGTGTTTGGCCACAGAACGTGTGGTTGAATACTTCAGCTGTGGGTGTTCATTTAAAAGTACTGAACAGGTGTGGGGGGCCATAGCTTTCTGTAAGGGGGGAAGAGCACAGGTGTCTGTGTAAAGATGATTAAGCCCTTATTTTATGACATTAAGCAAAATCTGGGTATTGGTATGTTTTGGTAAATAATTTAATGCTCAGTATAGGATACATGCAACAAATGTTTTGGGTCGGTAAGATTTAAATGATTTAGTCTTAGTGAGATTTAAATTTTTGAAAGTAATCACTTATTCTCACCAAGGCTGCATTTATTTGATCAAACATACAGTAAAAACAGAAATATTGCAAAATAATACAATTTAAAATAACTATTTTGCATTTTAATGTATTTTAAAAAGTAATTTATCCATGTGATGGCAAAAAGCTGAATTTTCACGATTCTTTGATTAATCGAAAGTTCAAAAGGACAGCATTTAAAATAGAAATCTTTTGTAACATGATAAACGTCTTTACTGCCATTTTTCTCCTTGCTGAATAAAACTCTTAATTTCTTTAAAAAAACAAAACAATGAAAATATAAAGCTAAATTGATTTAATAACATTGTACAGTATAATTGTAACTAGTTTCCTACTTTGATATAATGCACCATCTGAAGGTTGAAAATGTCTGTTGAGCTTTCCAGAATGAGGGTGGAGCCCATGTTTGAGGTCGTGTTGTGAAGGTCAAAGATGACATCATATGCATCTGAGCTTCCTTTGGGTCCGAACATCTGATTGATTTCCTTGGCCCTCTGGACTTCATATGGTAGCCCTTGAACATCTTGAGCACTGTGGATGGAAAGTGCCTTATCAATATTAATTAACAATTACAGTAATAATGAACAAAACACAAATAATTAAATTAACAAAACAATCTCGTTTCAATACATAATGCAAACAGAGCAATACATTTACTTAATTCAGCACTTTGTGACTTAAAGAAACATGTGCCAGCAAATTATAAGATGCTTAAGTTCAAAACTACTAAGGACTTTGAAACTTTTGCCCTAAAATAGCATGCAGGAAACTGGGTAGGTGCTGGTGTTAAAATCTCTTGAATAACAGGTGCGTATGTATCATTAACTCTTTGAACAGATAAGTGAATGACAAAAGGATCAGCTATTACATAAATAATAACTAATTTACATATTTAAAGACAAATCTAAACTAGAGACTTGAGGGACCATTATGACTTAGATTAATATTTTATTTACTGCTCCAACTGCGGACTTAGAAAAAAAAAAGGTTCCAGAAATATTCCTATTCCACAAAACCACCAAATGTATACACTTTGTTGCTACTAGGAATAAAATAAACTACAGAGATACATATAACAAGCACACAAAACAAGAGAGGACAGAAAAATAATGCAGAGAATTTCATCAAGCATTCCAGCGGGTTCAAAAAAATTCATAAAAACTATCAACATGAGGATCTGTTGTGTATGTTTTGCAGCGCCTCACGGTACATTGCATATGCAGTGTGTCACGAACGGTGCTTTTCCTGCTGCCTTTACCTTTGGTTCCCGCAGCCCAGGAACAACTAAGAACTGCAAAATATTTCACCAAACTTTACCTTCACTGTGCCTATTATTTCATTCGCATCCGAGAGGGGAACGAATGGAAGACGGCATTCTCCACCAGCAGTGGGCACTATGAATATTTGGTCATGCCGTTTGGATGGGAACAACAGTCCGTCAGTCTTCCAATCCTTCATCAATGACTTATTCATAGACATGTTGAATCGATGGGTAATTGTTTACATCGATGACATTCTAATTTACTTCAATTCCCTCACTGAACATACTAACTGTATGCCAAGGCAGATAAATAAATAATTGTCACACCTGCGCTGTAACCAAGCACTCCAGACAACTGCCTGCCGGTCTCCTTCAACCATTACCCATTCCCTGAAGACCATGGTCTCACATTGCAATTGGCTTTATCACTGACCTCCCAATATCACAGGGCAGTCATGGCCTACTGGTTAGCGAGTCTGACTAGTAACCCAAAGGTTGCTGGTTCGATTGCAGTACCAGCAGGAAATGACTAAGATGCCCTTGAGCAAGGCACCAAACCCCTAATCGCTCCATGGGCCCCACAGCATAATGGCTGCCCACTGCTCCGGGTGTGTCACGGTTTGCAGTGTGTGTGTGTTCACTACTCTGCTCCTAATGTGTGTGGTTAAATGCAGAGGACTAATTCCATGTATAGGTTATCATACTTGGCCTTCACATGTCACTTTCACTTTTTTCACATAGATTACACATTCAATACCACCATCTTAACTGTGGTTAATACCTTTTCTAAAGCATGTCGACTGATCCCATTACCCAAGCTACCCAAAGCATTAGAGACTGCTCCTTCTGAACAGTATTTCGTTTCTTCGGCCTGCCTGAAGACATCGTCTCTGACCTGGTACCCAATTCACTTCTCGGCGAAAAGCGAAGCGAAAAGTCTGGAAAGCGTTCTTCCAACAACTCAATGTTACCATAAGCCTCACTTCAGGGTACCATCCAGAGTCCACTGGCCAAACCGAAAGCTTGAATCAGGAAACCACACGTTTTTTAAGGACGTACTGCCATCAGAATCAAACTGACTGGAGCCGGCATGTAGTCTCGGCTGAATACGCTCAAACCTCCCTCCGCAAACCTGCCACTGGCCTTACACCTTTCCAATGCACTCTGGGATTTCAACCTCCTCTGTTTCCCTGGGAACAAGCTCATGTCTTCTTCCAACGAGCAGTGAGAAGGCAAAAGGAAAAAGCTTAATGGTATCGGTGCCCGAGCCCCAATTACCTTCCTAGCCAATGAGTGTGGCTATCAACTAGTCAAGTCAAGTCATTTTCATTTATATAGCGTTTTTAACAATGGATTGTTTCAAAGCAGCTTTACAGAGATAAACATATCATTTAAGGTAACAGATTGTTTTGGCGTTATAGCGGTTCTTGAATAATGTTATTTCCAGCTAAAGTTAACTTTGATTGATTCACCTCCGTCGAAATGATCAGACTTTAAAAGCGAAACTGTGATTAACGCTGACGGCGTTCACATGCTCATTCAGAATTGATTCTATAGTTCAGTGCTTTTGAAAATATGTGCGCAGGTTTGTAATTCCATACAACCCAGCCTAAACAAACTACTTGTCTTGCCTATAAATTTTGATACAGAATTTTGTTTTATTTTATCACTTCAGGGTATGCGAGCCGAAATTCACAACGCTTTATCTGTAGAGTGGGAAAGGGATCCTCCATAGGGAGAAGATAGTGGATACTTCAGCACTGCATTGTCAAAAGCTATAATGCGTTAAGAGCTCGCTCAAGTACTGCGGAGCTAAACCATTTAGTGCTTTGTAAGTAATCAACAATATTTTAAAATTTATACGATGTTTAATAGGGAGCCAATGCAGTGTTGACAGAACCGGGCTAATATGGTCATATTTCCTGGTTCTGGTAAGAACTCGAGCTGCGGCGTTTTGAACTAGCTGTAGTTTATTTATTAAGCGTGCAGGGCAACCACCCAGTAGAGCATTACAAGAATCTAGCCTTGAGGTCATGAACGCATGAACTAATTGTTCCGCATTTCCCAATGAGAGCATATGGCGTATTTTAGATATATTTTTAAGATGGAAAAATGCAGTTTTACAGATGCTAGACACGTGGCTTTCAAAAGAAAGGTTGGTATCAAAGAGCACACCCAGGTTCTTAACCGACGACGAAGACTTGACAGCAGCCATCAAGTGTTAGACAGTATTCTAGGTTATTACGTGTGGAAGTTTTTTGTCCAATAATTAGAATCTCTGTCTTTTCAGAATTTAGTAATAGGAAATTACTAGTCATCCAATTTTTAGAGATGTAAGGTTAATCTGAGATGTTGGGTAAGCTGTATTTAGTAGTATAAACAACTAGATAGTAAATGATGGCTCAAAAAAAGGAAATACGAGGCTCAGGCGGAGCTTACAGCCTCGAAGCAAACAAACACACAGCAGGCAGCGAGGCAGACAGGAGCAATCGATCAGCGATCAGCCAACTAGGGACCTTCGCCTCCGGCGGCTACCCTGTAAAAAAAATCTGTCCCAGGTACGTTGGTCCCTTAAAAATTCTAAGAAAGTTCGTCTTCAGTTACCTGCTAATTAACGTGCTTTTCATGTCTCACTGCTGAAACCAGCTAGACAATCCAGGTGGAAGGTGAGGCGGTCTTTCTTGTACGAGAACATCGAGGGCGTCTACTCCAATATCTAGTGGACTGGGAGGGGTATGGTCCAGAAGAACGGTCCTGGGTCCATGCTGAGGACATCTTCAACCCCACATTTATCAATGAATTTCATAGGACTCATCCGGAAAGACCTGCCCCTCAGCCAAAAGGAAGACCACGACGTTGAATGCCTCCTCATGCCAGGAGTGGCGGTCTCACGGTGCTCCTGAGACTCCTCCCTCTCTCCAGCAGAGGGCTCCCTCACCTGAGTTTTAGTGAGACATTCTCTGGACTACAGTTCCCATAATCCCATACCTGGACTGATTGCCACACACCTGTTCCCATTCCCTGGCCTATTTAAGTGTTTTCTTCACTCTGTGTGAAGTCTTGTTTTGCCTTGGCAGACATTTCTGAGTGTTTATTTTTCCCTGTTTATCCATCCTGTTTTGTATCTTCTCAGTCCTTGTATCTTAATTCAAAGGAAACTTTTAAGAAGTCATCCACAGATATTTGTAAACTCACTTAATTTTGTTCCGTTTTTCATTTCATTTTACATTTGCATCTCAAGTAAATGTATCTTGATTTACATATTTTCTCAACAGCTTTGGCTCAATTCTCAAATGAATTTTTCCCCCTCAAAGAAATACGTTTGGATCTCTGAAAACTTAGTTTCTTGTTCACATCAGATTTGAATTTCTTATTGATTTAAGCAATTGCATCTTTTTTTGGCACATGTGCAAAAGAGTAAGTACAATTGTCTACATTGCACAATCCCTAAAAGCACATGGTTTATCAAAACTGAGAAGTTGTTTCTCGGTGAAATAGTCAAACTCTTCACAACTTCTAAACATTCTTTTATCATGTGAGCCATCACATGCAAAATGATCCATTCAATTATCAAAATCTGTCAGAGATGCATGCATATTCTATAAACATTAATGACATGTAATGTCTGCTAAATTGGAAAATGTCCTGCCATTGTAATGAAATAGGAATTACAATCTTACCAATTAACCAATCATGTTTGGAAGCATATGGTGTTTGCCCAGCACAACCACTACCATTTTTGAACGTAACCCTGAACAGTGGCTACATGCTCATGGAACAGCAATAGAAAGGTATGCAAGAATTTGTGATGGTGGTATGGTAACACTTTACTTGAAGGGGTGTGCTTAAGACTGACATGAAACCTTCATAATCATTACATGACACATGTCATGAATACGAAGGAGGGTTTAGGCATGTTTATGACAACTGTCATTAAGTGTCATTCGCTCCATTATGACATTTTTAATGCAAATATGACATTTGAGATCATTTGAGATGTCTTTGTTATGACAACTTGACATAAACCAATACATCATAACCTGTCAGTGTCTTGGTAATGACAACTTGATATTATCAAGATGACATAAATTGTCATAAATACGTCATAAACATGACATAGTAGATTCATTATCAGACTTAAGAAACCACTTCGCTTTATGGGTTAACATTACATTAAACTGTCATGTGGTTGGTTTTGACATTGGCTGTCATGAGGCCATTATAACTGTGACCATGAATATTTTTCTTGACCTCAACTACAGTGGTACAAATTGAATTTGTCATTAAAATGTTATAATGGCCTCATGACAGCCAATGTCAAAACCAACCACCTGACAGTTTAATGTAATGTTAACCCTTAAAGCTAAGTAGTTTCTTAAGTTTGATTATCTGCTATGTCACGTTTATGACATATTTCTGACAGGTTGTGTTGTCTTAGTAATGTCAAGTTGTCATGACAAAGACACTGACAGGTTATGATGTATTGGCTTATGTCAAGATGTCATGACAAAGACACTGACAGGTTATGGTGTATTGGTTTATGTCAAGGTGTCATAACAAAGACATCTCAAACAATGTCATATTTGCATTAAAATTTTTATAATTGTGCGAATGACACGCAATGACAGTTGTCATTAACATGCATAAAACCTCCTTCCTATTCATGACATGTGTCATGTCATGATTATGAAGGTGTCATGTCAGTCTTATGCACACCCCTTCAAGTAAAGTGTTACCAAAAAGCTCAGTGTGACACACAAGAGCATTCAGCTATAGACAGAACTGACACTCTTGTATATTATAGAAAGCGGTCTGTGTCAACAAAAAAGTAGAACAAATATTTCCATGATTAACTGCCATGGAGAAAAAACAGCTAGACATTTTTTAGCAATATGGTTCACACAATGACAAAAACAACTTTTTTTACTGTGGTGGCACTGGACAATTTACTGACACGATAACGTATCTGTTACCTAATGTAACCTCGGAAAGATTCATCTTTTCGAGATACTGAAGCCAAAAAATTATCCTTAATATTGTATTCATTGTCAATGCAGTGCAGCAGCTAGCAGACCTAGAGCAGGCTGTCTAGCGTCCTCATAGGCTGCCCTGCGGGAACTGCAGCAGCCTACCACTGAACCCGAAGTGACGCCACGTCCAATGAAGGGCGCTCGCGCCTTCACAGCGTCATAGCCCGCCAGTATGGGCATGGCTAAGCGTATATAAGCAGGGCTCGGAGGCTGATTCTCTGGTTTTCATCGACTGAAGCGAAAGTCGCTCGTGGCGCGAGCACGGCAGGTTACGCAATACTCGTTCCCTCTTCTAGAGAGAACCGAGGTTATGTTAGGTAACCGATACGTTCTCTTGCGTAAGTTAGCTTACGCTACGGGAACCCTTTGTCAACGCCGTGCGCGCCAAGCATCCACACATGAGTCCCAGGGTTTCCCGGTGAACCCAGATAAGTGGGAAAATAAGGCGGCCAGCAACGCGGGCCAGCACTTGTACATAAGCACTCATAGGGAATACAGAGCGGCGCCGCCGGTCTGTATAAGCATATAGCACATACCCATAAGTGCAGCTCAACCAGAAGAGCTAAGACACGTGAGAGTAGCCTGCACACGATCATATCTGGACAGAACGTACATCTCACTTAAACTGACAGAAGTTTTGCCTACAGAGCGGGAACTTCTAGGTTATAAAACCTGACAAAGGTGGACGGGGAAGCCCAGCCCGCCGCCACACATATGTCGTGAATAGAAATTCCGCTGGACCATGCCCACGATGAGGCAATGCCTGTAGTGGAATGAGCCCTGATGCCCAGGGGGCATTGCAGACCTTTTGACGCGAAAGCGGCTGCTATAGCGTCCACAATCCATCTGGACAGGCTTTGTTTCGAGGCGGCGAGACCCTTGGTGCGCCCACCAAACGAAACGAGCGCCTGCTCAGAGCGCCTGAAAGGGGCGGAGCGCACAGTATAAACCCTCAGCGCCCTGACTGGGCAGAGGAGATTAACATTGCTCTCGCTATCGGATGATGGCAGAGCCGATAAAGAAATGACCTGCGCTCCAAAAGGAGTGCCAATCACTTCAGGAACATAGCCGTGTCTAGGTTTGAGGATGACTTTTGAATCATTTGGCCCGAACTCAAGACACGCAGAGCTGACGGACAGCACGTGTAAGTCCCCCACACATTTAACTGATGACAGAGCTGTCAGAAAAACGGTTTTGAGTGACAGGTACTTTAACTCCACGGAATCTAGTGGTTCAAAGGGAAAAGCTTTCAGGGCCTTGAGGACCAATGAAAGATCCCACATAGGAACCGACGGGGGGTTCATCCTTCTGGCTCCTCTAAGGAAGCGGATGACCAACTCGTTTTTCCCTAGTTCCGCCACGTAGACTTTAAGCGTGGTTGTCCCTGGATAATTTGTCTGGGCCGTCGTTCAGGTGGCCTGGCACATGCGCAGCTCTCAGCGAGCGCAGGTGATGCTGAGACCACGTAAGGAGGCGCTCTGTCAGATCGCAGAGGTTCCTGGATCTGACACCGCCCTGACGGTTCACGTAGGACACCACTGACATGTTGTCTGAACGGACTAGAACATGGTGGTCCTGTATGAACGGGAGGAAGCGCTTCAGCGCGTTCTCGACCTCTATCATTTCCAGACAGTTAATGTGAAGGAGCTTCTCCTGGTCTGACCACTGGCCAAAGGCCGGTCTGCCCTCAAAGAGAGCGCCCCAACCTGAGTTGGACGCATCTGTCGAGATGACCTTTCGATATGAGACAGCTCCCATCATCACTCCCCGCTGATACCAGTCGGCCGCTAACCAGGGCTGCAGAGCCGTAATGCAGGTCTGAGTCACTCTGATTCGTTCGCAGCCAGAGGCCCAAGCTCGGCGAGACGCTTGAGCGTTCAGCCATCGTTGAAGCGGGCGCATGCGCAGTAAGCCCAGCTGAAGCACTGCTGCAGCTGAGGCCATACAGCCCAGCATTCTCTGGGATGTCTTCAGAGGGATGCTGCTGCCCTTCTGGAAAGACGCGGCTAGATGTCGAACGCGGCACGTGCGCTGTGTCGATAAACGAGCCGTCATGGCCACAGAGTCCAATTCTATTCCTAGAAAGGAAATTGACTGACTGGGCAGTAATGAGCTTTTGGTCCAGTTGACCGTGAGACCCAAGCTTTCCAGGTGACTGAGGAGCATAGTTCTGTGAGATAGCAGTTCTATCTCTGACTGTGCCAAAATCAGTCATTCGTCCAGATAGTTCATGATTCGCAAACCCTGATTTCTCAAGGGGGCGAGAGCCGCGTCTATGCACTTCGTAAATGTACGGGGTGCTAGAGACAGGCCGAACGGCAGGACTGACTGGGCAGTATTTATATTGATATATCTGACCGTCGAAGGCAAATCTCAAGAATGGCCTGTGACGGTGTATTATCTGAATCTGGAAATAGGCATCATTCAGATCGAGCATTTTGAACGGTCTTTTCATAAGCACTTTGTTTAAATGTCTCAAATCAGCTCAGCGTCCACTCCAGCACGGGTCCGGCCTGATTCCTGGATCGAGGAGGAGCGATGAGAACCCGACCACTCGTCGCTGTCCGATGCCAGGATAGAACAAGCAGCCCCTTGTGACGTTTCCTTCGGGTTCGTCATCAGAAACGACGGCAGTGCGGCTCGTAGGCGGCAGCTGCGCATCTGTGAGGGGAGGCGGAGAAGGTGAGAGCGAGGTTTGAGGGAGTGAGTCCGGCGAGCACGTCGCTGTGGCCACAGGCTCCGGCGGCCTTTGAGAACG